>JACEEZ010026437.1:0-15635 GCA_016584305.1 Chionoecetes opilio
CAGGTAATAATGTATTAAAAATAAAAAAATAACGAAATATTTAACTTTTAATTTTGCCGCCGTAGACGTGAGCGCCACCTATCGCACCTGTTTATTCCGCCATAATGTGCCATGCGCTATGATAATTCAGTGTTTATCAGTCCGTGGGCAAGGTCAGTGCTACCCGACGACCGGAGTGGTATTTTGAGTCATCCCACATACCACCCAACACACACACACACCCCACACATCCACCCAACACACCCACCCACACATACCACCCGTGTATGTGTGTGTATGTGGGTGTATGTGGGTGTATGTGTGTGTATGTGGGTGTATGTGTGTGTATGTGGGTGTATGTGTGTAAAATAAAAAAGTAACGAAATATTTAACTTTTAATTTTGCCGCCGTAGACGTGAGCGCCACCTATCGCCACCTGTTTATTCCCGCCATAATGCGCCATGCGCTATGATAATTCAGTGTTTATCAGTCCGGGGCAAGGTCAGTGCTACCCGACGACCGGAGTGGTATTTTGAGTCATCCCACATACCACCCAACACACACACACACACACACACATCCCACCCAACACACCCACCCACACATACCACCCGTGTATGTGGGTGTGTGTGTGTGTGTGTTGGGTGGTATGTGTGGGTGTGTGTGTTGGGTGGTATGTGTGTGTGTGTGTTAGGTGGTATGTGTGGGTGTGTGTGTTGGGTGGTATGTGTGTGTGTGTGTGTTGGGTGGTATGTGTGGGTGTGTGTGTTGGGTGGTATGTGTGTGTGTGTGTGTGTTGGGTGGTATGTGTGGGTGTGTGTGTTGGGTGGTATGTGTGTGTGTGCGTTGGGTGGTATGTGTGGGTGTGTGTGTTGGGTGGTATGTGTGGGTGTGTGTGTTGGGTGGTATGTGTGGGTGTGTGTGTTGGGTGGTATGTGTGTGTGTGTGTGTTGGGTGGTATGTGTGGGTTGTGTCATACAATACAAACAATCATACAATATTATGTTTATTTTTAGTAAATGCATCTTTCGTAAGTATACTTACCCATTAACCGGACTTTTCCATTAACCGGCTACCCGGAAGTCCGGATATATCCGGATAAAAGGTATTTTCCTGTAGTTGGGAGAAGGAATACGTCTCCTTGTTTAGAAAATGCCTCCCTCTTCCTCTTCTTGTGACCTGCATTGCTTTTGTTTGGTATTTTATTCAACTTTTTTTTATTATTGGACCCAGTTAGGAGGTTAAAGGTTAGGGAAGGTAAGGTAAGGTAGCCACGGGTGCGCCTTCGAAACAAAAGTGATGCAGGTCACAAGAGGAAGAGGGAGGTAAACAAAACAAAACAATCTTTGTAAAAAAAAGGAGACGTTTCCTTCCCCCCACCAAAATGTTCATATCCCCAAAAACTATTGATTTGGGGAGGGAAAAAGCTCAGAAAAAATGTCCTTAGAAACAATGAGGAAAATTTAAAAACCATGCTCCCAATTGGTGGGAATTTTTGGTGCTGTCGAAAAAATGTACCCTTTTGGCCCCTGAATACCTTTTCCCAGCCTCTCCTTCCCCCCACAACCACACACACCCCCTTACTACCCTTTTTTTGGGTTTTTTGTTGAAGGGCATTTATGTCAAAGATGGGGGATATTCCCCCCGGGGGTACAGCCATGAAGTAATCACATTTGGGGACAGGGGTTTAGTTTTGCGGTGAAGGCACGGGGGGGGGAGGGGGGGAAATGGCGGGCGGGGGACGGGGGACGGCGTGGGGGCCCAAACAGGGTGGTCGGGTTAAAAGGGTGGTGACTTTGGGGCGATGAGGTGACCACGTAAAAATTTTGTCGGGGAGGGGAAAACGAGGAACTGCAGCGGAAATGGCAAGGGGACCCCCGGGGGACTTTTCCTGCAGCGGGGGAAAGTGCGGGTGGGTGTGAGGTCCTGGGGGGGAAGCCACAGAGCACTTTAAAAATTTTTATAAACCTTTTTTTTGGTGGGAAGTCCGCCCGGTTGGGGCATAAAGGAAAAACGGGAAAACGGGTCAGGGGGGCCCCAAAAAAAAATTCCCAAAGAAATGATCAACTGCTCAAAATTTTTTTTGTTGATGTAAATTTAAAAATTTTGAGCATTTTAAACAGTCTTCTTAAAGTTTTTTTTGGGGCCGGGCCCTGACCCTTTCTTCCACGCCAAAACAGTCCTTAATCACCATTTTGCCCCAACCCCCCCAACCACACCGAGACGGTATGTTTGGGAAAAAACCCACATCCCCCTCGCTATCGGGAAATTATTTTCCCATTTTAAATACAAGGGTTCCTATATGTGTCTTTTTTTAAAATTTGGGATAGAGTTTTCCCGGCTAATGTTTTTATTAGCCCCGGGAGAAGGGGGGTGGGGGGGAAAATGGGGGGGCAAAGGGGGGGTGGGGAGGTTGGAAAACCCAAAACACAACAACCTCTTCCTTGAGGGCTTGGAAGATACAGAGGGGGCAGGAGCAAGGAACTACACCAAAACCCCTAATACCTGCCAGAATACAAAAAACGTAAAAAAATTAAATCGTTTCCCCACCAAAATTGTCAAAACAGCAAAGGGACTTTATTTCCCCCCCAATTTTTTTTGGGTCCAAATTTTTTTTGCCCCGACTGTATATGATTTAAAAGAGATAAAATTTACAAGCAAGGGTCTCACCCAATGTCTGGCAGCGGGGCCCTTTCGGCAGCAGCAGCAGCAGCAGAAACATGAAGCCCGTGAGGTGGATATCAAACCTTTGGGAGAAGAGGCCCTTTGGAATATTTAGTAGGGGGGGCGAAAACCCCCTTGAGGAATCCTAGATCACTGGTGTTTATCCTATGGTGCATCACATGCGGGGAGCTGACCTGCCCTTCTTCGGGGAAAGGGCCCGGTAGCTACAGCTGAAAACCGGGGTGTTTGTGTGGGCGGCAAAAATGGGGGCCTTTCGCCCGCAATTCCCGCCGGCGGAGATCCCCTTTTGAAAATTATTTATTAAGGGGGGGAGGACCCTTTGAGGAATCCTATTTTCACTGGTGATATCCTAGGGTTTGCTATAAACAGGGTAGGAGCTGACTGTCTTTTCAGGAAGGCACAGGTGAGGCGGATAAACGGGGGGTTTTTGACTAAAATTTTAAAGGGGCGGCGGGGGGAAAGCCGCCACCTCCCCCGCCCGGTAGGTTTGGGCAGGCCTAGACCACGTATACCGGGAAACTTTCACGGCGACAATTTTTTTAAAATTGGGGGGCTGCATAGGGGCCTGCGGGACCCCCGGGAAAAAGAGTTTATAGTGGCTAGGGGAACTATCATATAGACTGGTTTTCGTTATATATGATATACTGTAATTTCGTAAATGTTTTTTCCCTTTTATTTTATCCAAAAAAAAAAAACAGTAAAACATGCTAAAGAAATGCCTTTACGAGACTATGAAAAATATGCTGAACTTAATTTTCCTTAACTCTTCCCCTTTTTTAAAACTTTGCTAGTCAACTTTTTTTCATGAAGGGTATCAATAGAAGCCCCAATTTTTTTAGTTTTCCCATTGTTATTTTTTCGTTATCTAATAAAATTTAAATTAGAAACCATGCTTTAAATTAGATTAAATAAAAAAATAAAATCATAAATTTCGGGAAATTTTCCCCCGTTTGATTTTTTATTTATTTATTTATATTTTTTCTTTTTTCTGATAATGTTAGCACCATTTTAAAAAATTGGGGGGTTAACAAAATAAATAACCTCATCAATGGGGAAAACCCCCCGACTGATGATTTTATTTTTTTTATTTAAACCCGCAAATTTATGCAGGTTCAAATTTAATTTGATCAAAAATAATAATATAAAATTTTTAAATAATAATAAAAATTACACAACAAAAAGGTTAAATCAATATAAAAGGGAAATAAGGGGCCCGGGACTGGGTGGTTTGCTTTCAGAGCACAGACTATTTTGCCGGGCCTACAATAGGGCTTTTTCTAACAATCAATCAATCTTTGGGGGGGCATACCCCGGGGGGGGGGGTCGCCTCGCCCCCCCACGACCCCAAACCCCCGGGGGGTCCCACGCGGGGGTTTTCCCCAGGCGGGCCCCTTTTCCCCCAACCCCAAGCAGCTTCAAAAAGAAACTCATTTTGCCCCAGCCACGAGCCTTTTTGGGCCCCCCCTTTGGCCCCCTCCACCCCGGGTTTGGGTCTTTTACAGATACAACCCGAGGGGAAAGGAGGGGGTTTCCCGGGGTTCGGGCCACATGCCCAGTTAGCCGAAGTTGGCGTGATGGACTATGCAGGTAAAGGCTCGATTCGGGTCCCCGGGTGCAACGTGATTTGACACGTAATCATCCCAGCGATACCCCAAAATTCGCAAAGGGAAAACTTATTCCAAAGGCATTGTTTGTCTCTTCAAGTCACTTTTTAGGGGTCCAGGGTTTCACAACCATAAGTAAACAGGATCACAAGCGACTTAAAGGATCCGGATCTTTGTCCCCCTTTACAGGTTTACCGACAACGCCAAATACTCCCGCTGAGGAGCCCTAACACCGTGGGCTACCCAACCCGTGTAAGATTTCTTGACGTGACCCCCCGGGTCTTTGGGGAAGGCGCTCCCAAAGGTATTAAAACTTTCCAAGATCTAAATGCCCTTCCCCACACGCAAAAACAACTTTACGGTTCATTTTGGTAAGTCCCCAAAATACCGGGAAACCTTTGGGTCTTGAGCCGGAAAACCTCAATCCCAAAGGCTTTGCCCCCCTCGTGCACGCCTCGAGAGCCATAAACCGGGACCCACGATTTCAGCAAAGTTTTACTGCATCATCGGAAAAACCCAAAAATCAGTGATCTTGGTGTTGCCGACGGTTTCTCCCAATCACTTTGTCTAAAAACCTTGCCCAAATTTACCCACCCATACAAGCTTGAAAAGGATGGGGAAAGGACGAAACCCCTGCCTCACTCCTGTTTCCAGGAAAGAAGCTGGAACCCCCTGCCCCACACTTCCCCAGCACTTTCATCCCAGAATACAGCCCTTTTTTATAAAAACCAATAGTCCTTGCGGGAATCCCTCGAAGTCCCCAGAAATCCCGAGGGGACTCACGATGCACTAAATCAAACCCCTTTTTGGGAGTTTAAACATGGGCTGAAAAGCACCCCCTGTCGAAACTCACGTCGGCTTTCCCCCAGGACACAAAGCGTTGGGATACGGTCCGTTGTTGACTTCCCAGCGTAAACCCCAGATTTGCTGGGTTTTCTGATGCTTCACCAGAGACTGCGAATTCGTGGTCAAAATAGAGGGGCCCAAGCACCTTCCGGGTTTACCCCTGGGCATTTGTTTCCGCGGAAAATTTTTTTTGGGCATTTCCTGAGGGCCCCCTTTTTCCCCTTTCCAGATGGGACGACCGGGCCCCCTTTTTCCCAGTCAGGGGGGAATGGTACCTGTTTTGCCACAGGGCAGTCAGGAAAATGAAACCCGGGTTTCATGGCTCCCCCCAGCTTTGAGGAGCTCCGCACTGAAAATAAAAAACCCCAGTTTCCCTTTTCCCAACCCTTCAATTTTTGCCCCGCCTCTCGGGAACTTCGTAAAGGAGGGGGGGGTTTTCGTCAATGGGAGTTTTTTCTAAGGGTTTATAGTTTTTTTTTTGCAAAAACCCAAAAAAAAAATTTTAAAAAACCCTCACTGAATTTTTTTGGTACCGTTTCCTTTAAAAAAACACTGAATCCCATTAGAAAAAGCACTAAAACGGTCCGGGAAAGTTAGTCAGGGTCTTATAGGTTTTAAAGCACCTAACCCAACCTTATAGGGTTTTTAAAGAAAAATTTTAAAGGGTTGGTTTTTATTAAAAGGGTTTAAAGGGTTAAGGGTTAGGTGCTTTTTTTTGATGGAATTCAGTGGGTTTTTAATGGGAAAAGGTACCCTAAAAAATTTGGTGATAAATTTTTAAAATTTATAGGGTTTTTGCAAAAAAAACTATCACCATTAGAAAAAAACGGGAAATTTCTAGTGTTTGGCCCCCGACTTCTCCCAAATTTCCCCCAAAAAAAGTTTTGGGGGCCTGTGGGAATGTGGGGTTTTCGGGGGGGGTTAAAATTTTGCGTCCGAAAAACGGAATTTAAAAAAATCCCGGGAGACCATTTCATCATTCCTGATTTTAAAGCAGTTCCAAAAATAGCCCTGATCGAGTATATCAAAAAATATCTTGTTTACTTTTTTTCATCCAGTCCAAACCCCCTTTTAAAAGTCCGCATTTAAAATCTAAAATTCCCCGAGTCTCAAAAAACAACTGAACCAGCAGACGAAGACCAGGCCGTAACGGGCCCCGCAGGAAGCCTCCCCCGCCCTGCCCTGTATAGATACACGGAACCCCAGAAAAAAATATAGTAGGACTCTTGAAGGGAAATTTTGGGGGGGTTTTGGGTAGATTTTTTTTTTTGAATGGCATATTTCAAAACAACCCTCGTTTTTCCCGGACCCCATTTCCCCATTCCCGGTTTGCCGGTTTAAAATCAGAAGGGCCGGGGGTATGGGCAAATCCCCCAAATAATGCCCGGTTTCCCCTCCGTAAAAAAACAAAATTGGGCCGGCCGGGCCGAGCGTCTCCTGTCACAACCCGGGCAGTGTCCCCCGCCCCCCGCCCCGGGGTCAAAAATTTTCAGCGGTGTATTTTTTACCCTTTGGGAACACACTCCCTTCCCCCAAGGAACAACCCCTCCCGGCAACCCCACTGTCATCCGCCTCACCCGTGCTTTCCCGAGGAAGACGGGCAACTACATGCCTGGATAGCCCTTTATAGGACCCTCAACCCGGGCTCATATGTTCTCCAAAGGGGTTTCCCCGAAACCCCAAAAAAAACAACCAAAATGACGTAAAATTTCCCGGGGGGGGGTAGCTGATATTGGCCCGGGTTTTCCGGGCAGGGAAAATACTAGAGTAGGATAAAAGTCCGGGGTGAGTAATGGCCTCGGACTGTTTTCCAAATTCCCGGGCTTTTCGGGGTTTCCCCGGGCCAGTGCTCCCCCCCTATTTGTCCGGGGAAAAACGGGGGGTTTTTGTTTACTTGATCCTTATTGGGGCGCCAAAAAAGTTTTTCCCCTTTTAAAAGAGCTTAGCAAACCCCTTTCCGACCTATCGGCCCGGCCAGGGTTTTTGAGTGTAACGCCGTGGGGGGGCGGGTGAGTCGCGCGGTTGTGAAGCCCCATTGTCTAGCGGGGCGCCTCTCACCCCCCACCCCACCGGCGCTGCAAACATTTTCATGGGCCCCAAAAAGGGCGGAAATGGGGGGGCTAAACTCTCTGGCAAGGTTTGTTTTCTTGCTGTACCCATGAAGGGCAAGTATATGGGGTTCGCAAAAAAAATAATCAGAAAAAAAACCCAAAAATTTTTCAAGTACTATATTTTTTTAAAGAGTCTCCGTGAGTTTTTATAAAGGGGGGGCCCGGGAAATTCCTGTTGTGACGTCACAGCATGTTTCCCCCCACGGCGGGAATGGGGCTTGTTTTTCCCACGCTTTTTTTTCAAAAGTCAGTTTTTTTGGGAAATAAGGGTGGAAAATTAAAGATTTTTTTTGGAAGGTATTTTGAAAGAACCCTTTTCCCCACAATTATGCAATGAAAAAAAAAAGGGGGCGGAAAGTTACTTTAAGAGTTTTGTGGGGGGGAAAATTCCCGATCTAGGGGAAAAATTTTCCTTTTATCTAGAAAAATTGCCTAAAACCAAAAATTTAAACCCAAAACCCAGCCAAATTTAAAACCAAAAATTAGCGGGGGGGGGTTGACCCCAAACCCAAAAACCAACCTAACCAAAACTCCCTTAAACTAACCTTAAAAACAATCTAACCCTTAAATAACCAAATCTAAAACCCCCCCTCCTAGCGGGGGGGGGGGGGGGGGTTTGGGGGGGGGTCAAAAACCCTTTTGGGGCATCTTCTTTTGAGGATCGTCGGGTTTACCCCGGCTCTGGATTCAGAAGAAATTCCCTTTAAAGTTCCCCTTTGAATTTTAGGGGGAATTTTTTTTAACACCCCTAAATCAAAACTAGGTTTTTGTGATGCATATTTTTGTACCCCCGCCAAAAATCCCGCATTCCCCAGGGCCCCCCAAACTTGTTTTGTTTGGGAAAGGGGGGGTATGGGGAAACACTAGAAAATTTTTCCCTTAAAATTTCTTTCCCCTGTATTTAGTATTTAAAAAGCATTCAAGTATTTAGTGCCCCCGCTTTTGGAATTTCGGGGAATGCCAAATAGCCGAAATTTTTTTGTTGGCTATAGATCAGGATGTCAAAAAAAAAAGAAAAAAAAAAAGGGAAATAAAAAAAATAGGGGACCAAAATCATCCAGGGCAGCGAGGCTGCCGACCCTAGCGGGGAAACCCCCCAGCCGGGGGGTTTGGGGGGGGGTGTAAACCCCCGTGATTTTTTGTAAATTTTATGGGTCTGGGGGAGAGCTTTTGGGGGTCCCGGGTTTTAACTATAATGATTTCTGGGCTCAATTTTTTCTGTTTTTTTTGTCCAAATTTGTGATATGTTTTATATCTCTGGCCATACTATATTTGGGGGTATATCCCCTTGGCCAATCGGTTTCCCCCTCTGGGCATTTTCCCCGCATTGAACTTCCAGGCCTTGGAAACCTGCAAAAATTTTACACAGTGAAGCCAATCGAAACCCGAAAAACCCCCGGGGCACCAGAGCTATCTCACCTGGGTGTGGCTGCTTAATCCACCCCAAAATACTGGCTGTGGGCTACTGTATTCCACCCCCAACATACTGCCTCCTGAGCAAACTTGTAGCAGTGGAGTCAGAGATATCGGCAGCCTAGTATTAACTTCCCGCTAGAGCCAAAAATGTTTATGGTCTGTCCCATCAGTGGCCAGGACAGGTTCGGCTGTGGGGGGATCAGTGGCCAGGACAGGTTGGGCTGTGGTGGTCATGGCCAGGGACGGGTTTCGGCTTGGTGGATAAAGGGGCCAGGGACAGGTTCGGCTGTGGTGACATGGCCAGGGACAGTTCGGCTGTGGTGGATCAGTGGCCAGGGACAGTGGGCTAGACAACTATGGACACCACCCTCAAAATTTAAAACCCGAATCTACACGATTCACAGAAATGACCCAGCTGGCAATAAAATACTCCGAAATCCGCGAATCCGTGGAAAATTGACATCCCTGATAGATACGGCGCCTGATTCATAGCGTGATAAGACGATCAGGCAGCTCTAATAGGGTGGTTAGGCGTACACGTGGTAGTTAGCGTCATACAAGCACACACACACAACACCCTAAATAATGATACAGAAATACGGGTTTTCTAATCATGGGCTGCAGTCAGTTCGTACACCCCAAATTGTTTCGTACACCAAAAAGTTGTTACATAGTCTATATGAAACCATAGTCGTTTCGTACACTCAGCTAAATCGCTAAACTACATCAGAAGCTTGAGGAGATTGAGATGATGCTTATTCTGTCCCATGAAGAGGAAAGAAAACGAAAAGAATTACTACAAGCAATAGAGCACATTAAGGTAAACAGCAAATTCTTCTATGCCTACGCAAAAAGAAGCTCAGAAAGTATCTTCAATAGGTCCACTTATGAAGGAAAATGGATTTTGAAAGCGAACCCAGGGGAAATTGCCAAGATTTTCTAAACAGCAGTACGAAGATGCCTTCCGCCACCAAAGGGGCCCAGAAAATTGGACGCCCCTATCTACTTTCTTTGTAGTAACCTCAAAGCCAGAACACCTGCTTACGTCAGTTAAATACAACAACAGAAGACATTTAATAAAACCCCCCGGGGGGATTTTGATGTAGGAAGCACCCCTTNTGGGCCGGGTACCAGGGGGGGGGGGGGGGCATGCGGCCATGGCCACCCCCTTTGCAAAGAATAAATTATAATATAAATATATTTATAATATTATTATATATATATAATATATATATATATATATATATATTATATATATAAAATAATATATATATATATATATATATATATATATATATATATATATATATATATATTGGCCCCCCCTTTTAAATTTTCTGGGTACGCCACCGATTAGGGCATTATACAGAATACCCCAGCCAGGGCCAGGGGGGGGGTACCTGGGGGGGATGACTTAACAGGTGACTTACGGATGACTGGAGGATGGGTGACTGACGAATTACTTGACGGGTGACTTACGGGTGACGGGTGTGAGACAAACACAGACAGACAGGGGGTGTGAGACAAACACAGACAGACAGGGTGTGTGAGACAAACACAGACAGACAGGGTGTGTGAGACAAACACAGACAGACAGGGTGTGTGAGACAAACACAGACAGACAGGGGGTGTGAGACAAACACAGACAGACAGGGTGTGTGAGACAAACACAGACAGACAGGGGGTGTGAGACAAACAGACAGACAGGGGGTGAGACAAACAGACAGACAGACAGGGGGTGTGAGACAAACACAGACAGACAGGGTGTGTGAGACAAACACAGACAGACAGGGGTGTGAGACAAACAAACAGACAGACAGGGGGTGTGAGACAAACAGACAGACAGGCAAACAAACAGTGTGTGAGACAAACAGACAGACAGACAGACAGACAGGGGGTGCGAGACAGACAGACGTAAATACAGGAAGACAGACATAAAAGACATTGTTTCTGATCACACCACCAAAGAGATTCACACAACTATAAACTCTATATTAATACTCTTAATAACTCTACATTTATATCTGGTATGGATTGATTTAAATAGTAATTTTTTCAGTAGTGTTTTCATCGTGTGAGGAACATTCAAACACCAAAGTGACTCAGGAATATCTTATTAATCAACTACATTTTGGTTTCATTAGGTACCTATTGCCTTAAATTAACAAGTATATATTTTTAAGTATCCTTCGCGTTGTGTACAATCCTTCAAAGTCCTTCACGGGCCTCTTCGCTCCTTCACGCATCCTGCAGGAGTCATAGGAGGGCATTAGAAGTCCCACAGGATTGTTATAGTATTCCTAGGTTTTTATAAGTACTTTGACAATCGCATGGGTGGCTCAAATAGGGATTAATAATACTAATACTAATACTGAAAATACTAATACTGATCGTTGTATTGAAGTAATGATTAATCTAGCAATGCCTATCATATTTTTATATCTTGTAGTAAGTTTTGTCTAATTTGTGATTTTTAAGGAATATCTGGAAGTATCATGTCATTGTGAATTGGCTGAAATAGGGACTTCTAATCATTGTAACTGAAAATTAACACACACCACCACCACCACCACAGCCACCACCACCACCACAGCCACCACCACCACCACCACAGCCACCACCACCACAGCCACCACCACCACAGCCACCACCACCACCACAGACACCACCACCACCACAGCCACCACCACCACCACCACAGCCACCACCACCACAGCCACCACCACCACCACCACCACAGCCACCACCACCACAGACACCACCACCACCACAGCCACCACCACAGCCACCATCACAGCCACCACCACCACAGCCACCACCACCACAGCCACCACCACCACCACAGCCACCACCACCACCACAGCCACCACCACCACCACAGCCACCACCACCACCACAGCCACCACCACCACCACCACAGCCACCGCCACCACCACCACCCACCACCACCACACACACCACCACCACCACCACAGCCACCACCACCACCACAGCCACCACCACCCCCACAGCCACACCACCACCACCACCACAGCCACCACCACCCACCCCCACAGCCACCCCACCACCACCACCACCACCACCCACCAGCCACCACCACCCACCACAGCCACCACCACCACCACCACAGCCATCACCCCCACCCACCATCACAGCCACCACCACCATCACCCCCACCACCACCACCACCACCACCACCACCACCACCACCACACCACCACCACCAGCCACCACCACCACAGCCACCACCACCACCACAGCCACCACCACCACCACAGCCACCACCACCCCCACCCCCACCCCACACCCCCACGCCCCCACCACCCGCCCCCAAACCCACCACCACAGCCACCACCCCAACACCACCCCCACCACCACCACCAAGCCACCCCCACCACCACCCCAAAAAGCCCCCACACCACCACACCCACCACCACCACCACAAACCCCCAAAACCCCCACCACAGCCACCCCCCACCACCCCCCCACCCCCCCAAAAAACCCCACACCACCCACCACAGCCCCCCACCACCACCACCACAGCCACCACCAAAAGCCCCACCACCACCCACCCCCCACCACCCCCCACACCAACAGCCACCACCACAGCCACCACCACCCCCACCACACCACCCCCCACCACACCCACCACCCCCACCACCACCACCACCACCACCACCACCACCCACCACCCACCACCACAGCCACCACCACCACCCCCCACCACAAGCCCCACCACCACCACCACCCACCCCCACACCCCCCACCACCCACCCCCACCACCACCACCACCACACCACCACCACCCACCCACCACCCCCAACCCACCCCCCCAAACACCACCACCACCACCACCACCACCACCACCCCCACCACCACCAAACCCCACCACCACCCCCACCACCACAGCCACCAACCACCCCACCCCCAACCCAAAACCCACCACCACCACCACCCCACCACCCCCACCACCACCCCACCCCCCAACCCCCACCACCCACCACCCCCACCACCCCCCCCACCACCCACCACCACCCCCCCACCAAAGCCACCCCCCAACCCCACCCCCACCACCACCCCCCCAACCACCACCACCACCCACCACCACCCCCAAACCCCCACCACACCCCCCACCACCACACCACCCACCCCCACCCCCACACCCCCCACCACCACCACCCCACCCACCACCACCACCACACCACCACCACCCACCACCCCCACCCACCACCACCACCCCCACACCACCCACCACCACCACACCACCACCCCCCCCCACCACACAACCACCCCCACCCCACCACCACCACCACCACCCACCACCACCACCCCACACCCCACCACCACCCCCAACACCACCACCACCCCACCACACCACCACCACCACCACACACACCACACCACCACCCCCCCCACCCCCACCACCCCCACCCCCACCCCCACCACCACCACCCCACCACCACCACCCCCAAGCCCCCCCACCCACCCACCACCCCCACCCCACACCACCACCACCACCACACCACCACCACCCCAAACACCCACCACCACCCCACCCCACACCACCACCACACCACCACCCCACCACCACCCCCACCCCCCCACCACCACCCACCCCCACCACCCACCCCCCACCCCCACACCACCACCACCCCCACCACCCCCACCACCACACCCCCACCCCACCACCACCACACCCCCACACCCCCACCACCACCACATCCACCCCCACACCCCCACCACCCCACCCACCCCCACCCACCACCACCCACCACCACACCCCCCCCCACCCCCACACCACCACCCACCACCCACCCCCACCCCCACCCCCACACCCCCACACCACCACCACACACCCCCACCACCCCACCACCACCACACCACCCCCCACCACACACCCCCACCACCCCACCCACCACCCCCACCACACCACCACCCACCACCCCCCACCCCCAACCCACCCCCCCCACCCCCAAACCCCCCCAAACCCACCACACCCCACCACCACCCCCCCCACCACACCCCACCCGACCACACACCCCACCACCACCACCCCACCCACACCACCCCCCCCAAACCACCCCACAGCACCCCCACCACACCACCACCCCCACAGCCCACCACCAACCACAACACCACCCCACACCACCACCCCCAAACCCACCACCCCCACCCCCCACCAACCACCACCCCACACCACCACACCACCACACTACCCCCACCACCACAACCCCCACCCCCACACCCCCACCACCCCCAAACCCCACCCACACCCCACCACCCCCCCAAAACCCCACCCCCACCACCACCACCCACCCACCCACCACCACCACCCCACAACCACCAAAACCCCCACCACCCCCAACCACCACCACCACCACACCACCACCACCACCCCCCACCACCACCACCACACCACCACCACCACCACCCCCCACCCCCCCAACCCCCCAACCCCAAAACCCCACCAACCCACCACCACCACCCCCACCACAAAACCCCCCCAACCACCACCACCAACCCCACCACCACAGACCACCACCACCACCCACCCCACCCACGACCACCACCACCCCCAACCACACCCCCACCACCACCACCCCCCACCCACCACCACCACCCCCACCACCACCACCAAACCCCAAAACCCCCCCACCCACCACCCCCCCAACCCACCACCACCCACCACACCCACCACCACCACCCCCACCACCCAACCACCACCCCCACCCACCACCCCCACCACCCCACCCCCACCCCACCACCACACCACCACCACCCACCCACCACCACCACCCCCACACCACCCCCACCACCACCACCCCCACCCAACCCACACACCCCCCAACCCACCCCCACCAACACCCCCACAACCACCACCACCACCACCACACCACCCCCACCACCACCACCCACACCACCACCACCACCCACCACCACCACAAACCACCACCCACCACACCACCACCCCCCCCACCCCCACCACCACCCACCCCCAAACCCCCCACCACCACCACACCACCCCCACCACCACCAAACCCCCCCACCAAAACCCCCCCACCACCCCCACACCACCACCACCCCCACCCACCAACCACCACCACCCCCCCAAACCACACCCCACCACGACCACCACCCCACCCCCCACACCCCCCCCCCGACCACCCCCACCACCACCACCACCACCACACCACCACCCCCACCACACCACCCCACCCCCCCACCACCCCCCACCCCCAAAACCCCACCCCCACCACCACCCACCCCCACCGACCACCCACACCACCACCAACCCCCCAAAACCACCACCCCACCCCCCCACACCCCACACCCCACCACCCCCCCCCCACCACCCCCAACCACCACCACCACCACCCCACCCCCCCAACCACCACACCACCACCCCCCACCCCAACCACCACCCACCACCACCACCCCCCCCACACCCCACCACACCACACCCCACCCCACCCACCCCCCACCACCACCACACCCCACCACCACCCCACCCCCACCCCACCACCCCACACACCACCACCCCCCCACCACACCCCCCACCAAACCCCAACCACCACCACCACCACCCACCACCACCCCCACCCCCCCCCCAACCCCCACCACCACCCCCCCACCCCCAAACCACCCCCACCCCACCCCCACACCACCCCCACCCCCACCACACCCCCACCACCACCCCCACCACATCCACCCCACCACCCCACCCACCACACCACACCCCAACACCCACCACCACCACCACCCACCCACCACCACCACCCCCCACCACCCCCCCACCCCCCACGCACCAACACCACCACCAACCACCAACACCCCCCCACACCCCAACCACCACACCCCACCACCACCCCACCACCACCCACCCCCAAAAAAAAAAAAAAAAAAACCACCCCCACCACCCCACACCCCCCCACACCACCACCCCCACACCCCCACCCCCCCCACCACGCCCCCCAAAACCCACCACCCCCCAACC
>JACEEZ010026437.1:18150-43638 GCA_016584305.1 Chionoecetes opilio
CCTTGAGTGGTGCCCTGCCCTCCATGCCGGATTTCTTAAGGCATCCACGGTACGATTGGTTGTACGATCTGATCCGACAGACCTGATCCGATGGATTTCCTACCACCCACTAACGATCCGACCCGCACCTCAAGACCAGTTCAGTTGGTGATAGAAAGGGTGGAGAGCGGTTCTCATGATGGGTCTATGCAACGAGGATCGAATTACTTTTGATGGAATCTGATACCACAACTGAGGAGCGTAAACACTAAATTTCACAGAGGCAGTTATTTTCTTAATATATTTCCGGCACACACTTCTCATATAGTTTTTTTTTTTTTTTTTACTGTTTCAACATAAGCCTCACTCGCTCACTGTCGCTCCTCGAGTTTCTCTACCAATAGGTGTCTTGCACTGACGTCACGATCTAGCGTCTTCAAGCCAAATGCCGCCCGTCGGAGCGAGCTGGAGGACCAACAAACTCCACTTGCCGCCCGTGTTTGCCAGCTTATGGTAATTTTCCCCTACCAAAGATATGTTTATCAGTATAAAAGATATACTGTCATCTTCGGAAATGTTTGTACTATAATATTATCAAATAAAAAACTGTAAAACACACTAAAGAAAGGCCATTATGAGACTCTCAAGAAATGTGCATTTACTTAATATTCACCAACTCCAGCTCCCATTTAATATTTTGCTCGAAAACTTTTTACATGGACAATGTCAATAGAAGCGGAATTTCATTAGCTTTCCATTGATATATTTCGTTATCTGATAAATGAATTAGAACCATGTATAAATTAGCATTAACTAAATAAATAACCATCAATCGGGAAAAATTACCCGATATCATGATGTAGCGAGGGCAGCAGCGAGGAATCTACAGCAGAAACCCTAATACACCGCCAGATATACAAAAAACGTTAAAAAATTCAATCGCTCCCACCAAAATTGTCAAAACAGCTAAGGACGTCATTTCCGCCCCAAGTTTTTTTGCGCCGACTGTATATGAGTAAAGAGATGAAATACAAGCAAGGGTCTCATCCACCTCTGGCAGCGCAGCCTTCGGCAGCAGCAGCAGCAGCAGCATGAAGCCCGTGAGGTGGATATCAACACCATGGGAGATAGATGTCTTTGGTAATATTTAGTAGGGGTGCGAGAACCCCTTGAGGAATCCTATGATCACTGGTGATATCCTATGGTGCTATCACATGCGTGGGAGCTGACCTGACTTCTTCAGGAATGCACAGGTATAGCTGATAACGGGGTGTTGTGTGGGCGGCGGAAATCGGCCGTCGCCCGCAATTCCCCGCCAGCGGAGATCTCCTTGGTAATTATTTAGTAGAGGAGCGAGGACCCTTTGAGGAATCCTATGATCACTGGTGATATCCTATGGTGCTATCACAGGCGTAGGAGCTGACTGTCTTCTTCAGGAAGGCACAGGTGAGGCGGATGACGGCGGGTTTTGACTCAAACTTTTGAGAGGCGGCGGGCGGAGCCGCCACCTCCTCCGCCACGGTAGGTTTGGGCAGGCCATAGACCACTGTATACCTGGACTGTTCACACGACAATGTTTTGAATTGCGGGGCTGCATAGGGGCCTGTGGCCCGCCCGACAAAGAGATATAGTGGTCTATGGACTATCATATAGACTGGTTTATCAGTTATATATGATATACTGTAATCTTTGTAAATATTTGTTCTATGATATTATCAAATAAAAAACAGTAAAACACGCTAAAGAAATGCCATTACGAGACTATGAAGAAATATGCATGAACTTAATATTCACTTAACTCTTCGCCATTTAAAACTTTGCGAGTCAACTTTTATCATGAAGGGTATCAATAGAAGCGCAATTTTATTAGCTTTCCGTTGATATATTTCGTTATCTAATAAATTAATTAGAACCATGCATAAATTAGCGTTAAATAAATAAATAAAATCATCAATCGGGTAATTTTCCCGTTTGATGATGTTATTTATTTACTTATATATTTAGTTTTCTGATAAATGAATTAGCACCATGTATAAATTAGCATTAACTAAATAAATAACCTCATCAATCGGAAAAATTACCCGATTGATGATTTTATTTATTTAGTTAACGCTAATTTATGCATGGTGGTAATTAATTTATCAATAATAATAATAATTAGACAATAAGGTATAGAATCAATAATATAAGGTAATAATGGACCAGGACTGCGCGGCTGCTTTCAGAGACACAGACTATTTTGTCCTGGCCTACAATAGGGGCTTTTTCTAATGGTGATAGTTTTATTTTGCACAAACCCATAAAAAAGATAAAAAATTATCACCGAATTTTATGGTACCGTTTCCATTAAAAACACTGAATCTCCATTAGAAAAAGCACTAAAACTTGTCCGGGAAAAGTTAGTCAGGGCCTTATAGGTTTTAATGAAACCTAACCTAACCTTATAGGTTTTAATGAAACCTATAAGGTTAGGTTTCATTAAAAGGTTAAGGTTAAGATTAGGTGCTTTTTCTGATGGAGATTCAGTGTTTTTAATGGAAACGCTACCATAAAATTCGGTGATAATTTGTAAACTTTTTTATGGGTTTGTGCAAAATAAAACTTTCACCATTAGAAAAAGGCGGTAAATTTCTAGTGTTTGCCCAGACTCTCCCACTTCCCTCAAACAAGTTTGGGGACCTGTGGGAATGCGGGGTTTTCGGGTGGGGATTAAATTATGCGTCGAAAACACGTAATTTAAAATAATCGTCCAGACCATTTCATCATTCCTGATTTAATGCAGTCAAAATATAGCCATGATCGAGTATATCAACAATATGTTGTCACTTTTTGCATCCAGCCACCCGTTTTTAAATGATCCGCATTCAAAATCTGAAAATTCCCCGAGCTCTCAAAACACAACTGACGACCAGTAGACGACGGATCACGGCTCAGTGACGTCACAGCAGGAAGCCTCCCAGCCCTGCCCTGATATAAATATACGGTGACTCAGAAAAAAATATAGTACGTACTACTTGAAGAATTTTGGGGGTTTCTGATAGATTTTTTTTGCGATATGGCATATACTTGCATCCTTCATGGGTACAGCAAGAAAACTACCTTGCCAGAGAGCTTAGCACCCATTTCCGACCTATTTGGCCATGATATGTGTGTGCAGCGCCGGTGAGTGGCTTGCGCTAGACAATGCTTCACACCGCGCGACTCACCCGCCACTCACCGGCGCTGCACTCACATAACCTGGCCGTATAGGTCGGAAATGGGTGCTAAGCTCTCTGGAAAGGTACAGCTTTCTTGCTGTACCCATGAAGGATGCAAGTATATGCCATATCGCAAAAAAAAAATATCAGAAACACCCAAAATTCTTAAAGTACTACATTTTTTTCCGAGTCTCCGTGTATTTGTATCAGGGCAGGGCTGGGAGGCTTCCTGTTGTGACGTCAGCAGCATGTTTCCCGCCACGGCTGGAATGGGGCTGTTGTTTTTCCCGCGCTTTTTACAAAAGTCACGTTTTTAGGGAAATAAGGCGTGGAAATTAATGATTTTTTGTGGATTAGGTATTTTGAATGAACTTTCAACACAATTATGCAACGAAAAAATGGGTCTGGACGATTACTTTAAGAGTTGTGTAGGGGGCTAAAATTCCCTAGATCTAGGGCAATTTCCTTATATCTAGAAAAAATTGCCTAACCAATATTAACCTAACCTAGCCAAATTTAACCAAACTTAGCGGGGGGCTTGACCCACCAATAACCTAACCTAACCAAATCTAACCTAACCCAATCTAACCTAACATAACCAAATCTAACCTAACCTCCTAGCGGGGGGGGTTGGGGGGGGATTCTCGACACTTTGGTCATCATTCTTAGAGGATCGTCAGGTTCACACGTCTCTGGACTCAGAAGAAATCCAATTAATGTTCCTTAGATCTAGGGAATTTTTTCAACACCCCTAACTCAAAAACTATGTGGTTGCGACGCATATTTTGTACCCCAGCCAAATATCCCGCATTCCCCCAGGTCCCCAAGCTTGTTTTGTGGCAGAGGGGGAGTATGGGCAAACACTAGAATAATACCATAATTTGTTCCCCACCCGAAAACCTCGCATTCCCACAGGTCCCCAAGCTTGTTTGGGGAAGTGGGAGGTATGGGCAAACACTAGAATTTTACCTACATTTCTCCCATGTATTTAGTATTTAGTATTTAAATACATTCAATGTATTTAGTGCCCAGCTCTGGATACGGCAATGCCAACTAGCCGTATTTCTTGTTGGCTATAGATACGGCGCCTGATTCATAGCGTGATAAGACGATCAGGCAGCTCTAATAGGGTGGTTAGGCGTACACGTGGTAGTTAGCGTCATACAAGCACACACACACACACACCCTAAATAATGATACACAGAAATACGGGTTCTAATCATGGGCTGCAGTCAGGAAACAGCAAGAACATCGATTAGCAAGCAAGAAAGCCAAGACATTTCACAAGAGCATTCACAAGTATAAGCACAAAACGGGGTGATCAAGCAACAAACACCACAACACTTCAAGAATCAGAAAAAAATCACCGATACTAAGGTGTTACCCCCACACTTCATCGACATCTCTAGTATGGGTACCAATGGATAATTATGTAAAGTGTAATTACTTTTATATCACCATTCTTTCAGAGGCTGCTGGGCACTCGTGGAGAATGTGGGTCCTGATTTTGTGCGGAATGTTGTCAATGCGCGAAATCCTGTAGACCCCTCCATATTTCACTGGTTTTACAGCATAACTGCTGCCCTAAAGCATGTTACAGAGTACTCTGAGATACATATTATTTTATGAGAGTAGTTAGATGCACTGGTATTGAGACAAAAGATATTTGAACCTGAAACCTACACCTGAAAAGGCTTTACTTTTGACGTGAATATTTTAGTCTTATGAGTAACTATTATTACTTGTAAGTGTTCTCATGGAAAGCTAGTGCCTCTATGTGGCTTGTAACATGTATCAGGGCAGCAGTTAAGTCGTAAAACCAGTGAAATAAGAGAGGTGAATGGAGGGGTCTACAGGATTTCGCGCTGACAATATTTCACGAAACACCCACATTCGTGAACCACATTCTCCACGAGTGCCAGCTGCTAATCCTTCATTAGTAAAAAACATTGTCAGCCAAAGCAGCATGATCCCACTAGCTGTGACGGAGGTGAATTATGAACGTAACACAACACAAATGATAATTCTCAAAATATTAGTAATATTTGTTGTGACATAGCATCCGCCATTTGTAATGCTACAAACATTTCGTTTTGTATGCCTTATAAGTATGCTAGATATGCTAGACTTACCGTCTCACTTCTTTCATTATTAGCTAATAAAGCTACTACAAATACTACAAAGTTCATAGACTCACCCTGCTACTGGCCGTCGGTGAAAAATTGTCCCGTTTGATTGCTCTGAGCCACTGGCTGGCAAGCACCTTGTCTCTTGGGAAAGAGAATATACTCACTCTGGGGCCTTTTCTGTAGTTCCCATTGCAACTGGGCACACAGCACAAGGACAGCATCTTGCTGGTAACTTGGAAAAATAGCTCCTGCCGTAACAAAAGCAAAAATGATACAAGTACGCCACATACACACGCCCTGACCGCCTTCGTATGTAGACACAATAGACTGAGCCGTGGCCACCGGTGGCGCGCGCGGGATCCTCATGCTGTGACGTCACAGCCTTTCACCAGGCGATGTAACAGGCCTTGTCTCTCGGTGGTCTCGGTCCTAGGCCCCCTGCTCTTCTCATTATGATAGGGGATAGAGATCAAGATCTGGCACACTCAACCGCTACAGCCTTTGCCGACGACACAAGATTAACAAAGAAAATTTGTGCACAACCAGATACTCAGCTACTCCAACAAGACTTAGATAAGAGTGGGCAGACAGGAATAATATGGTCCTGAATGGAGAAAAGTTTGAGTTGTTAAGGTATGGAAACAGAGTTGAAATCAAAACTTCAACAAAATACCAGTGGTGGGCAGCGATAAATTTTGCGATAAAGCTATAACGATAAAGCGATAAATTTTTCCGCTAAGTCCTATAACGATAAAGCGATAAATTTCCAAAATACCTTAAAGCAAATAAGCGATAAATCCTGCGATAAATCCAAAATACTCTATTTTGCTACTTATGCATTTAAAAACCTCTTTTTTACACTTAAAACACCATATATTACTTAATAAAAGACTAAAGGACCCGAAATTAACATTTTCAACAAACACGCCGCGACACTAATTAATAACGCAATATAAAACGCAAAAACCTAAACGATTTCCTGAAAAGGAAAAGTTAAAACACAAAATCACGCGACGTTCGTACGAACGGGAGGCACGCGCGAGGCGCACCTCAAAACGCAAAAAATATATAAAACTAATATATATTAATTAGATTTTTAGTTAAGATAGCAATATACAATAAGAATTAAGTATATATAAGTTATAAACACACAAAGAAGCTTTGAATCGCTGGTAGCACAATGAAAACAGAGCTGAGATCAGATGCGTCCATTTTGGGGGGGAATTCAAAGAAACTGAAAACAGAAGCGCGGGCCGCCAGGCGCCTGGCCGCATCTGTTTGCCGCGTAACAATGAGCCTGTAACCTCCCGCCGTAACGGTTTTTCGTCTTCTACTTTATCGCTGGATTTATCGCGGGAAATTTGAAAGCGATAAATATAAGCGATAAGTTTTTCCGGTCTTGCGAAAAAACGATAAGCGGTAAATTTTCGGTTAAAGCGATATTATCGCTTTATCGCATTATCGCTTTACTTATCGCAACGCCCACGACTGCAAAATACCATTGCGGCCAACAGGAAATAGCAGCCAAGGCTGTGGTTAAGGATTTGGGTGTCAACATGAGCCTGATGCTGCCTTTTCTGACCACATCCTATCAACACAGCAAAAGCAAGGCAGCTATCAGGCTGGTTTCCTGAGGACTTTCCCAAACCAGGAGTGAACAGTGTAGGCTGGACTCTTTGGAAGTCACTGGTGCTACCACGCCTAGAATACGGGCGCCAGCTCTGGTCACCACATAAAATTTTTGAAATGACTGGACTAGAAGCTCCAAAAGAACTTTCACAAACAAGATCCACGGAGTTGAACACCTAAATTACTGGGAGAGACTCAGGACACTGCACCTGTTTTCGCTTCAGAGACGCAGAGAAAGATACGTCGTCATTTATGTTTGGAAAATTTTGGAGAACAGGTTACCCAACACCAACGTGCAAGAAACAGCACACCCCAGGAGAGGAAGGCTGTGCTGCGTGTGCACCACCCCAGGAGCATCTCATAGAGTTAGAAACACACCACAGCTTCACCTTCAGTGCTACAAGATTATTCAACTGCATCCCAACAAAACTAAGAAACATGAGGGGTGTCTCACCCGACACCTTCAAGTAGAAATTGGATGCCTGGCTGGCCAATATACCAGACCCACCGCCAACACCAGGATACACCAGCTCCAACTCAAACAGTCTCCTGCACTGGATCAAGGAGGAGAGAGAGCTGTCTGGTTACAGTGGAGATCCATCTCAGCTGCGTCGATAACTGACGAAATTCTTCAAAGGTAAGGTATCCAAGGTAAGGTAGTGCACGAGTTGAACTTGGTACATTTTTACGACAGCACCAAACTTCCCTGCACAATAGGGAGCATGGTTTTTATTTACTTTTTTGTATTCTAAGAGACATTTTCTCTTTGAGCTTTCCGTCGCAAATCAATAGTTTTGGAGATATGAATATTTTAGGTGAGAGGAGGAATACGTCTCCTTTGTTTACAAAATGCCTCCCTCTTCCTCTTCTTGTGACCTGCATCGCTTTTGTTTCGGAGGCGCACCCGTGGCTAAATCCTAAAATGTTCTATATCTCCGAAACTATTGACTATTATTAAACTATTGAAATTTTTAAAGCTCACGGAGAAAATGTCTCTTAGAATACAATAAGGTAAATAAAACCATGCTCCCTATTGTGTAGGGAAGTTTGGTGCTGTCGTAAAATAATACCTTGAACTTGACTACTAGTTACGAAACGAGGATATTATTTTAAGATAGGACCAAACTTCCCTACACAATTGGCAAATCAATAGTTTCGGAGATATAGAACATTTTAGGTGGGAGGAGGAATACGTATCCTTGTTTAAAAAATGCCTCCCTCTTCCTCTTCTTGTGACCTGCATCGCTTTTGTTTGGTATTTTATTAAACTTTTTTATTATTGGACCCAGTTAGGAGGTTAAAGGTTAGGTAAGGTAAGGTAAGGTTAGGTTAGGTTAGGTTAGGTTAGGTTAGGCTAGGTTAGGTTAGGTTAGGTTAGGTTAGGTAAGGTAAGGTAAGGTTCAGGTTAGGTTCAGGTTAGGTTAGGTTAGGTAAGGTAAGGTAGCCATGGGTGCACCTCCGAAACAAAAACAATGCAGGTCACAAGAAGAGGAAGAGGGAGGCATTTTGTAAACAAGGAGACATATTCCTCCCCCCACCTTAAATGTTCTATATCTCCGAAACTATTGATTTGCGACGGGAAAACTCAAAGGGAAAAAAGTCCCCTTTTGAATACAATAAGGTAAACAAAACCATGCTCCCAATTGTGTAGGGAAGTTTGGTGCTGTCGTAAAAATTTACCCGAAACGACACCGGATATGCACGAAAAAACTCAAAATCAGGGTAATTATGGAGGAGAGTTTCACGTTCGTTTTCAGAGCCACCAACTATTTTTTCTTGGCCTACAATAAATGCTTGTTCTAATGGTGCTAGTTTTATTTTGCGCAAACCAAAACCAAAAACAAAAAAAAACAAAAAAAACAAAAAAATGAAACCTAACCTAACCTTGTTTTAATGAAACCTAACCTAACCTGGTAAAACTTTGGAAGAAGTCCTTCACCCCTATCTTTTTTTTCTTCCCCCTACAGCCAACAAGCTTGGGGAACTGGCGGGAATACGGGGTTTTTGGGTGGGGGAAGCAAATATAAGTGATTTATGGCTCCCCCAAAAAATCATCAAAGTCACTATATGTAAAAATCTAACCTAACCTTAACCACAAAGTATACCTAACCTAACCTTAACCACAAAGTATACCTAACCTAGCCTTAACCACAAAGTATACCTAACCTAACCTTAACCACAAAGTATACCTAACCTTAACCACAAAGTATACCTAAAACCCTTTAACCACAAAGTATACCTAACCTTAACCACAAAGTATACCTAACCTTAACCACAAAGTATACCTAACCTTAACCACAAAGTATACCTAACCTTAACCACAAAGTATACTTAACCTAACCTAACCTTAACCACAAAGTATACCTAACCTAACCTAACTGGACTTTAATTTTTTTGAGGAACCTCATATTTCATAGCGGCCGTGTGGGTTAACCAAGGCTGAGCGCACGCTGGAACCTTTACAGATGTGAAGTACAATAAGCATACAATACAGTGCGGTAGTTCATTTCAGTCAAAGCCGGAAGGATGAGTTCCAAAGTATTTCCCCTAACCTAACCTAACCTTACAGGTTTTAAAGAAACCTAACCTAACCTTAACCACAAAATATATTTTTATTTTTGGTTTGCGCAAAATAAAACTAGCACCATTAGAACAAGCACCTATTGTAGGCCAAGAAAAAGTAGTTGGTGTCTCTGAAAACGAACGTGAAACTCTCCTCCATATTAACCAAAACCTGGGTACGAAACAACTTGTGTACGAAACTCCCCGTCACCCTAATCATACACAGTTGTCTTTCCTCCTCGTCCACTAATAACAACCCAATTTAAACCCTTCATTTGACCTGTAATAGCCTGTTCCCAGCCTCTCAGTCACCCCACAACCACAACACACCATACCACCCTTTATTTTACCCTGGGACGTCGCCGCGGTGAGTAATTCGAGGTTAAAACTGAAGATAACTGATGAGAGAGGACCGCGTGTTTGCCAAGCCTCGATGTCAACAAACCAGCGCAGGGTTGCCAGATACTTCTTCTTCTTTCTAGGTGGGGAGCTAAACCACGGTTTTCAGTCGCAGTTCAAAGCCTATTTTCCGGCTGGCTCCCTGAGGGCTTGTAGGATTTGGCCCTAACTCTCTGCTCTTTTACCCAAGCCTTTTCTAGAAATACTTTAAAACCCCCTTTAATGATTCTTCTATTGGTGTCCTGTACCCTACTCAAAAACCCAAAAGAAATTCCATTATCCCATCTATGTTCCCCCCTGCCACTCTATCCCACTGATCCACGCCTTTCCTCCCGTGCCACTATTGCTATAAGCCGCTCTCTTTCCTCATCATACCTTGGACACATTAATACCAGGTGATCTACAGTTTCATCTAGTCTACCCATACACATTTGACATATCTTGCTTCCTTCGTTTGCCCATCTATATGTTCTACTATTGACCTCCAGAGATTTTGTCCTTGCTTTAAATAATAAACCACTCCCCAAGCTACCATCATAAAAGACCTCACACTTTGGTGTGGTCTTCCCCTTGTACCAATTCAGAGAACTCTTACCCTCCATCCTCTGTCTCCACATCTCCCTGCCCTGCCTCTGAACTTGGTCATTCACCTTTCGCTTTAACTCCCCCTCACTAGACTGGTGTATCCTATCTGTGAAACCCTGTAACCCACACTTCCTCTCCCACCGTCCCACCTACTCCATTACAGGACCTCACCCATTATACTACTACTACTTCTACTACTACTACTACTACTTCTACTACTACTACTACTACTTCTACTACTACTACTACTACTACTACTACTACTACTTCTACTACTACTACTTCTACTACTACTACTACTACTACTACTTCTACTACTACTACCACTACTACTACTTCTATTACTACTACTACTTCTACAACTACTAGCCCCTACTGACCTTACCGGCTTCCCACACAACTAAGCAATATTGACCTTTGCGTACCTTATCGGATATCAGTGACCTTATCCTGTGTGCCATGGTGGTGTTGTAGTCACGGGGTCAAGGTCACGGGGTCATGGCGGGGGATAGAGTCACTTATTGGGTTGTGTTTTGATGGGAGTGAAGGAAGGAAGGCGGTTTGTTGACATGGTTGGCGCGCTTCCTCACTTTTCTCGCCGACTATTTTCCGACCATTTTACGGGATAACTTTATTAATTCACTTGATTGGTTCATTTAATGCCAAAAAGCGGGAAATGTGCCAGACATCAGAGGTCATATCCTAACGAAGGAGACGAAGTGGAAGAGGACCTATGAAGCGATACTAAGCGACTAAGGTCACAAGAAGAAGAAGAAGAAGAATATGGCACTATAGCAAAGCATAAAAAGGGGAGGGGTTACCTAATATTTGTGAATACTGTGAATATTCATAATTTGAATACTATATGATATCTATTCATTATTTCCCCCTCTCCCCTTCTCACCCCTTTTTAACCCCATCGACACTAGCTGGCGTGGAGAGGGTGTTTCCTGGAGTCCAATTTGGGCGGAAATCGTGCTCCCTCTTCTTCTTCTTCTTCTTCTTGTGACCTTAGTCGCTTAGTATCGCTTCATAGGTCCTCTTCCACTTCGTCTCCTTCGTTAACAAGACTTGTTAACTCTTCCCCTGTTTATTTCACCTGGGAAAGACATTTTGATCAGTTTTCAATCCTTGGATTATCATCCTAATTCATTGTCTATTTTGTGTTCTGATCTCCCAGCACTGCGTTAGGAACACTATGGTGAGGTTTACAATACTTTCAGTTTCCTTTCTGTCCCCATACAGCCCTAACACCGTACACAGGGCCCCGTCTTTCTGCTCTAATCTCCTGTCCCACTCCTCTCTGTCCCCATACAGCCCTAACACCGTACACAGGGCCCCGTCTTTCTGCTCTAGTCTCCTGTCCCACTCCTCTCTGCCTAGGACGATTACTACTGACGCTATAAGACTTTCCCTCTGACTCCTATACTTGTTGCATGCCACAATGACATGTTCTACAGCTTCTTTCTCTCCTACCCTGCAGCTACAATTCTGGTTCTCCAGTTCCCTGTTCCTTCCGTTGACTTCCAAGGTGCCTGTTCTTGCTTTATAGAGTAACTTACTACCCCAGTCTCCTACATGCCAGGTCACCCCCTCTGGTTTCTGTTTCCTCCTGTACCACTGCAACGTAGATTTCCTGGCCATTCCTTCCTGCCATTTAACTAGCCCATTATTCTCAATTTTCTTTTTGATATCTATTATCTCTATCCTGTTCCATTCCTCTCCCACAGTTTCCTCCAATACTAGTGTAAAAATAATATAATGTCCCACCACAGTCGCCCGCCCGCCTGGCCGCTGGGTTGGGATCCGCTGTGCCTATAAGATCGGTGACTACATCTCAGCGCCAAGGGTCCTGTGGTCATCAATCATTAACTGACATGCTAATTCTTTCCTGAGGATCTACTGCTGATAAATGTTATGCATGTGAGGATCCAACTTGAACAACTATACGGTTCCTGATGCAGTTTCTTCTGTTTCTCGTTTTACCTAAGTGAACGTTAAAACTATCGTGTCTGGCGGTAGAGTGCGTGATGGTTATTGGGGGTAAATAATTTATTCTTTGTCATTTCATTTCAATATATAAGTTGTCTTGTCTTTAGTTAAATTATTGTCACCTATCAGAATACAGGCAACTTTATATGAATTGTTGTCTTCAGAAAATGTATTACAAAAGTTTTGATAGTGACTGATAATGTTGCTGTATTAGATAGACACAACATTACATTGTAAATAGTTCATCCATTTAATACATATGGCCAAATAAAAAAGTAACAACAACACCCCCCATGCGGCGCCGCCGGCGGCCGCCCCCAGGCTCAAGGTGCTGCAGTGGAATGCCCAGGGCCTCCGCCCCAAGAAACATCAGGTGCTGCAGGCCATCTTCGAGGAGGACCTTGACGTGGTTCTCCTACAGGAGACGCTCACACCTGCTGACTTTAAGTGGCGCATTGCGGGCTACAGTCTCCACTCGCTCCCTGCCACTGAGGGCACCCGTGGCTGCGTGACGCTGGTGAGGAGCGCCATCCCTCACCGCAGAATCACCGACCCGGCGCACTGTGGAGATGGCGTGGAGGCCTTGGCGGTGGAGCTGCACATGGGAGGACTCGACCTCACTGTGTACAACCTGTACAGGAGCCAGCGACACCAACTGGAGGCAGGGGAGCTGCTCACCATGGCATCGCACACTAGCCTCCTAGTGGCGGGCGATTTTAACGCCCACCACCCCATCCTGCAGTCAGTGTCGGCAACCAACCGGACGGGTCGTCACCTAGCAGTGTTGCTCGAGGAGGTCCCTCACATCCATCTCCTCAACACCGGGGAGCCCACCCACGTCCGGGGGGGGCGACTGGACCTTACCTTGGTGTCGGGTGACCTGGCGGCCGGCGCATCGTGGCAGGTGCACCCTACGCTCACCAGTGACCACTACGCCACCTCACCACCCTCATAGCGTCGCCGCCGATCCCGCCACGCCCTTTGCCGCGATTGGAACATCAAGAGGGCGGACTGGGGCAAGTTTCATGCTTCCCTTGACGAGTGGTGGGTTACTTACGAGCCACCCGACGACCTGCACCAACAGGAGAGGGACCTCACGGCAGCCCTTCAGAGGGCAGCCGACGCAGCCATTCCTAAGTGCTCTCCGGGCCGCCGCCACCGTCCCGACTGGTGGTTCTACAACGAGGACGTCAGGGAGCACAACCACCGAGTCAACCTGCACAGAAAGCTGTATAAACGACAGCCCAACCCCACCAACCTGCGGCTGTTGCAGGATGTGGTGACTCGCGCTCGGCAGGTGTCTCAGCGGGCCAGGGAGGCCAAGTGGTTGGAGTGGTGCGCCTCCTTCAACCAGCACACCTCCCTCGGCCAGCTGTGGAGGAATGTCAGGACGGCTTCCGGTGCCGCCCCCGCACCGACGGCCGCCCACCCACACCCACCACCGAGAGGCGGAGAGACTCATCGGCGTGTTTACCGCGCGTGGCTCCAGCGCCCCAACTTCCTCCTCGCACACGCCACACTCCAGCAACAGCTTCGACAACACCGCGTCGAGGCTGTCAGGGAAGCGCGAGGGGAACTGACGTGGCGGACCACCTTTCACTCGCCAGGAACTGTCGTCGGCGAAGGAAAAAAGGGCGCGACACAGTCTGCAGGGACGGACGGCGTGACATACTCCCATGCTCGCTCATGCCGGGCCTGCGGGGAACGCCGCGCTGCTCGCCACGCTCAACCGCGTCTTGGCTGGCAGGCCACCTGCCACCAGCGTGGAAGGAGGCCGATATTCAGCCCATCCCAAGCCCAGGGAGCCCACCAAGCTCAGGCCTATCTCCCTTATCAGCTGCACGGCTAAAACAGCCGAGAGAATGGTGCTCTCGCGACTACAGTGGCGCGTGGGAGCCCTCCACCCTCACGTGTTTGGCTTCACCCGCGGCTGTGGGCACAGCTGACAGCCTCCTCACCCTGCTGACTCAGGCCAACAACTGCCCCACAGTCACAGTCTTCCTCGACCTTGAGAAAGCGTTCGAGCTGGCCAGTCTCACGCTATTCTCGCCACCCTCGCGAGGAAGGGGATCCGGGGAAGACTGCTCGCCTGGCTCGAGGACTACCTCCAGCACCGTCGGGCCAGAGTCAAGTTCCAGGGCCTCAAATCACGCTACAAGGAACTGGAGAACGGGACGCCCCAGGGCGGCATCCTCAGCCCGTTCCTGTTCAACCTGCTGATGGAAGAGCTAGTCGCCCTGCCCTTCCAGGCTGGCACCGTCCTGCTCAGCTACGCCGACGACCTGGCCCTCGTTGTCACCGGGCGGCGGGGTGACAGGCTTTGCAAGACGCAGCGCGCTCTCGACTCATCACCGCCAAGTGCGAGGAGCTGGGCCTCAAGATCTCGGCGCAGAAGTCCCGGGCCATGACTATCAAGGCAGCCAACCCAGTCTGTCAGCTGCGCGTCCAGGGCATCGGCCTGGCCTGGACGGACTCCTACCTGTACCTCGGGGTGTGGCTCGACAGGCGGCTGTCGTTCACGGCGCAGCTTGACTACCTGAGGGAAAGGACGCAGGCCAGGCTGAACGTGATGCGGGCCATGACGCGGCTTAACGCCGGCGCCACCTTCTCTGTCCTCCGCCTGTACTATGTGCAGGCTGTGCGCTCCCTGGTGGATTATTGCGCCCCTGTCATCATCGCGCTCTCCCCCAATCAGCAGGAGCGGCTCGAGGTGCTCCAGAACAACGCCATGAGGACCATGCTGGGGGCTCCAAGATGGTCCAGCGCCTGCGTAATGCAGAGCGAGACCAGCTTGGTGCCCTCGCCACCAGGGTGCAGTGCATCATGGCCTGTCGCGTGGCCAGAGTATTCCGCCGCGACGTGGGAGGGCGTGGCGCAGAGGAGACTCCGGCTGGCCATGACGCAGGGCATCGAGTGCCTGCGCGGCAACACGTGGCTCATCAAACACCTCGCTAGCCACCCACAGCCTCATTCACGCGGGGATCACCGGGCCGTGGCGGGAGGCCGATGTCCCCGCCCCCACCTACAATGCTCCGCCCCCGTGGGGGCCCCCCGCCGCAAGAGTTCACCGCCACGCAGTTGCCTGCCTGTAAAGCCATGTGCACCACCCGGGAGCTGCGGCAGCACGCGCTGATGGCCATGGCCCAGGTCGCCGAGCGGGACAGCCGTGTATACTTCACTGACGGCTCGGTCGACCCGGATAGTGGCAGAACAGGTGCCGCGTTCGTCACCACGGGTGGGACAGAGCTGTCTTGGCGGACGTCTAACAACTGCTCCACACTCCAGACTGAGCTGGTGGCCATCCAGCACGCCCTCGAACATGCCCTGCACCGCCGGGAGGCAACTGTGGTAATACACACGACTCCTGGACGGGGCTGCAGGCCCCAACAGCCGCATCCCAAGGACAACGTGAGGCTCATCACCACCATCCTAGGCAGCCTACAGAGCCTTGTCGCGCAGGGAAGGCGTGTCAGGCTCAACTGGATCCCAGCCACGTAGGGGTCCGAGGTAACGAGGCGGCGGACGCGGCCGCCAAGCTAGCCGCCAGCGGCCCCCAGCGTCACCATGCACGTGCCTCCCAGCCTACAGCAGCTCAAGGCGCAGGCGAGACGGGCCGCAGCGCACTGCGCTCACCAGACACACCGAGAGCTGGAGGCCAGGGAAGAGGCAGGCGGCCTGGTACGCTGCAGCCACCGACTACACCCACTGGACGCCACCCAGCAACAACCCAGGGCAGATGGCGCACTACTGCAGCGTGTGCGTCTGGGCTACTGCACCAGAGAGGAGCTACAGGAGGACTTTCGAGGGGCAAGTGTGCGACCACTGCGAGATGCACACCCGTCGCCCACTGGTGCACTACCTCCTGTCCTGCCCCGCCACCGCCCCCCTGAGGCCCGGCCCGGCCCCCGCCGCCCAGCCTGCAGGGGGGGCTGCTGAGTGGGCGTGAAGGCAGGGCCGCCCTCTGGTCCGCCACACCCCGAGAGACGTGATGTTGGGGGTGCTGCGAGCAGCGCCCCCTCCCCGCTGATACATCACGTACCCACACCCTGTCGCGCCCGGCAGGGTGACCAAGTGACGTAGGTGACTCACCGTCACCACGTCTCCACGCGACCCTCCCGTAGCCTGACGGGATACCCTCCTCACTGGCGGGCTGATGCCCGCTTTGTACTTCTTTGCTCCTGCATATGCATTTCTGTACATACTTGTATTGTGTGTGTGTGTCCTGTATGCTTAGTTGTACAATAAACCTTTACAAATCAAATCATACGGAGGTAGTGCACCAGCGTCGCCCACTGGTGCACTACCTCCTGTCCGGCCCCGCCACCGCCCCCCTGAGGCCCGGCCCGGCCCCCGCCGCCCAGCCTGCAGGTGGGGGGCTGCTGAGTGGGCGTGAAGGCAGGGCCGCCCTCATGGTCCGCCACACCCCGAGAGACGTGATGTTGGGGGTGCTGCGAGCAGCGCCCCCTCCCCGCTGACACATCACGTACCCACACCCTGTCGCGCCCGGCAGGGTGACCAGTGACGCAGGTGACTCACCGTCACCACGTCTCCACGCGACCCTCCCGTAGCCTGACGGGATACCCTCCTCACTGGCGGGCTGATGCCCGCTTTGTACTTCTTTGCTCCTGCATATGCATTTCTATACATGCTTGTATTGTGTGTGTGTGTCCTGTATGCTTAGTTGTACAATAAACCTTTACAAATCAAAGTTTCTTGCGGACATTGTTGTACGTCCTGTCTTTTGGCGTGTTGGTGTGGCTCGTACTGCACTGACACAGGAACTATTTTTGGAATTAACCAATTCCAAACACTTAAGGCGTTTCCTGCGGGGATCCTGATTGCAACCGAAAAATGTTCGGTTGCTAAAATTTCGATCCCTGTTCAACCCTCCAGGGAAGATGATTGGCCCGACCCGCAAACATTTGTTTTTGTTGTTGTGACCGTTTGCAACCGAAAATTTTCCGTTTGCAACCAAAAAAATCCCCGCAGAAGAAAACGCCTTTAGCATCATCTTAAACGTAGATTATTCAAGTGAGCGGGGAAGAAGCTATCAATTTGGAGAATTCACGGATCAAGCGGGAAAAAAGCGTAGATTTATAAAGGAAATTGGTTCTAAGACAAATAGGGTGTTGATGGTGACTGCTTGGCGTGGACCCAGTCGTCAGGTGGTCAGTGCGGGGGGTCTATTGGGGGTTTTTTAAATGAGGCTGGATAAATTCATGGATGGGGAAGAGAGGTGGATGTAGGAGTGTTAAGTAACTGAAAACTACCTCGTGTAGGTCTCACGGCCTCTTGTAGCTTTCCTTATTTTCTTATGTTCTAAAACTAGACTGACTGTTGGAATTTTAAAAAAATTATGAATAAAATATAGTATAATATTATATTATTGTTAGACGGTGCAAATAACCCAAAAATTTTTCTAATGAAAACCCCGGGGTTCTTAGACAAATTAGAAGAGAGAGAGAGAGAGAGGAGAGGGAGAGAGGAGAGAGGAGAAGAAGAGAGAGAGAGAGAGCGAGAGAGGAGAGGGGAGAGAAGAGAGAGAAGTTGGGAAAAGAAAGGAAAAGAAGAAAGAAAAACTGATAATAAGAGAAAGGAAAAAATGAGATAATTAAGAGAAGAGAGGAAAATAGAAGATGAGAGAGAGAAGAGAGAGAGAGGAGAGAGAGAGAGGGGAGAGAGAGAGAGAGAGAGAGAGAGAGAGAGAGAGAGAGGGTAAAGAGTTGAATAGAAAGGAAGAAAGGAAAGAAGAGGAGTGTTTGGGACTCTCACATTCCCCGACGTAGCGGCGCCTCCTCTCTCTCTCTCTCTCTCTCTCCCCACACACACTACCCTTGGTGTGTGTGTGTGTGTGTTTTTTAGGTCCCGTTAAAAAAAATAATAAAAATAATAATAATACTAATATAAAAATAAAATAATAATAATAATAATAGAAAAAAATGTTCGGTGTCATTTTAATTTTTAAAAAAATGTGAAATATTTGGTTGTTTTTTTTTATTGTTTTATATAGTGAGTAGTAAAAAGTAGTAAGTAGTCGATCGTAGTTAGTAGTAGTAGGGGTAGTGGTAGTAGTAATAGTAGAGTAGTATTTATTAGTTGTAGTAGTAGTAGTAGTAGATAGTATAGGGGTAGGGGTTTCCCAGCAAACACAAAGACGGGGGGGCCCCCGGAGGCCCCCGTATGTTTCCCGGGCGGCCCGAGGGAAGGTACACGTAGGGCCCCCCCTGGGGATTTGTCAGAGGCCCCGGCGGGCCGCCCCCCAGCGGCCGCCGTGGGCATAACCATTTGCCGCTGTTATTTAAATGATTGAGGAATATTTACGGTTTTCCTTTTTAAACAATTTTCAGATACATAATGTTTTAGGGTGTTTTTCACAGACCATTGCCGTAAAACTATGGGGCCCCCACCGCGACATGCTGAAGGCGAGCGACAACCTTTTTGCCGGAAGGGTACCATAAAAAGGGATATTTTCGTTATGAGAGCAGCGACGACGGCGTCAAGACACGAAGGGTTACCGTGTCTTTTTCCGACCTACGTCGCTGCTCTTCGTTCGAAAAAATTCCCTTTTATGGACCCTTCCTGTCAACGAAGGTCGCGCTCAACCTTATCATGCTCTGGGTTACGGGCATGGACTGTTCAACACCCATAAAACATTACTAATTATGCAATATGCTCTAAGTAAAACCCAAAATATTTTTTGTCGTTATCCAGTATATGATGAAGAAAACCAAAAATCATTTTTGGGACTTCGTTTTTTTTTTATTACAAAAAAAAAATTCCGCTTGGTTTTAATGGGGAAACCCCCCTGAAGAACGAGATGAATGAAGATTGAAGATTTTGTAATCGAGATCCATTTCAATTTTTAAAAAATTTGCAGGCCATACAAAACATACAAAATTATGAATTTAAAAAATTAACCGATTTTTTGGGGAAAACCTTTTCAAACATCAAAATTAGGTTTTTTCTTCCTTTTTTTATTTCCTGACCTTCCATCCACCTTCATATACCACTCTGCTGTCTACCATCCTGTCTCTAAAATTTACCCCTTTTCCTTTTAACAAAAGGGGCAGATGCGCTGGGTCGACCCCATTTAAAATAAAAAAATAAAAAAAATAAAATATATATATAAATATTAAAAAATTATTATATATTATATAAATATTAATATAATTAATTATTATTATATTATATATATATATAATTATTATTAATATATATATATATATGTATTATATATTTTATATAATTTTAATATATATATTGTATTTTAAATATAGTCACTGCAAAAAAAAAATTAGGAAAAAGAACGTCTTCAGATTTTTTGCCCTTCTCATGATGTTTTAAAAATTTCTTGGGTTTGTGATTCTGACATCTCAGGGGCGGGAGGTTTCCTCACAGGCCCCCAATCGCTCAGGGCTGCACTAAGATATGTATAAGGGGAGAGGGTTTCCATTTTTGCCCCTTGCGCCAAAATTTTCCCCCATCCCCTCCCTTCCTCTACCCCCCCCCCCAGGTTAAGATGCATTTTGCCTGACAAATCAATCCATTGTTAAGACATATAGCACTTTGTACAGTGTGGCAAGTCCATGACCGATAGCAGGGGAGAGGGGGAAAAATTTCCCAAAAAAATGCTGCTCAATCGGTGCATCGGGCTCTAAATATGTTTTTGGGGTAACTAGTTTGGGGGAAAAAGAGTTAGAACACCTGGGAAAAATTCAAAGACTTGCTTGTTTGGCTTCTTTGTGCCCCATTTGTTTGGGTCTTTTTTGACTTTTTTCCGAGGTCGTTCAATCTTTTTCCACCAAACTAGGGGGTGGAGATGGGGATTTTTGGAGACATAATTAATTTTTTTCTTTAAATTTCATTCTTAATAAAACTTAAATAAGAATAATAAGTTTTTTGAACTTTGTTCTGTATTATTTCATTCTTCATTTTTTTGGGTTTTTCATTTGGCTAATATAAACGGATGAGACATTTTTAATTGGTCAGTTAGGCTAAATGAGTGGGCCAGCAACTGGTTAACTCCTGCCGCAGGCGGCACGTGTCGCACGCGCACCACGGAACCCTTGGGCGAGGTATATTTTTTTAGCGTCTTTGGCGATTTTGCCCCCGGGGTATGCCCCCAAAATGATGAGCGATCAGGCTTAATGTTGTTTCCTAGCCAACACCACCTGAGGATAGTGCTCCCGCACTGTTTCCCTCGTCGCCTATCTGGCATCTGCCCCCTTTGCCCCCTCCTCCTTTTCACCTGCCCTTTTTTTAGCTGAATTCGGCGCATACACTGAAGGCCCCCTGCTAAGATTTCAGAATCAATTCTACAATATATAGTATGCTTCCCCTGATCATATTAAAAGAACGCCAACAAAATATTTTTTAAGAAATGTAATTGCAACGGTATTATAGGGGAAACGCCACATTTTGTGAATGAGGACAGATAATGGGTATGTACTTAGTACATATTTAGGGCAAATCTTTTTTACCCAACAAATTATTACTCCCAAAAGGTTCAGGAACCATAAGGGTTTGGTTAATGGTTTAATAAATGTGCCCCCATATTGTCATCAAAATGCTCCCAGTCACAAATTCTAATAAAGGAAGGCGGAACTGTTGAAAAAATTTTCTGGTATATGTGATGTAACTAAATTACCAAAATGCATTCTTTTTATCATTACATGTGTATAGGTTTTACTTTCTTTTGATTGAAAAGTTTTGTAAGAACCAAAATCTCTTTGTCGTGATAGGTGGTTTTCCTTAAAAGGGTTAAGTCACAAAGGAAAAATTTTTGGGCAGAGGTTTAACACGGGTTTTCCAAGGGATTTGGGGCCCCACCCTATGGGCACAAAAAGGGAAAAAGGTAGGATTGGGCAAGCATGTTTAAACCCCCATACACATAGAAGCAATATTACCCCTTGGTGGAATTGGGTTTTAGCATTATGAAAACAACTCCAAATTTACTTTTCTGGAACTCTTATTCTCTTTCTCCTCAATTTCCATTTTTTTACACTCTTCCAAACCGGAAAAAAAAAAAAAAACAATCCCGTATTACATTTTTTCTAAAAGGTGAAGGCCATACTTTGGGGAGTAGGTTTACAAGTGCATCAGATGTGTACATTTCTTGAGCACTTGTTCACTTAAAGCATCCACATTACATATAAGCTCAAAAAAAAAAATTATTTGAAAGAGATTTTGGGACTGGTGCGGAAGCCCAATGTAGACGGGTGTGCTGCAGTGGTAAAGGGGGAAAAAGGAAAAATGCTTAGAAAAATGATCCCACCACAATACAGAAAAAAGCTCCGAAGGGATTCCGGAAGGAAATGTACAAGAAAATATACATTCACTTTGGGAGGCTTTGTTGGCGTTTAGGTATTAGGATTGTCTGATTGAAAAAATACCTAAATTGCCTTTGCACCCTGGAAAACCGAATTTTTCATCTGAAGATAAATACATAAGTAAGCTCTATATCAATTCGACACACAAGTCCTACCTACCTATAACGATAAAGCATAGCTGTGAAAACAAAGTTCATGCATTTGGTATATACCAGTGGGGGTCACCGTGGGGGGGGTAAGGGGGACTGAGCCCCCCCAAGTCAAGGACCAGTCCCCCCCCAAATTTTGCTAGTAGCCCGCTACCCCCCAAAAAAATAGAAAGGAATATTTATCCAATTTTCCATGCCAGAGCAAAAACCCTTTTTTTTCCCCCCTTTTTTAGAAAATTGGGGTTTGAGTTTCATTTAAATTTAAATATTTGCTAACAAAACCCCCGAAAATTACAAGTAATTCTACGGACGGGAGGCATGTTAACACAGTGGGGGCAGGTAAAGGCATGGGGGGGCCAGGGTAAAGGCAGTGGAGGCAGGGTAACAAGAAGGGAGGCAGGTTAAAAACAGTGGGGGCAGGTAAAGGCAGTGGGGGCAGGGTAAAACAGGACGGGGGGCAGGTTAAAAAGGAGGGAGGCAGGTTAAAGGGATGGGGGCCAGGGTAAAAGGGATGGGGGGGGGTAAACAAGGACGGGAGGCAGGTTAACACAGGAGGGAGGCAGTAAAGGGAGGGGTGGAGGGTATAAAAGGCGGAGGCAGGGTTAAAACAGGACGGGGGGGCAGGTTAAAGGGATGGGGGCCGGTAACACAGGAGGGAGGCAGGGGAACACGGATGGGGGGCAGGGTAGGCAGTGGGGGCCAGGGTAAGGCAGTGGTGGCAGGGAAACGGACGGGAGGCAGGGGAAAACGGACGGGGGGCAGGTTAGGAGTGGGAGCCAGGGGAAGGCAGTGGGTGGCAGGGTAACCAGGAGGGGCAGGTTAACACGGGGGGGGCAGGTAAAAGGGAGTGGGAGCCAGGGTAAGGCAGTGGGTGGCGGGTAACACAGGGCGGGGGGCAGGGTAACACAGTGGTAGAGGTTAAGGCAGTGGGGGCCAGGGGAAGGCAGGGGTGGGAGGGTAAAACGGACGGGAGGCAGGTTAAGGCAGGGGAGCCAGGGTAAGGCAGGGGTGGCGGGTAAACGGGGCGGGAGCGGGTAACACAGGACGGGAGGGAGGTTTTAAAACAGGATGGGAGGCGGGGAAAGGCATTGGGGAGCCAGGGGAAGGGGGGGGGGCAGGGTAACACAGGCGGGGGGCAGGTTAGGGAGTGGGGAGGGGAAAACAGGGCGGGAGGAGGGTTTAAAACCGGGCGGGAGGCGGTTAAGCAGTGGGAGCAGGGGAAGGCAGTGGTGGCAGGGTAACACGGACGGGGGGCAGGTTAAAACAGGATGGGAGGCAGGTTTAAAGGGATGGGAGCCAGGGTAAAAACATGGGTACGGGTAACAAGGGGGGGGCTTTAAAACAGGATGGGAGGGGTAAGGGGAGTGGGAGCCAGGGAAAGGGAGTGGGGGGGGAGGGTAACACGGACGGGAGGGGGTTAACAAGGGTGGGGAGCAGGTAAAAGGGAGTGGACCAGGGGGAAAGGGAGTGGGTGCAGGGTAACACAGGACGGGAGGGGTTAGGCTGGGTGGGAGGGTAAAAAAGGAAGGGGGCAGGTTTAACACAGGACGGGAGGGGTTTAAAGGGAGGGGGGCCCCGGGGAAAGGGGTGGGTGGCGGGTAACACAGGACGGAGGGGGTTTTAAAACAGGGCGGGAAAGGGAGGTTAAAACAGGATGGGAGCAGGTTAAGGGAGGGAGCCAGGGTAAAAGGGAGGGGTGGCAGGGGGAACACAGGACGGGAGGGAGGTTAACACAGTGGGAGCAGGTTAAGGGATGGGTGCCAGGGTAAAGGGATGGGAGCAGGGTAAACACAGGACGGAGGCAGGTTACCAGTGGTATGCAGGTTAAGGGAGTGGGGGCCAAGGGGAAAGGGATGGGAGGCAGGGTTTAAAACGCTTTTGTTTTCTTTATCTGATTTTTACTTTATTCTGTTTATACAGTACCCTGTACCTGTTTTTTTGCAAAAGGGAAATACCTTGACATATTGTAAGTTTAATTTATAATTTTTTTCATGACAAAATAAAACCTTATGAGAAACAAAACCCCAAAAATACCTACATTTTGCAATTCCTTTTTGTTTGTTAGGGAGAGAGAAAAAGGTATTTTATTATTTTGTATTAACAGAATAAAAAGTTCTTCAAATTTCAAATTTGTTTAAAATGGTATGATGCTGGTGTAACTCTATTAATTTATGTTCTGAATTAAAGTTAATTCAAATTTTTTCTCTTTTTTTTGGGCCCCAAAATTACCTGGAATGATTAAATTTTTAAAATTTCACAATACATACCATTTCCGCATTCTAAGGCGATGTTCGCCCCCCCACCCCCTTGGTACTTTTATCCCGCTGGTCAAGCGTTGGTAATTTTTACAACCCTGCCCCCCAGCGCCTCAGTTCTGGGGGCGTTCCACAAAAGAAGTCACGACCCCCCCATGATGTGAGGATCTGCGGAACATTCATAAGTGTTTTTCTCATAGAAGTGATAAAATCTTTTTTTTTTTTTAAGTAAAAATAATTCATGGCCCCAGCAAAAAATTAAATTAAGCTCCACTTTAAAGCAAAAAAAAAGATCAAGCATTACTCATTAGGTTGTTATGCTCTATTTAGGGAAAAGAAGTGCTGAGATTTAGGGGTTAAAAAAAAATCTTCGGATAAAAAACAAAAAACACCACTAACGGGTATTTTTCCGCAATAAGGAGGGTTCCCCAAAAAACCAATCTTTACCCCAATTTATCATTGAAAAGCAACTAAACCCATTGTTTGCAAAACATAATTTTAGTAAAGCAAAATTTTTTTTTTACCTTTAAAAAAATGTCCATGCACACAATCATCACACTCCCGCAGTGTATCAAGCCCAGCTGCATCCGGTCTGCGGCAGTGGTAAGCTTTTTAAAAAAGAGAAAAAAATTAAAAGGTAAAGAACATTTCTGGTGTCGAGTTTAAAAAAAATACTTAACGGGGGAAAGAATAGTACTAAAGAAAATAAGGGAAAAATTTAGTGTTTTTCCCTACTCTCCCACTTCCCCCAAACAAGTTTGGGGACCTGTGGGAACGGGGTTTTTGGGTGGGAAAAAAAATTTGCGTCGGAAACACGTATTTTTTAAAAGTTATTTTTTGGGGGGGGGAAATTTCCTTTAAAACTAGGGTTTTTCCTTATACCTAGAAAATTTGCCTAACCAAAAATTTAAACCCGCCTAGCGGGGGGTTGACCCCCGATAATTAACCAACTCAAACTAATTAACCCAATCTAACCCAACCTAACCCAACCAAATCTACCCAACCTAACCAAATCTAACCTAACCTACCCAAATTTAAACCCAACCAAATCTAAACCCAACCTAAAAAATATAACCTAACCTCCTAGCGGGGGGTTGGGGGGGATTCTCGATACTCCGGTCACATAATGTAGGATCGTCCCGGGGGCACACATCCTGGACTCAGAAGAAATCCAATGAATGTTCCCCAATCTAGGAATTTTTTCAACACCCCCAAATCAAAAAACTATGTGGTTGCACCATATTTTGTACCCACCAAAAAATCCCGCTTCCCCCAGGTCCCCC
>JACEEZ010026438.1:5025-32525 GCA_016584305.1 Chionoecetes opilio
TGTATTATATCCTAAAACAAATATGTGGGAGTTGGATCTGGTCATTGATAGGTGCATCATATGGAATCTGGTCATATTGGTCCGTCATATCTGCAACTTTAAGGGTAGACAGCTTGGAGTAAGTCCTAGATGGGTGGTCAATCATTGGAACTTTACGGGTAATAGAGCTTGGAGTTAGATCTGGACCATGGTGGTCATCATCTTGGAACTTTTAAGAGTTGTACAGCTTGGAGTTAGATCTGGGCCATTATTGGTCCCCATATTTGAACTTTTAAGAGTAGTAGACTATACAGGTCGGAGTAGGATGGTAGGATGCTCTTCAGGATTGGCGATTCGGCGCTCCTTCCAACGAGTGTTCCCATGATTAATTAATATTTATTAATTAACCATAGCTATCTATCTTTATTTCTGGATGTGTTTTAGTTTTGTTTCCATTTTTTCTCCCCTCATATATTCACCTGTATCGCTGTCTCACCTTTCTCATATATCCCTGTTGTTTGTTTTTGTTGTGGTCTTTTTTTTATGGTGTTTGTTTGCTGTAATGAGACTTTTGTTCTCGTTTTTGTGTGTTTTGATCATCGGGTGTTCCTTTGTTTCATGAGGGTGTTGTAGTGTTGTGTGTGTGTGTGTGTGTGTGTGGTTGTGTGTGTGTTGTGTGTGTGTGTGTGTGTGTGGTGTGTGTGTGTGTGTGTGTGTGTGGTGTGTGTGTGTGTGTGTGTGTGTGTGTGTGTGTGTGTGTGTGTGTGTGTGTGTGTGTGTGTGTGTGTGTGTGTGTGTGTGTGTGTGTGTGTGTGTGTGTGTGTTGTGTGTGTGTGTGTGTGTGTGTGTGTGTGTGTGTGTGTGTGTGTGTGGTGTGTGTGTGTGTGTGTGTGTGGTGTGTGCGCGTACGTGTGTGTGTGTGTGTGTGTGTGTGTGTGTGTGTGTGTGTGTGTGTTGTGTGCGATGTGTGTGTTTGTGTATGTGTTTGTGTGTGTGTCTGTGTGTGTGTGTTTGTGTGTGGGTGGGTGTGTGTGTTTTAGTTGTGTTTTATAATTATATTTTGTTGATTTGTGTTTTTGTGTTTCTCTGTCACTCACGGTTCTTTTCCTCCTTCTTGTTTACCTTATTCATTTCCATGTATGCAGTTTCCTCCTGAATGATGTGTATTTAATACTGATTATTTCTATTATAATATATCTTTCTATATCACGTTTTCCCTCTTTTGTATACGTCGTCTTTATATATATTTATAAATCTTTATTTCTTGTAGATGTTCCTTAAATTTGATTTCATTCCACGCCCTTCATTAATTTCTTGGTCAACATCTTTATAGACTACCTTCTCAATTCTTATTCAGGAATTCCTTGTCATAGTCCATCCAGTTAACCCGTGGGCTGTGGCAAGCCTTCCTGAAGGCTCTGCTGAGCTACTGCGAAACCGAAACCGCAGTTTTCAATTGCATACAAAAACCATGCCGACATTCGTAAAAGTTACTTATTGTGTAACATATACGCCTTGATGTCAGCTCTCGATAACACACCCACCATCTGCATCATTACCGATGACGCAGATATTTACCAAATCCTTGGTTAATTGCAAAAGATCTTGGGATTAGTTCTTGGGTTGGGATATTTTGGTCTATCTGGGACTTTTGGAAGGGATGATTCAGTATTTATCAGTGGTTTATATCCAGGTACGCGTACAAACGGAACCTATGCTTACCTTCAGATAAAACGACTGATAAATACATGAAAATCTCCGTCTAAATTCTTGGGACAAGATCCCAATGTTGTGGAACCCTTGAAGTCACGCAACCGTCTCTTCGCAAGCCGATTGCTGCCCTGACGCCCCAGCTATTTCAATCCAACACAACAATTTCTCAACCCAATACGTTTGGGTTAAAATAGCCATATAATGCCGGATGAAGATTTATACAACTTGATGTGATGTGATTGCATCCAATTCGTAATGATCATCGTTTTTCTCAATTCCCGCACTGGTTGGCACTAACTTAAAAATTGATTTGCTCCCGCCAGTTTCAGGGATAAAAAATTGTATCCTCCCAGTATTTAAACAAATATGTGGGAGTGGATCTGGTCATTGATAGGTGCATCAAATTGGAAATCCGGTCCATATTTTGTCAGTCGTTATCTTGCAACTTTTAAAGGGTTAGAGCAGCTTGGAGTAAGTCCTTAGATGTGGTTCGGTCAATCATCTTGGAACTTTTACGGGTAATAGAGCTTGGAGTTAGATCGGACCATGGTTGGTCATTCATCTTGGAACTTTTAAGAGTGACAGCTTGGAGTTAGATGCTGGGCCATTATTGGTCCCACATATTTGAACTTTTAAGAGTAGTAGATATACAGGTCGGAGTAGTTTATGGTAGGATTGCTCTTCAGAGTGGCGATGCGGCGCTCCCTTCCAACCGAGTTTCCCATGATAATTAATTATGTATTAAAAACATTAGCTATCTATCTTATTCTGCGATGTGTTTTAGTTTGTTCCATTTTTTCTCCCTCTATATGCACCGTATCGCTGTTCACCTTTCTATATATCCTGTTGTTTGTTGTTGTGTTGTCTTTTTTTTTATGGGGTTTGTTTTGTTGTAATTGAGACTTTTTGTTCTCGTTTTTGTGTGTTTTGATATCGGCGTGTTCCTTTGTTTCATGAGGGTGGGTGTTAGTGTGGTGTGTGTTGTGTGTGTGTGTGTGTGTGTGTGTGTGTGTGTGCGGTGGTGTGTGTGTGTGATGTGTGTCGTGTGCGTTGTGTGTGTGTGTGTGTGTGTGTGTGTGGTGTGTGGGTGTGTGTGGTGTGTGTGTGTTGAGTGTGTGTGTGTGAGTTGTGTGTGTGTGTGTGTGTGTGGTGTGTGTGTGTGTGGGTGTGGTGGTGGTGTGTATGTGTGTGTGTGTGTGTTTGTGTGTGTAAGTGGGTTGTGTGTGTGTGCGCGTACGGTGTGTGTGTGTGTGTGTGGGTGTGTGTGTGTGTGTTGTGTGTGTTGTGTTCGATTGTGTGTTTGTGTATGTGTTTGTGTGTGTTGTCTGTGTGTGTGTGGTGGGTGTGGGGTGGGTGTGTGGTTTTAGTTGTGTTTAAATTATATTTTGTTGATTTGTGTTTGTGTTTCTCTTCACTTACGGTCTTTCCTCCTTCTTGTTTCCTTATCATTTCCATGTATGCAGTTTCCTCCTGAATGGATGTGTATGTTAATACTGATTATTTTTCATATTATAATAATATCTTTTGCTAGCAAGTCCATCTTTTGTATACGTCGTCTTTATGATATATTTATAAATCTTTATTTCTGTAGAGTTCTTAAATTTGATTTCATTTCACGCCCTTTCATTAATTCTTGGTCAACACTCTTTATATAGACTAACCTTCTAAATTCTTATTCAGGAATCCTTGTAATAGTCCATCCAGAACCCGTGGCTGTGGCAGCCTCCGAAGGCTCTGCTGAGGCTAACTGTCGAAAAACCGAAACCGCAGTTTTCAATTGCATACAAAAAACCATGGCCGACATCGTAAAAGTCTACTTATGGTGTCACATATAGCGCCTTCGATGTCAGCTTCGATAACACACACCACCATCGCTCATTACGATTGTTACCAGATATACCAATCCCCAACATTGGTTATTTGCAAAGATTTTGGATGTAGGTCTTGGCGTTGGGATATTTGTTTCTATCTTGGGACTTTGAAGGGATTATTCAAGTATTTATTCAGGGTTTATATCAAGGTACGTACAACGGAACTATGCTTACCTTCAATAAAGATGCATAAATAGATGAATAATCCGTCCTAAATCTTGGGACAAAATCCAAGTGTGGCACCCTGAATCACCTCAACCGTCTCTCGCAAGCGACTTGCTACCCTTCGCCCCAGCTATTTCAACTCCCAACCACAACCATACCTCAACCCAATACGTTTGGGTTAAAATTAGATATAATGCCGGATGCAAATTTCTACAACCTTGATGTTGATGTGATTTGCATCCAATTCTGTAATGATCATCGTTTTTCTCACATTCCCGCACTGGTGGCACTAAAAATTGATTTGCTCCCGCAGTTTCAGGGATAAGAATTATTATCCTCCAGTATAAAACAAATATGTGGGAGTTGGATCTGGTCATTGATAGGTGCATCATATTGGAATCTGGTCCATATTTGGTCCGTCATTATCTTGCAACTTTTAAGGGTAGAGCAGCTTGGAGTAAGATCCTTAGATGTGGTTGGTCAATCATCTTGGAACTTTTACGGGTAATAGAGCTTGGAGTTAGATCTGGACCATGGTTGGTCATTCATCTTGGAACTTTTAAGAGTTGTACAGCTTGGAGTTAGATCTGGGCCATTATTGGTCCCCCATATTTGAACTTTTAAGAGTAGTAGACTATAAAGGTCGGAGTAGGATGGTAGGATGCTCTTCAGGATTGGCGATAGGGGGCTCCCTCCAACGAGTGTTCCCCATGATTAATTAATTATTTATTAATTAACCAATAGCTATCTATCTTTATTTCTGGATGTGTTTTAGTTTTGTTTCCATTTTGTTCTCCCCTCATATATTCACCTGTATCGCTGTCTCACCTTTCTCATATATCCCTGTTGTTTTGTTGTTGTTGTGGTCTTTTTTTTATGGTGTTTGTTTTGCTGTAATGAGACTTTTGTTCTCGTTTTTGTGTGTTTTTGATCATCGGGTGTTCCTTTGTTTCATGAGGGTGTGTGTTAGTGTGTGTGTGTGTGTTGTGTGTGTGTGTGTGTGTGTGTGTGTTTGTGTGTGGTGTGTGTATGTGTGTGTGTGTGTGTGTGTGTGTGTGTGGGTGTGTGTGTGTGTGTGTGTGGGTGTGTGTGTGTGTGTGTGTGTGAGTGTGTGTGTCGTGGAGTTGGTGTGTGTGTGTGTGTGTGGTGTGTGTGTGTTGTGTGTGTTTGTGTGTGTGAGTTGTGTGTGGTGTGTGTATGGTGTGTGTGTGTGTTGGATGTGAAGTGTGTCGTGTGTGTGTGTGTGTACGTGTGGTGTGTTGTGGTGTGGTGTGTGTGTGTGTGTATGGGTGTGTGTGCGAAATGTGGGTGTTTGTGTATGTGTTGTGTGTGTGTCTGTGTGTGTGTGTTGTGTATGGGTGGGTGTGTGTGTTTTAGTTGTGTGTTTATAATGATATTGTGGTTGGGGGGGGGGGGGAAAAATTTTTTGTTTTGTGTTTTGGTGTTCTCTGTCACTCATGGTCTTTCATCCATTGTTTACCTTATCATTTCCATGTAAGCAGTTTCCTCCTGAATGATTGTGTTATCTTTTAATATGAGATTTTCTATTATTAGATATCTTTCTATATCACGTTTCCATCTTTGTATCCGTCGTTCTTTTATATATATTTATAAAGCTTTATTTTTAGATGTTCCTTAAATTGATTTCATTCCACCGCCCTCATTAATTCTTTGGTCAACACTCCTTATAGATACCTTCTCAATTCTTATTCAGGAATTCCTTGTCATTAGCCATCCAGATACCACCGGGGCTTGGTGGCAAAACCTTCCTGAAGGCTCTGCTGAGATACTGCGAAACCGAAACCGCAGTTTTCAATTGTATTACAAAAACCAGGCCGACATTCGTAAAAAGTCTACTTATTGTGTCACATATAAGCCTTGAGTCAGCTCTCGGCTAACACACACCACCATCTGCCCTCATTACGATGTACGCAGATAATTTACCAATCCGTGGTTAATGCCCAAAAGATTGGGATGTAGGTCTTGGCGGTGGGATATTTTGTATGTTCTCTTGGACTTTTGAACGGGATATTCAAGTAGTTTATTTCAGTGGTTTATATCAAGGTACGGTTACAACGTGGAACCTATGCAACTCAGATAAACGACTGCATAAATACATGAATAATCCCGTCTAAATCTTGGGACAAAATCCCAATGTGTGGCACCCTTGTATTCACCTCAACCGTCTCTCGCAAGCGACTTGCTACCCTTCGCCCCAGCTATTTCAACTCCCAACCACAACCATACCTCAACCCAATACGTTTGGGTTAAATATTAGATATAATGCCGGATGCAAATTTCTACAACCTTGATGTTGATGTGATTTGCATCCAATTCTGTAATGATCATCGTTTTTCTCACATTCCCGCACTGGTGGCACTAAAAATTGATTTGCTCCCGCAGTTTCAGGGATAAGAATTATTATCCTCCAGTATAAAACAAATATGTGGGAGTTGGATCTGGTCATTGATAGGTGCATCATATTGGAATCTGGTCCATATTTGGTCCGTCATTATCTTGCAACTTTTAAGGGTAGAGCAGCTTGGAGTAAGATCCTTAGATGTGGTTGGTCAATCATCTTGGAACTTTTACGGGTAATAGAGCTTGGAGTTAGATCTGGACCATGGTTGGTCATTCATCTTGGAACTTTTAAGAGTTGTACAGCTTGGAGTTAGATCTGGGCCATTATTGGTCCCCATATTTGAACTTTTAAGAGTAGTAGACTATACAGGTCGGAGTAGGATGGTAGGATGCTCTTCAGGATTGGCGATTCGGCGCTCCTTCCAACGAGTGTTCCCATGATTAATTAATTATTTATTAATTAACCAATAGCTATCTATCTTTATTTCTGGATGTGTTTTAGTTTTGTTTCCATTTTTTTCTCCCCTCATATATTCACCTGTATCGCTGTCTCACCTTTCTCATATATCCCTGTTGTTTTGTTGTTGTTGTGGCTTTTTTTTATGGTGTTTGTTTTGCTGTAATGAGACTTTTGTTCTCGTTTTGTGTGTTTTGATCATCGGGTGTTCCTTTGTTTCATGAGGGTGTGTGTTATGTGTGTGTGTGTGTGTGTGTGTGTGTGTGTGTGTGTGTGTGTGTGTGTGTGTGTGTGTGTGTGTGTGTGTGTGTGTGTGTGTGTGTGTGTGTGTGTGTGTGTGTGTGTGTGTGTGTGTGTGTGTGTGTGTGTGTGTGTGAGTGTGTGTGTGTGTGTGTGTGTGTGTGTGTGTGTGTGGTGTGTGTGTGTGTGTGTGTGTGTGTGTGTATGTGTGTGTGTGTGTTTGTGTGTGTAAGTGTGTGTGTGTGTGTGTGTGCGTGTACGTGTGTGTGTGTGTGTGTGTGTGTGTGTGTGTGTGTGTGTGTTGTGTGCGATGTGTGTGTTTGTGTATGTGTTTGTGTGTGTGTCTGTGTGTGTGTGTTTGTGTGTGGGTGGGTGTGTGTGTTTTAGTTGTGATTTATAATTATATTTTGTTGATTTGTGTTTTTGTGTTTCTCTGTCACTCACGGTTCTTTTCCTCCTTCTTGCTTACCTTATTCATTTCCATGTATGCAGTTTCCTCCTGAATGATGTGTATCTTAATACAGATTATTTTCTATTATAATATATCTTTCTATATCACGTTTCCATCATTTGTATACGTCGTCTTTTGTATATATTTATAAATCTTTATTTCTTGTAGATGTTCCTTAAATTTGATTTCATTCCACGCCCTTCATTAATTTCTTGGTCAACACTCTTTATAGACTACCTTCTTCAATTCTTATTCAGGAATTCCTTGTCATAGTCCATCCAGTTAACCCGTGGGCTGTGGCAAGTTTTCCTGAAGGCTCTGCTGAGCTACTGCGAAACCGAAACCGCAGTTTTTAATTGCATACAAAAACCAGGCCGACATTCGTAAAAGTCTACTTATTGTGTCACATATACGCCTTGATGTCAGCTCTCGATAACACACACCACCATCTGCCTCATTACGATGTACGCAGATATTTACCAATCCTTGGTTATTTGCCAAAAGATCTTGGGATGTAGGTCTTGGCGTTGGGATATTTTGTGTCTATCTTGGGACTTTTGAAGGGATTATTCAAGTATTTATTCAGTGGTTTATATCAAGGTACGGTACAACGGAACCTATGCTTACCTTCAGATAAACGACTGCATAAATACATGAATAATCCCGTCTAAATCTTGGGACAAAATCCCAATGTGTGGCACCATTGAATTCACCTCAACCGTCTCTCGCAAGCGACTTGCTACCCTTCGCCCCAGCTATTTCAACTCCCAACCACAACCATACCTCAACCCAATACGTTTGGGTTAAAATTAGATATAATGCCGGATGCAAATTTCTACAACCTTGATGTTGATGTGATTTGCATCCAATTCTGTAATGATCACTGTTTTTCTCACATTCCCGCACTGGTGGCACTAAAAATTGATTTGCTCCCGCAGTTTCAGGGATAAGAATTATTATCCTCCAGTATAAAACAAATATGTGGGAGTTGGATCTGGTCATTGATAGGTGCATCATATTGGAATCTGGTCCATATTTGGTCCGTCATTATCTTGCAACTTTTAAGGGTAGAGCAGCTTGGAGTAAGATCCTTAGATGTGGTTGGTCAATCATCTTGGAACTTTTACGGGTAATAGAGCTTGGAGTTAGATCTGGACCATGGTTGGTCATTCATCTTGGAACTTTTAAGAGTTGTACAGCTTGGAGTTAGATCTGGGCCATTATTGGTCCCCCATATTTGAACTTTTAAGAGTAGTAGACTATACAGGTCGGAGTAGGATGGTAGGATGCTCTTCAGGATTGGCGATTCGGCGCTCCTTCCAACGAGTGTTCCCATGATTAATTAATTATTTATTAATTAACCAATAGCTATCTATCTTTATTCTGGATGTGTTTTAGTTTTGTTTCCATTTTTTTCTCCCCTCATATATTCACCTGTATCGCTGTCTCACCTTTCTCATATATCCCTGTTGTTTTGTTGTTGTTGTGGCTTTTTTTTATGGTGTTTGTTTTGCTGTAATGAGACTTTTGTTCTCGTTTTTGTGTGTTTTGATCATCGGGTGTTCCTTTGTTTCATGAGGGTGTGTGGTGTAGGTGTGTGTGTGTGTGTGTGTGTGTGTGTGTGTGTGTTGTGTGTGTGTGTGTGTGTGTGTGTGTGGTAGTGTGCTGTGTATGTGTGTTTGTGGTGTGTGTGTGGTGTGGTGTCGTTGGTGTGTGTGTGTGTGTGAGTGTGTGTTGTGCGTTGTTTGTGTGTGTGTGGTGGTGTGGTTGTGGTGTGTGTGTGTGTGGATGGATTGTGTGTGTTGTGTGTTTGTGTGTGTAAGTGTGTGTGTATTGTGCTGTGCGTTGTACGTGTGTGTGTGTGTGGTTTGTGGTTTATGTGTGTGTGTGTTTGTTGTGTGCGATGTGTGGTTTGTGTATGTGTTTGTGTGTGTGTCTGTGTGTGTGTGCTTGTGTGGGGTTGGGTGTGTGGGTTTTAGTTGTGAGTTATAATTATATTTGGGATTGTGTTTTTGTGTGCTCTGTCACTCACGGTTCTTTTCCTCCTTCTTGTTTACCTTATTCATTTCCATGTATGCAGTTTCCTCCTGAATGATGTGTATGTTAATACTGATTATTTTCTATTATAATATATCTTTCTATATCACGTTTCCATCTTTTGTATACGTCGTCTTTTATATATATTTATAAATCTTTATTTCTTGTAGATGTTCCTTAAATTTGATTTCATTCCACGCCCTTCATTAATTTCTTGGTCAACACTCTTTATAGACTACCTTCTTCAATTCTTATTCAGGAATTCCTTGTCATAGTCCATCCAGTTAACCCGTGGGCTGTGGCAAGTTTTCCTGAAGGCTCTGCTGAGCTACTGCGAAACCGAAACCGCAGTTTTTAATTGCATACAAAAACCAGGCCGACATTCGTAAAAGTCTACTTATTGTGTCACATATACGCCTTGATGTCAGCTCTCGATAACACACACCACCATCTGCCTCATTACGATGTACGCAGATATTTACCAATCCTTGGTTATTTGCCAAAAGATCTTGGGATGTAGGTCTTGGCGTTGGGATATTTTGTGTCTATCTTGGGACTTTTGAAGGGATTATTCAAGTATTTATTCAGTGGTTTATATCAAGGTACGGTACAACGGAACCTATGCTTACCTTCAGATAAACGACTGCATAAATACATGAATAATCCCGTCTAAATCTTGGGACAAAATCCCAATGTGTGGCACCATTGAATTCACCTCAACCGTCTCTCGCAAGCGACTTGCTACCCTTCGCCCCAGCTATTTCAACTCCCAACCACAACCATACCTCAACCCAATACGTTTGGGTTAAAATTAGATATAATGCCGGATGCAAATTTCTACAACCTTGATGTTGATGTGATTTGCATCCAATTCTGTAATGATCACTGTTTTTCTCACATTCCCGCACTGGTGGCACTAAAAATTGATTTGCTCCCGCAGTTTCAGGGATAAGAATTATTATCCTCCAGTATAAAACAAATATGTGGGAGTTGGATCTGGTCATTGATAGGTGCATCATATTGGAATCTGGTCCATATTTGGTCCGTCATTATCTTGCAACTTTTAAGGGTAGAGCAGCTTGGAGTAAGATCCTTAGATGTGGTTGGTCAATCATCTTGGAACTTTTACGGGTAATAGAGCTTGGAGTTAGATCTGGACCATGGTTGGTCATTCATCTTGGAACTTTTAAGAGTTGTACAGCTTGGAGTTAGATCTGGGCCATTATTGGTCCCCCATATTTGAACTTTTAAGAGTAGTAGACTATACAGGTCGGAGTAGGATGGTAGGATGCTCTTCAGGATTGGCGATTCGGCGCTCCTTCCAACGAGTGTTTCCCATGATTAATTAATTATTTATTAATTAACCAATAGCTATCTATCTTTATTTCTGGATGTGTTTTAGTTTTGTTTCCATTTTTTTCTCCCCTCATATATTCACCTGTATCGCTGTCTCACCTTTCTCATATATTCCTGTTGTTTTTGTTGTTGTGTGGTCTTTTTTTTAGGGTGTTTGTTTTGCTGTAATGAGACTTTTGTTCTCGTTTTTTGTGTGTTTTTGAATCATCGGTGTGTTCCTTTGTTTCATGAGGGTGTGTGTTATGTGTGTGTGTGTGTGTGTGTTTTTGTGTGTTGTGTGTGTGTGTGTATGTGTGTGTTTGTGTTGTGTATGTGTGTGTGTGTTTGTGTGTGTATGTGTGTGTGTGTGTGTGTGTGTGTGTGGTGTGTGTGTTTGTGTGTGTGTGTGTGTGTGATGTGTGTGTGTGAGTTGTGTGGTGTGTGGGTGTGTGTGTGTGGTGTGTGTGTCTGTGTGTGTGTAGTGTGGTGTGTGTGTTTGTGTGTGTAAGGGTGTGTGTGTGTGTGTGCGCGTACGTGTGTGGTGTGTGGTGTGTGTGTGGTGTGTGTGTTGTGTGTGTGTGTGTGTGTGTGTTGTGGTGCGTGGTGTGTGTTTGTGTATGTGTTTTGTGTGTGTGTCTGTGTGTGTGTGTTTGTGTGTGGGTGGGTGTGTGTGTTTTAGTTGTGTTTTATATTATATTTTGTTGAATTTGTGTTTTGGTTTCTCTGTCAATCACGGTTCTTTCCTCCTCTGCTTGTTTACCTTTTTCATTTCCATGTATGCGTTTTCCTCCTGATGATGTGTTCTTAATACTTCTCCTTATTTTCTATTATAATATATCTTTCTATATCACTGTTCCATCTGTTGTATACGTCGTCTTGTATATATCTTTTATAAATCTTTATTCTTGTAGATGTTCCTTAAATTTGATTTTCAATCCACGCCCTTCATTAAATTTCTTGGTCAAACACTCTTTATAGACTTAACCTTCATTCATTCTTATTCAGGAATTCCTTGTCATAGTCCCATCCCAGTTAACCCGTGGCTGTGGCAAGCCCTTCCTGAAAGGCTCTGCTGAGCTACTGCGAACCGAAACCGCATTTCAATTGGCATGACAAACAGGCCGACATTCGTAAAAGTCCTACTTATTGTGTCATACATATATCGCCTTGATGTCAGCTCTCGAAACACACACCACCATCTGCCTCATTACGATGTACGCAGATATTTCCTAATCCTTGGTTATTTGCCAAAAGATCTTCGGATGTAGTCTTGGTGGTTTGGATATTTTGTGTCTATCTTGGGACTTTTGAAGGGATTATTCAAGTATTTATTCAGTGGTTTTTTTATCAGGTACGGTACAACGGAACCTTACTTACCTTCAGATAAACGACTGCATAAATACATGAATAATCCCGTCTAAATCTTGGGACAAAATCCCAATGTGTGGGCACCCTTGAATTCACCAACCGTCTCATCGCAGCGCTTGCTACCCTTCGCCCAGCTATTTCAACTCCCAACCAACAACCATACCTCAACCCAATACGTTGTTAAAATTAATATAATGCCGGATGCAAATTTCTACGACTTGATGTTGATTTGATTTCATCCATTCTGTAATGATCACTGTTTTTCTCACATTCCGCACTGGTGCACTAAAATTGATTTTGCTCCCGCAGTTTCATGGATAAGAAATTTATTATCCTCCAGTATAAAACAAAATATGTGGAGTTGGATCTGGTCATTGATAGGTGCATCATATTGGAATCTGGTCCATATTTGGTCGTCATTATCTTGCAACTTTAGGTAGAGACAGCTTGGAGTAAGATCCTTAGATGTTTGGTCAATCATCTTGGAAACTTTTACGGGTAATAGAAGCTTGGAGTTAAGATCTGGACCATTGTTGGTCATTCATCTTGGAAACTTTTTAAGAGTTACAGCTTGGAGTTTAATTCTGGGGGGCCATTATTGGTCCCCATATTTTAACTTTTAAGAATTATAGCCTATACAAGTCGGAGTAGGATGGTAGGATGCTCTTTCAGGATTGGCGATTCGTCCGCTCCTTCCAACGAGTTTCCCTCAGGATTACTTATTATTATTAATTAACCAATACTATCTATGCTTTATTTCTGGATGGTGTTTTAGTTTTGTTTCCCTTTTTTCTCCCCTCATATATTCACCTGTTTCGCGTCATCCCTGTCTCATATAATCCCTGTTGTTTTGTTGTTGTTTGTGGTCTTTTTTTTGAGGTGTTTGTTTGCTGTAATGAGACTTTGTTCTCGTTTTTTGTGTGTTTTTGATCATACGGGTGTTTCCTTTGTTTCATAGGTTGTGTGTTAGTGTGTGTGTGTTGTGTGTGTTTTGTGTGTGTTGTGTGTTTTGTGTGTGTGTTTGTGTGTGTGTGTGTTTGGTGTTGTGTGTGTGTGGTGTGTGTGTGTGTGTGTGGTTTGGTGTGTGTGTGTGTGTGTGGTGTGTGTGTGTGTGTGTGTGTGTGTGTGTGTGTGTGTGTGTGTGTGTGTGTTAGTTGTGTGTGTGTGTGTGTGTGTGTGGGGTGTGGGGGGGGTGTGTGTGGTGTGTGTGTGTGTGTGGTGTGTGTATGTGTGTGTTGTGTGTGTGTGTTTGTGTGTGTAAGTGTGTGTGTGTGTGTGTGTGGTGTGTTGTCACCTTTGTGTGTGATGTGTGTGTGTGTGTGTGTGGTGTGTGTGTTGGGTGTGTGGGGGGGGGGGGGGGGGGTGTGTTGTGTGCGATGTGTGTGTTTGTGTATGTTTTGTGTGTGTGATCTGTGTGTGTGTGTTGTGTGTGGTGATGTGTGTGGTTTTAGTTGTGTTTTATATTATAATTTGTTTATGTTGGTGTTTTTTGTGTTTTCCTTCTCTGTCCTCATGGTTCTTTTCCTCCTTCTTGTTTACCTTATTCATTTCCCATGTATGACAGTTTCCTCCTGAATGTGTGTTATCTTAATACTGATTATTTTCTATTATAATATATCTTTCTATATCACGTTTCCATCTGTTTGTATACGTCCGTCCTTTATTATATTTATAATCTTTTATTTCTTGTAGATGTTCCTTAAATTTGATTTTCTTTCCACCCCGTTCTTAATTTCTTTGTCAACACTCTTTATAGACTTCCTTCTTCAATTCTCTTCAGGAATTCCGTGTCATAGTCCATCCAGTTCCCAACCCTTGCTGTGTCAAGCCTTTCTAGAGGCTCTGCTGAGCTACTGCGAAACCGAACCGCAGTTTTCAATTGCATACAAAAACCAGGCGCTTCGTAAAATCTACTTATTGTGTCACTATACGCCTTGATGTCAGCTCTCGTAACCACACACCATCCTCCTCATTACGTGTACGCAGATATTTTACCAATCCTTGTTAATTTGCAATGATCATTGGATGTTGGTCTTGGGCGTTGGGAATATTTTGTGTCTATCTTGGGGACTTTTGAAGGAATTATTCAGTATTTATTCAGTGTTTTATATCAGGTACGTACAACGACCTATGCCGACCTTCGGTAAACGACTGCAATATACATAATAATCCCGTCTAAATCTGTCGGCAAAAATCCAATGTGTGGCACCCTTGAATTCAGCCCTCAACCGTCTCTCGCAGCGACTTGCTGCCCTTCACCCCCAGCTAGTTCACTCCCAACCACACCCATACCTCAACCCAATACGTTTGGGTTAAAATTAAGATATACTGCCGGATGCAGATTTCTACAACCTTGATGTTGAATATGATGTTGCAGCCAATTCTGTAATGAATCATCGGTTTTTCTCTCACATTCCCGGCACTGGGGGGGGGGGTGGCACTAAAATTGATTTGCTTCCCGAGTTCAGGGATAAGAATTTTATCCTCCAGTATAAAACAATATGTGGGAGTTGATCTGGTCATTGATAGATGCATCATTTGGAACTGGTCCATATTTGGTCCGTCCATTATCTGCAACTTTATAAGGTATCGCATCTTTTGGAAGTAATATCCTTATGATGTGGTTTGATCCAATCATCTTGAACTTTTACGGTAATAGAGCTTGGAGTTAGATCTGGACCATGGTTGTCATGTCAGCTTGGAAACTTTTAATAGCTTTACAGCTTGGATTTAGATCTGGGCCTTATTGGTCCCCCCATACATTTTGAACTTTTAAGAGTATTATACTATACGGTCGGAGTAGGATGGTATGATGCTCTTCAGTATTGCAGATGCTGCGCTCCCTCCAACGATGTTCCCTCCAATGAGTAATTACTTATTTTTAATTAATCATTAGCTATCTATCTTGATTTTCTGGATGTGTTTTAGTTTTGTTTCCATTTGTTTTCTCCCCTCATATATTTCATCACCCGCTGTATCGCCTGTCCTCACCTTTCTCATATATCGCCTGTTTTTTGTTGTTGTTGTGGTCTTTTTTTTATGGGATTTGTTTTGCTGTAATGAGACTTTGTTCTCGTTTTTGTGTGTTTTTGATCATCGGTGTTTGCCTTTGTTTCATGAGGGTGTTGTTAGTGTGTGTGTTGTGTGTGTGTTTGTGGTGTGTGTGTGTGTGTGTGTGTGTGTGTGTGTGTGGTGTGTGTGTGTGTGTGTGTGTGTGTGTGGTGTGTGTGTGTGTGTGTGTGTGTTGTGTGTGGTGTGTGTGTGAGTATGTTGTGGGTGAGTTTTGGTGTGTGTGTGTGTGTGTGTTTGTGTGTGTGTTGTGTGTGTGTGTGTGGTGTGTGTTATGTGTGTGTGTGTGTTTGTGTTGTGTAAGTGTGTGTGTGTGTGTGCTTGTACGTGGTGTGTGTGTGGCGTGTGTGTATGGGTGTGGGTGTGTGTGTTGTGTGCGATGTGTGTGTTTGTGTATGTGTTTGTGTGTGTGTCTGTGTGTGTGTGTTTGTGTGTGGGTGGGTGTGTGTGTTTTAGTTGTGTTTTATAATTATATTTTGTTGATTTGTGTTTTTGTGTTTCTCTGTCACTCACGGTTCTTTTCCTCCTTCTTGTTTACCTTATTCATTTCCATGTATGCAGTTTCCTCCTGAATGATGTGTATCTTAATACTGATTATTTTCTATTATAATATATCTTTCTATATCACGTTCCATCTTTTGTATACGTCGTCTTCTTTATATATTTATAAATCTTTATTTCTTGTAGATGTTCCTTAAATTTGATTTCATTCCACGCCCTTCATTAATTTCTTGGTCAACACTCTTTATAGACTACCTTCTTCAATTCTTATTCAGGAATTCCTTGTCATAGTCCATCCAGTTAACCCGTGGGCTGTGGCAAGCCTTTCCTGAAGGCTCTGCTGAGCTACTGCGAAACCGAAACCGCAGTTTTTCAATTGCATACAAAAACCAGGCCGACATTCGTAAAAGTCTACTTATTGTGTCACATATACGCCTTGATGTCAGCTCTCGATAACACACACCACCATCTGCCTCATTACGATGTACGCAGATATTTACCAATCCTTGGTTATTTGCCAAAAGATCTTGGGATGTAGGTCTTGGCGTTGGATATTTTTGTGTCTATCTTGGGACTTTTGAAGGGATTATTCAAGTATTTATTCAGTGGTTTATATCAAGGTACGGTACAACGGAACCTATGCTTACCTTCAGATAAACGCTGCATAAATACATGAATAATCCCGTCTAAATCTTGGGACAAAATCCCAATGTGTGGCACCCTTGATTCACCTCAACCGTCTCTCGCAAGCGACTTGCTACCCTTCGCCCCAGCTATTTCAACTCCCAACCACAACCATACCTCAACCCAATACGTTTGGGTTAAATTAGATATAATGCCGGATGCAAATTTCTACAACCTTGATGTTGATGTGATTTGCATCCAATTCTGTAATGATCATCGTTTTCTCACATTCCCGCACTGGTGGCACTAAAATTGATTTGCTCCCGCAGTTTCAGGGATAAGAATTATTATCCTCCAGTATAAAACAAATATGTGGGAGTTGGATCTGGTCATTGATAGGTGCATCATATTGGAATCTGGTCCATATTTGGTCCGTCATTATCTTGCAACTTTTAAGGGTAGAGCAGCTTGGAGTAAGATCCTTAGATGTGGTTTGTCAATCATCTTGGAACTTTTACGGGTAATAGAGCTTGGAAGTTTAGATCTGGACCATGTTTGGTCATTCATCTTGGAACTTTTTAAGAGTTGTACAGCTGCAGTTTAGGATCTGGGCCATTATTGGTCCCCCATATTTTGACTTTTAAGAAGTATAGACTATACAGGTCGAGTAGGATGGTAGGATGTCTCTTCAGATTGGATATTCGGCGCTCCTTTCCAACGCTGGTTTCCCATGATTAATTAATTTCGTTATTAATTAACCAATAGCTAACTATCTTTATTTTCTGGATGTGTTTTAGTTTTGTTTCCATTTTTTCTCCCCTCATATTTCACCTCTATCGCTGTCCTCACCTTCTCATATATCCCTGTTGTTTTGTTGTTGTTTGTGCCTTTTTTTTAATGGTGTGTTGTTTTTTGCTGTAAATGAGACTATTTGTTCTCGTTTTTGTGTGTTTTTGATCATCGGTGTTCCTTTGTTTCATGATGGTGTGTGTTTAGTGGTGGTGTGGTGTGTGTGTGTGTTGGTGTGTGTGTGGTGTGTTTGTGTTGTGTGTGTGTGTGTGTATTGTGTGTTGTGTGGTGTGTGTGTGTGGTGTGTGGTGTGTGGGTGTGTGTGTGTGTGTGGGAGTGTGTGTGGGTGAGTTGTGTGTGTGTGTGTGTGTGGGTGTGTGTGTGTGTGTGTGTGTGTGTGTGGTGTGTGTATTGTGTGTGTGGTGTTTGTGTTTGTAAGTGTGTGTGTGTGTGTGCGTGTACTGTGGTGTGGGTGTGGTGTGGTGTGTGTGTGTGGTGTGTGGTGGTGTGTTGTGTGCGATGTGTGTGTTTTTTGTAATGTTGTTTGTGTGTGTGTCTGTGTGTGTGTGGGTTGATGTGTGGGTGGGGTGTTTGGTGGTTTTAGTTGTGATTTTATAATTAATATTTTGTTGATTTCTGTTTTTGTGTTTCTCTGTCACTCACGGTTACTTTTCCTCCTTCTTGCTTACCTTATTCATTCCATAATGCAGTTTCCTCCTGAATGATGTGTATCTTAATACAGATTATTTTTCTATATAATATATCTTTCTATAGTCACGTTTCATCATTTTGTATACGTCGTCTTTGTAATATATTAAAATCTTTATTTCTGTAGATGTTCCTTATTTATTTCATTACACGCGCCCTTCATTAATTTCTTGGTCAACACTCTTTAGAGACGACCTTCTTCAATCTTATTCAGGAATTCCTTGTCATAGTCCATCCTACTTAACCCTGGCTTGTGCAGTTTCACCTGAGGCTCTGCTGAGCTCTGCGAAACCGAAACCGCAGTTTTTTAATTGCCATACAAAAAAACCAGTCCGACATTCGTAAAAGTCTACTTATGTGTCACATATCGCCTTGATATCAGCTCTCCTAAACACGACACCACCATCTGCCTCATTACGACTGTACGCAGATATTTACCAATCCGTGTTATTTTCCAAAAGATCTTGGGATTATGTCCTTGGCGTTGCGATATTTTGTGTCTATCTTGGAACATTTAAGGGATTGATTCAGTATTTTATTCAGTGGTTTATATCAAGTACGGTGACACGAACCTATGCTACCTTCATATAACGACTGCATAAATACATGAATAATCCCGTCTAATCTTGGGACAAAATCCAATTGTGGCACCCTTGTATTCACCTCAACCGTCTCTCCGCAGCGACTTGCTAATACCCTTCGCCCCAGCTATTTCAACTCCCATCCACAACATACCTCAACCCAATCGTTTTTGGGTGAATATTAGATATAATGTCCCGGATGCAAATTTTCTACAACCTTGATGTTAGATGTGATTTTGCATCCATTCTGTAATTGATCATCGTTTTTTTTCACATTCCCCCGCGAACTGGTGGCACTAAAATTGATTTCTCTCCCCCGCCAGTTTCAGGGATAATAATTATTATCCTCCAGTATAAAACAAATATGTGGGAGTTGGATCTGGTCATTGATAGGTGCATCATATGGAATCTGGTCCATATTTGGTCCGTCATTATCTTGCAACTTTTAAGGTAGAGCAGCTGGAGTAATATCCCCTTAGTTGTTGTTTGGGCATCATTCTTGGAAATTTTACTGGTAATAGAGCTGGAGTTAATCTATCTGGACATGGTTGGTCATTCATCTGGAACTTTAAGAGTTTTTCACAGCTTGGAGTTAGATCTGGGCCATTCTTGGTCCCCCCATAGTTGTAACTTTTAAGAGTAGTAGACTGACACAGGTCCGGAGTAGGAAATGGTAGGTGCCTCTTCAGCTTGGCGATTCCGGCGCTCCTTCCAACGAGTGTTTCCCATGATATTATATTTATTAATTAACCAAATAGCTATCTATCTTTATTTCTGGATGTGTTTTAGTTTTGTTTTTCCATTTTTTCTCCCCTCATATATTCACCTGTATCGCTGTCTCACCTTTCTCAATATCCCTTGGTGTTTTGTTGTTGTTGTGCTTTTTTTATGGTGTTTTGTTTTGGCTGTAATGAGAAGACTTTTGTTCTCGTTTTTGTGTTGTTTTTGATCATCGGGTGTTCCTTTGTATTTTCATGAGGGTGTGTGTTAGGGTGTGTGTGTGTATGTGTGTGGTGTGGTGTGTGTGTGGTGTGGTGGTGTTTTTGTGTGTGTGTATGTGTGTTTGGTGTGGTGGTGTGTGTGTGTGTGTGTGTGTGTGTGTGGTGTGGTGTTTGTGTGGTGTGATTGTTGTGTGTGTGATTTGTGTGTGTGTGTGTGTGTGTGTGGTGTGTGTGTGTTTGTGTGTGTGTGGTGGTGTGGTGTAATTGGTGTGTGTTGTGTTTGTTGGGGGGGGTAAGTGTGTGTGTGTGTGTTGCGTGTACGTGTGTTTGTGTTTGTGTGTGTGTGGTGTGTGTGTGTTGTGTTGCGATGTTGTTTTGTGTATGTGTTTTTTGTGTGGTGTGTCTGTGTGTGTGTGTTTTGTGTGTGGGTTGGTGGTGGTGTGTTGTTTAGTTGTGTTTTATAATTATATTGTGTTGATTTGTTTTTTGTGTGTTTCTCTGTCACGTCACGGTTCTTTCCTCCTTCTTGCTTACCTTATTCATTTCCCATGTTTGCAGTTTCCTCATGAATGATGTGTATCTTAATACAGATTATTTTTCTATGTAGAATAATATAGCTTTCTATATCACGTTTTCCATCATTTGTATAACGTCGTCTTTTGTATATATTTTTAAATCTTTATTTCTTGTAGAGTTTTCGATAAATTTGATTTCATTCCACGCCCTCATTCATTTCTTGGTCAACACTCTTTATAGACTACCTTCTTTCAATCTTATTCAGGAATTCCTTGTCATAGTCCATCCAGTTTAACCCGTGGGCTGTGGCAAGTTTTTCCTGAAGGCTCTGCTGAGGCTACTGCGAAACCGAAACCGCAGTTGTTTAATTGGGCATACCAAAACCAGGCCGACATTCGTAAAAAAGTCCCTACTTATTGTGTCCAACATATAAGCCTTGATGTCAGCTGCTCGATAAAACCACCACCATCTGCCTCATTACGATGTAGCAGATATTTACCAATCCTTGGTTATTTGCCACAAGGATCTTGGATGTGGTCTTGGCGTTGGGATATTTTGGTGTCTATCTTGGGACTTTTGAAGGGATTATTCAAGTATTTATATTCAGTGTTTTGATATCAAGGTCGGTACAACGGAACCTATGCTTACCTCAGATAAACGACTGCATAAATACATGAATAATCCGTCTAAATCTTGGACAAAATCCCAATGTGTGGCACCCTTGGTATTCACCTCAACCGTCCTCTCGCAAGCACCTTGCTACCCTTACGCCCCAGCTATTTTCAACGCCCAACCACACCGATACCGTCAACCCAATACGGTTGGGTTAATATTAGATATAAATGCCCGGATGCAAATTTCTACAACCTTGATGTTGATGTGATTTGCATCCAATTCTGTATGATCATCGTTTTTCTCAACATTCCCCCCTGGTGGCACCTAAAAATTTATTTGCTCCCGCAGTTTTTCAGGGATCATAATTTATTATCCCCCAGTATAAAACAATATGTGGGGAGTTTGGATCTGGTCATTGATAGGTGCATCATATGGGAATCTTGGTCATATTTGGTCCGTCATTATCTTGCAACTTTAAGGGTAGAGCAGCTTGGGAGTAAGATCCTTAGTTTGTGTTAGTCATCATCTTGGAACTTTTCGGGTATAAGCGTGGAGTTAGATCTGACCATGGTTGTCATTCATCTAGGAACTTTTAAGAGTTGTACAGCTTGGAGTTAGATCTGGGCCTTATTGTCCCCTCCATATTTGAACTTTTAAGAGTAGTAGACTTATATGAGGTCGGAGTAGATGGTAAGGATGCTCTTCCGGATTGGCGTATAGGGGGCCTCCCTCCAACGAGTCCCCATGATTAATTAATGATTTATTAATTAACCATTAGCTATCATCTTTATTTCTGGATGTGTTTTTTAGTTTTTTGTTTTCCTTTGTTTCGTCCCCTCATATATTCACCTGTATCGCTGTCCTCACCTTTCTCATATATCCTGTTGTTTTGTTTTGTTGTTGTGGTCTTTTTGTTTATGGTGTTCGTTTTTGCCGTAATGAGACTTTGTCTCGTTTTTTGGTGTTTTTGATCATCGGGTGTTCCTTTGTTTCATGAGGGTGTGTGTTAGTGTGTTTGTGTGTGTGATGTGAGTGTGTATGTGGTGTGTGTGTGTGTGTGTGTGTCTGTGTGGTGTGTGTGTGTGTGTGTGTGTTGTGTGTGTTATGTGTGGTGTGTGTGTGTGGTTGTGTGTGTGTGTGTGTGTTGTTTGTCGTGTGTGTGTGTGAGTGTGGTGTGTGTGAGTGGTGGTGTGTGTGGTGGAATGGTTGTGTGTGTGTGTTGTGTGTGTGTGTGTGTGTGTGCGTGTGTGTGTGTGTGTGTGTGTACATGTGTGTGTGTTGTGTGTTTGTGGTTGTGTGTGTGTGTGGTGTGTGAGTGTGTGTGTGTGGGTTTGTGTGGGTGTGTGTGTGTGTGTGTGTGTGGTGTTGTTTGTGGTGTGTGGTGTGTGTGTGTGGTGTGTGTATGTGGGTGTGTGTGTGTTTGTGTGTTAAGTGTGGTGTTTGTGTGTAAGTGTGTGTGTGTGATGTGTGCGTGTTCGGTGGTGTGTGTGTGTGTGTGTGTGGGTGTGTGGTGTTTGTCTGCGATGTTTGTGTTTGTGTATGTGTTTGTGTGTGTGTCTGTGTGTGTGTGTTTGTTGGTGTGGGGTGGGTTGTGTGTGTTTTAGTTGTGGTTTATATTATATTTTGTTGATTTGTGTTTTTTTGTGTTTCTTCTGTCCCACTCATGGTTCTTTTCCTCCTTCTTTGTTTACCTTTTCATTTCCATGTAAATGCAGTTTCCTCCTGAATGATGTGTATCTTAATACTGATTATTTCTGTTATAAAATATCTTTCTATATCAGTATTGCACTTTTGTATACTCGTCTTTATATATATTTATAAATCTTTATTTCTGTAGATGTTTCCTTAAATGTAGATTTCATACACCGCCCTTCATTAATTTCTTGGTCAACACTCTTTATAGACTACCTTCTTCATTCTATTCAGAATTCCTTGTCATAGTCCCCAGCCATTAACCCGTGGGGCTGTGGCAAGCCTTTCTGACGGCTCTGCTGAGCTACTTGCGAAACCGAAACCGAGTTTTCATTGCATACAAAAACCATGCCGACATTCGTAAAAGTCTACTTATTTTGTCCCATATAACGCCGGATGTCACCTTCTCGAAAAAAAATACTACACCCCACCATCCTGCCTCATTACGATGTACCCCAATATTTGACCAATCCTTGGTTTATGTGCCAAAAGATCTTAGGGATGTATGTTCTTTGGCGTTGGAATTTTTGTTGTCTATCTGGGACTTGTTGAAGGGATTATTCAGTATTTATTCAGTGGTTTATATCAAGGTACGGTACAACGGAACCTATTGCTTACCTTCAGATAAACGACCTGGCATAAATCATGAAATAATCCCGTCTAAATCTTGGGCACAAGATTCCAATTGTGTCACCCTTGAATCACTTCACCGTCTCTCCAAGCGAACTTGCTGCCCTTCGCCCCCAGCTATTTCAACTCCCAACCAACAACCATTCCTCAACCCAAAACGTTGGGTTAAATTAGATATAATGCCGGATGCAAATTTCTACACCTTATGTTTTGATGTGATTTGCATCCAATTCTGTAATGATCATCGTTGTTTTCTCACATTCCCTCCACTGGTGGCACTAAAAATTGATTTGCTCCCGCAGTTTCATGGATAAGAATTATTATCCTCCAGTATAAAACAAATATGTGGTGAGTTGGGATCTGGTTCATTGATAGGTGCATCATTTGGAATCTGGTCCATATTTTGGTCCGTCGTTATCTGCAACTTTTAAGGGTATAGCAGCTTGGAGTAAGATCCTTCAGTGTGGTTGGTCAATCATCTTGGAACTTTACGGGTATAGAGCTGGAGTTAGAATCTGGACCATGGTTGGTCCATTCATCTTGAACTTTTAAGAGTTGGTACAGCTTGGAGTTCTATCTGGGCATTATTGGTCCCCCATATTTGAACTTTTAAGAGTATAGACTATACAGGTCGGACGTAGTATGGTAGGATGCTCTTCAGGATTGGCGATGCGGCGCTCCCTCCACGAGTGTTCCCATGATTAATTAATTATTTATTATTAACCATTAGCTATCTATCTTTATTTCTGTAATGTGTTTTAAGTTTGTTTCCATTTTTTTCTCCCCTCATATATTCACCTGTCGCTGTCTCACCTTTCTCATATATCCCTGTTGTTTTGTTGTTGTTGTGGTCTTTTTTTTTATGGGGTTTGTTTGCACTGTAATGAGGACTTTTGTTCCTCGTTTTTTGTGTGTTTTTGGATCATAGGGTGTTCCTTTGTTTCATGAGGTGTGTGTTAGGTGTGTGTGGTGTAGTGTGTGTGTGTGTGTGTGTGTGTGAGTGTGTGTGTGTGGTGGTGGTGTGTGTGTGTGTGTTGTGTGTGTGTTTTGTGTGTGTGTGTGTGTGTTTGTGTGTTTGTGTGTGTGTGTGTGTGGTGTTGTGTGGTGGTGGTGTGAGTGTAGTGTGTGGTGAGTTGTGTGTGTGTGTGGGTGTGTGTGTGTGTGTGGTGTGTGTGTGGTGTGTGTGTGTGTGTGGTGTGTGTATGTGTGTGTGGGGTTTGTTGTGTGTAAGTGTGTGGTGTGTTGTGGTGCGCGTACGTGGTGTGTGTGGGTGTGTGTGTGGTGTGTGTGTGTGTGTGTGTTTTGTGCGATGTGTGTTTTTGTGTATGTTTTTGTGTGTGTGTCTGTTTGTGTGGTGTTTGTGTGTGGGTGGGTTGTGTGTGTTTTTAGTTTTTTGTTTTTATTAATTATATTTTGTTGATTTTGTGTTTTTGGTGTTTCTCTGTCACTCATCGGTTCTTTTCCTCCTTCTTGTTTACCTTATCTTTCCATGTAATGCAGTTTTCCTCCTGAATGATGTGTATGTTTAATACTGATTATTTTCTATTATAATATATCTTCTATATCACGTTTCCATCTTTTGTATACGTCGTCTTTTATATATATTTATAAATCTTATTTCTTTGTAGATGTTCCTTAAATTTGATTTCATTCCACGCACTCATTATTTCTGTCAACTACTCTTTATAGACTACCTTCCTAAATTCTTATTGCAGGAAATTCCTTGTCATAGCCCATCCATTTAACCCTTGGGCTGGTGGCAGCCTTTCCTGAAGGCTCTGCTGAGCTACTGCGAAACGAAACCGGCAGTTTTCACTTGCATACAAAAACCATGCCGCTCATTCTGTAAAAGTCTACTTATTGTGTCCACATATACGCCTTGATGTCAGCTCTCGATAACACCCCCCCACCATCTGCCCATTAGATTGTACCCAGATATTTACCAATCCTTGTTATTTGCCAAAAGAGCTTGGGATGTAGTCTTGGCAGTTGGGATATTTTTGTGTCTATCGTGGGACTTTTGAAGGGATTATTCAGTATTTATTCAGTGGTTTATATTCACGGTACGGTAACAACGGAACCTATGCTTACCTTCAGATAAACGACTGCAGAAATTCCATGAATAATCCCGTCTAAATCTTGGACAAAATCCCAATGTGTGGCAACCTTGAATTCCCCTCAACCGTCTCTCGCAAAGCGATTGCTACCCTTCCGCCGCCCCGCTATTTCAACTCCCAACCTACAACCATACCTCAACCCAATACGTTTGGGTTAAAATTAGATATAATGCCGGATGCAAATTTCTACAACAACCTTGATTTTGTGTGATTTGCCTCCAATTCTGAATGATCACTGTTTTTCTCCTTCCCGCACTGGTGGCACTAAAAATTGATTTGCTCCCGCAGTTTCAGGGATAAAAATTATTATCCTCCAGTATAAAACAAATATGTGGGAGTTGGATCTGGTCATTGATTGGTGCATCATATTGGAATCTGGTCCATATTTGGTCCGTCATTATCTTGCAACTTTTAAGGGTAGAACAGCTTGGAGTAAGATCCTTAGATGTGGTTGGTCAATCAACTTGGAACTTTTACGGGTAATAGAGCTTGGAGTTAGATCTGGACCATGGTTGGTCATTCATCTTGGAACTTTTAAGAGTTGTACAGCTTGGAGTTAGATCTGGGCCATTATTGGTCCCCCATATTTGAACTTTTAAGAGTAGTAGACTATACAGGTCGGATAAGGATGGTAGGATGCTCTTCAGGATTGGCGATTCGGCGCTCCTTCCAACGAGTGTTTCCCATGATTAATTAATTATTTATTAATTAACTAATAGCTATCTATCTTTATTTCTGGATGTGTTTTAGTTTTGTTTCCATTTTTTTCTCCCCTCATATATTCACCTGTATCGCTGTCTCACCTTTCTCATATATCCCTGTTGTTTTGTTGTTGTTGTGGTCTTTTTTTTATGGTGTTTGTTTTGCTGTAATGAGACTTTTGTTCTCGTTTTTGTGTGTTTTTGATCATCGGGTGTTCCTTTGTTTCATGAGGGTGTGTGTTAGTGTGTGTGTGTGTGTGTGTGTGTGTGTGTGTGTGTGTGTGTGTGTGTGTGTGTGTGTGTGTGTGTGTGTGTGTGTGTGTGTGTGTGTGTGTGTGTGTGTGTGTGTGTGTGTGTGTGTGTGTGTGTGTGTGTGGTGTGTGTGTGTGAGTTGTGTGTGTGTGTGTGTGTGTGTGTGGTGTGTGTGTGTGTGTGTGTGTGTGTGTGTATGTGTGTGTGTGTGTGTTTTTTGTGTGTAAGTGTGTGTGTGTGTGTGTGCGCGTACGTGTGTGTGTGTGTGTGTGTGTGTGTGTGTGTGTGTGTGTGTTGTGTGCGATGTGTGTGTTTGTGTATGTGTTTGTGTGTGTGTCTGTGTGTGTGTGTTTGTGTGTGGGTGGGTGTGTGTGTTTTAGTTGTGTTTTATAATTATATTTTGTTGATTTGTGTTTTTGTGTTTCTCTGTCACTCACGGTTCTTTTCCTCCTTCTTGTTTACCTTATTCATTTCCATGTATGCAGTTTCCTCCTGAATGATGTGTATGTTAATACTGATTATTTTCTATTATAATATATCTTTCTATATCACGTTTCCATCTTTTGTATACGTCGTCTTTTATATATATTTATAAATCTTTATTTCTTGTAGATGTTCCTTAAATTTGATTTCATTCCACGCCCTTCATTAATTTCTTGGTCAACACTCTTTATAGACTACCTTCCTAAATTCTTATTCAGGAATTCCTTGTCATAGTCCATCCAGTTAACCCGTGGGCTGTGGCAAGCCTTCCTGAAGGCTCTGCTGAGCTACTGCGAAACCGAAACCGCAGTTTTCAATTGCATACAAAAACCATGCCGACATTCGTAAAAGTCTACTTATTGTGTCACATATACGCCTTGATGTCAGCTCTCGATAACACACACCACCATCTGCCTCATTACGATGTACCAGATATTTACCAATCCTTGGTTATTTGCCAAAAGATCTTGGGATGTAGGTCTTGGCGTTGGGATATTTTGTGTCTATCTTGGGACTTTTGAAGGGATTATTCAAGTATTTATTCAGTGGTTTATATCAAGGTACGGTACAACGGAACCTATGCTTACCTTCAGATAAACGACTGCATAAATACATGAATAATCCCGTCTAAATCTTGGGACAAAATCCCAATGTGTGGCACCATTGAATTCACCTCAACCGTCTCTCGCAAGCGACTTGCTACCCTTCGCCCCAGCTATTTCAACTCCCAACCACAACCATACCTCAACCCAATACGTTTGGGTTAAAATTAGATATAATGCCGGATGCAAATTTCTACAACCTTGATGTTGATGTGATTTGCATCCAATTCTGTAATGATCACTGTTTTTCTCACATTCCCGCACTGGTGGCACTAAAAATTGATTTGCTCCCGCAGTTTCAGGGATAAAATTATTATCCTCCAGTATAAAACAAATATGTGGGAGTTGGATCTGGTCATTGATTGTAGCATCATATTGGAATCTGGTCCATATTTGGTCCGTCATTATCTTGCAACTTTTAAGGGTAGAACAGCTTGGAGTAAGATCCTTAGATGTGGTTGGTCAATCAACTTGGAACTTTTACGGGTAATAGAGCTTGGAGTTAGATCTGGACCATGGTTGGTCATTCATCTTGGAACTTTTAAGAGTTGTACAGCTTGGAGTTAGATCTGGGCCATTATTGGTCCCCCATATTTGAACTTTTAAGAGTAGTAGACTATACAGGTCGGAGTAGGATGGTAGGATGCTCTTCAGGATTGGCGATACGGCGCTCCTTCCAACGAGTGTTTCCCATGATTAATT
>JACEEZ010026438.1:37525-47525 GCA_016584305.1 Chionoecetes opilio
TTCCATGTATGCAGTTTCCTCCTGAATGATGTGTATCTTAATACTGATTAATTTTCTATATATTTATCTTGTCTATATCCGTTTCCATCTTTTGGTATACGTCTCTTTATCTATTATTATAGAATCTTTATTCTTGTAGTGTTCCTTAAATTTGATTTCATCCACGCCCTTCATTAATTATTGGTCGAACACTCTTTAAGACTACCTTCTTCAATTCTTATTCAGGTTCCTTGTACCATAGTCCATCCAGTTAACCCGTTGGCTGTGGCAAAGCCTTTCTGAAGGCTCTGCTGAGCTACTTGCGAAACCGAAACCGCAGTCTTCAACTGCTCAAAAACATGCCGACATTCGTAAAAGTCTACTTTTGGGTCCCATATACGCCTTGATGTCAGCTCCTCGATACACACCCCACTCTGCCTCATTTACGATGTACGCAATATTTACCAATCCTTGTTTTTTGCCAAAATATCTTGGGAGTGTAGTCTGGCGGTGGATATTTTTTGGTGTCCTATCGTGGGATTTTGAAGTGGATTATTCAAGTATTTATTCAGTTGGTTTATATCAAGGTACGGTACAACGGAACCTAGCTTACCACCGTCGATAAACGACTGCATAATACATGAATAATCCCGTCTAAATCTTGGCAAATCCCCATGTTGTTGGCACCTTGAATTCACTCAACCGTTCCGTTCTCGCAAGCGACTTTGCTGCCCTTCGCCCCAGCTATTTCAACTCCCAACCAAAACCATAACCTCAACCCATACTTTGGGTTAAAATTAGAGTCTAATGCGGATGCAGAGTTTGCTACAACTTGATGTTGAGTGATTTGCACCATTCTGTATGATCATCGTTTTTTCTCCTAACATTCCCGCACTGGTGGCACTAAAAAATTGATTTGCTCCCGCAGTTCAGGGATAAGAATTTATCCTCCATTATAAAACAGATATTGGGAGTTTGGATCTGGTCTTGATCCGTGCATCATATTGGAATCTGGTCCTATTTGATCCGTTCATTATCTTGAAATTTTAAGGGTATAGGCAGCTTGGAGTACGATCTTAGATGTGGTTGGTCAATCATCTTGGAAACTTTTACGGGTACTAGAGCTTGGAGTTTAGATCTGGACCAGGTTGGTCATTCATCTTGAACTTTTAAGAGTTTACAGCTGGAGTTAGTCTGGGACATTATTGTCCCCCATATTGAACTTTTTAAGAGTAGTAGACTATACAGTACGGTGTAGGATGGTAGGATTGCTCTTCAGGATTGGCGATGCGGCGCTCCCTGCCACTAGTGTTTCACCACTGATAATTATTATTTATTAATTAACCTTAGCTATCTATCTTTATTTCTGATGTTTTTTTTTAGTGTTTTGTGTTCCATTTTTTTCTCCCCTCATATATTCAAAGCCTGTATCGCTGTTCTCACCTTTCTCAGATATCCTGTTGTTTTGTTGTTTGTTGTGGTCTTTTTTATGGTGTTTGTTTTGCTGTAATGAGACTTTTTGTGTCTCGATTTTGTGTTTTTTTGATCATCGGTGTGTTCTTTGTTTCAGAGGGTGTGTGTTAGTGTTTGGGTGGTGTGTGTGTGTGGGTGTGTGGTGTGGTGTGTTGTGTGAGTGTGGGTGTGTGTAGTGTGTGTTGGTGTTGCGATGTGTGTGTGTGTGTGTGGTCTTGTTGTGTGTGTGGGTGGTGTGTGGTGTGTTTGTGTGATGTGTTTGTGTGTGTGTAGGTGTGTGTGTGTGGTTGTGTGTGTGTGTGTTTGTGTGTTGTGTGGTGTGTGTTTGTGTGTTTGTGTGTGTGTGAGTGTGTGTGTGTTGTGAAGTGTGTGGGTGTGTGTTGGTGTGTGTAGTGTGTGTGTGTGTGTGTTGTGTGTGTGTGTGTGTGTGTGTTGTGTCTGTGTGGTGTTTGTTTTATGTGTTTGTCGTGTGTAGTCTGTGTGTGTGGTGTTTTGTGTGTGGGAGGGTGTGTGTGTTTTTTAGTTGTTTGTATAATTTAATTTTGTTGATATTGTGTTTTTGTGTTGCTCTCTGTCACTCATGGTTCTTTTCCTCCTTCTTGTTTACCTTATTCATATGATATGCAGTTTCCCCTGAATGATGTGTATCTTAATATTGAATTTTTTTATTAATGATATATCTTTCTATAGCACGTTTCTCTTTTGTATCCGTCGTCTTTTAATAGTATATTTATAAAATCTTTATTTCTTTGTAGATGTTCCTTAAATTTGCCTTTCATTCCACGCCCTTCATTAATTTCTTGGTCAACACTCTTTATAGACTACCTTCTTCAATTCTTATTCAGGAATTCCTTGTCATATAGTCCCATCCATTAACCCGTGGGCTGTGGCAATCCTTATCGGAAGGCTTCCTGCTGAGCTACTGCGACCGAAACGCAGTTTTTTCAATATGCATACAAAAACCCGGCCGACATTTCCGTAAAAGTCTGACTTATTGTATCACATATACGCCCTTGAATGTCAGCCTCATCGATAACACCACCACCATCTGCCTAACTACGATGTACGCAGATATTTACCAACCTTGGTTCTTTGCAAAGATCTTGGTAATCATGTAGTCTTGGCGTTGGGCATATTATTGTTCTAATCTTGGGACTTTTGAAGGAATTATTCATATTTATTCAGTGGTTTTTTTCAAGGTACGGTACAACGGAACCTATGCTTAACCTATCAGATAAACGACTGCTAATACATGCATAATCCCGTCTAATCCTTGGGACAAAATCCCAATGTGTGGCACCCTTGAATTCACCTCAACCGTCTCTCGCAAGCGACTTGCTGCCCTTCGGCCCCAGCTATTTCAACTCCCAACCACAACCATACCTCAACCCAATACGTTTGGTTAAAATTAGATATAAAGACCGGTGCAGATTTCTACACCTTGAATGTTGATGTGATTTTGCATCCAATTCTGTAATGATCACTGTTTCACTCACATTCCTGCACATGGTGGCACTAAAAATTGATTTGTCTCCACGCATTTTTTCAAGGGATAAAGATTATTATCCTCCAGTATGAAACAAATATGTGGGAGTTGGATCTGGTCATTGATAGGTGCTCATATTGGATCTGGTCCATTATTTGGTCCGTCATTATCTTGCAACTTTTAAGGTAAACAGCTTGGAGTAAGATCCTTAGATTGGTTGGTCAATCATCTTGAAACTTATTACGTAGACATAGCTTGGAGTTGATCTTGACCAATGGTTGGTTCTTCATACTTGGAAACTTTTAAGAGTTGTACAGCTGGAGTTAGATCTGGGCCTTATTGGGTCCCGCCATAATTTGAACTTTTAGGGTATAGACTATACAGTTCGGAGTAGATGTAGGATCTCTTCAGATTATGCGATTACGGCGCTCTTCCAACTACTGTTCCCCAGGAGTACTTAATTATTTATTAATTAACCATAGCTATCTATCTTTATTTCTGGATGTGTTTTTAGTTTTGTTTCCATTTTTTTCCATCGCCCTCATATTTCACCTGTATCGCTGTCTCACCTTTCTTCATATGATATATCACTGTGTTTTGTTGTTGTTGTGGTCTTTTTTTATGTGTTTGTTTTGCTGTAATGAGACTTTTGTTTTCGTATTTGTGTGTTTGTTGATCATCGGGTGTTTCCTTTTTTTCATGAGGGTGTGGTGTTAGTGTTGTGTGTGTTGTGTGTGTGTGTGTGTGTGTGTGTGTGTGTGTGTGTGTGTGTGTGTGTGTGTGTGTGTGTGTGTGTGTGTGTGTGTGTGTGTGTGTGTGTGTGTGTGTGTGTGTGTGTGTGTGTGTGTGTGTGGTGGTGGTGTGTGTTGTGTGTGTGTGTGTGTGTGTGATGTGTGTTGTGTGTGAGATGTTTGTGTGTGTGTGTGTGTGGTGTGTGTGTGTGTGTGTGTGTGGTGTGGTGTGTGTTTGTGTGTGTGTGTTTGTGTGTTAAGTGTGTGTGTGTGTTGTGGCGTGTTCCGTGTTGTGGTGTGTGTGTGGTGTGTGTGTGTATGTGTGTGGTGTGTTGTGGCGATGTGTTGTGGTTTGTTGTATGTGTTTGGTGTGTGTCCCTGTGTGTGTGTGTTGTGTGTGTGGGTTGTGGTGTGTGTTTTGTTGTGTGTTTTTATAATTAATTTTGTTGATTTGTGTTTTTGTGTTTCTCTGTCACTCATGGTTCTTTTCCTCCTTCTTGTTTACCTTATTCATTTCCATGTATGCAGTTTCCTCCTGAATGATGTGTATCTTAATACTGATTATTTTCTATTATAATATATCTTTCTATATCACGTTTCCATCTTTTGTATACGTCGTCTTTTATATATATTTATAAATCTTTATTTCTTGTAGATGTTCCTTAAATTTGATTTCATTCCACGCCCTTCATTAATTTCTTGGTCAACACTCTTTATAGACTACCTTCTTCAATTCTTATTCAGGAATTCCTTGTCATAGTCCATCCAGTTAACCCGTGGGCTGTGGCAAGCCTTCCTGAAGGCTCTGCTGAGCTACTGCGAAACCGAAACCGCAGTTTTCAATTGCATACAAAAACCAGGCCGACATTCGTAAAAGTCTACTTATTGTGTCACATATACGCCTTGATGTCAGCTCTCGATAACACACACCACCATCTGCCTCATTACGATGTACGCAGATATTTACCAATCCTTGGTTATTTGCCAAAAGATCTTGGGATGTAGGTCTTGGCGTTGGGATATTTTGTGTCTATCTTGGGACTTTTGAAGGGATTATTCAAGTATTTATTCAGTGGTTTATATCAAGGTACGGTACAACGGAACCTATGCTTACCTTCAGATAAACGACTGCATAAATACATGAATAATCCCGTCTAAATCTTGGGACAAAATCCCAATGTGTGGCACCCTTGAATTCACCTCAACCGTCTCTCGCAAGCGACTTGCTGCCCTTCGCCCCAGCTATTTCAACTCCCAACCACAACCATACCTCAACCCAATACGTTTGGGTTAAAATTAGATATAATGCCGGATGCAGATTTCTACAACCTTGATGTTGATGTGATTTGCATCCAATTCTGTAATGATCACTGTTTTTCTCACATTCCCGCACTGGTGGCACTAAAAATTGATTTGCTCCCGCAGTTTCAGGGATAAGAATTATTATCCTCCAGTATAAAACAAATATGTGGGAGTTGGATCTGGTCATTGATAGGTGCATCATATTGGAATCTGGTCCATATTTGGTCCGTCATTATCTTGCAACTTTTAAGGGTAGAACAGCTTGGAGTAAGATCCTTAGATGTGGTTGGTCAATCATCTTGGAACTGTTACGGGTAAAGAGCTTGGAGTTTAGATCTTGGACATGGTTGGTCATTATCTTGGAACTTTAGAGTTGTACACAGCTGGGAGTTAGATCTGGGCCATTATTGGTCCCTCCATATTTGAACTTTTTAAGAGTAGTAGACTATACAGTCGGAGTAGGATGGTAGGATGCTCTTCAGGATTATCGATGCGGCGCTCCCTCCAACGAGTGTTCCCAGATACTTAATTATTCTTAATTAACCATAGCTATCTATCTTTATTTCTGGAGTGTTTAGTTTTGTTTCCATTTTTTTCTCCCCTAATATATTCAACTGTAGCGCTGTCTCACCTTCTCATATATCCCTGTTGTATTGTTGTTGTGTGGTCTTTTTTTTATGGTGTTTTTTTTTTTGCTGTAATGAGACTTTTGTGCTCGTTTTGTTGTTTGATAATCGGGTGGTCTTTGTTTCATGGAGGGTGTGGTTAGTGTGTGTGTGTGTGTGTGTGGTGTGTGTGTGGTGTGTGTGGTGTGTGTGTGTTTGTGTGTGGTGTGTGTGTGTGTGTGTGTGTGTGTGTGTGTGTGCTGGTGTGGTCCGGGTGTGTGTAGTGGGTGTGTGTGTGGTTTGTGGTTGTGTGTGTGTGGGTGTGTGTGTGGGTGTGTGAGTTGTGTGTGTGTGTGTGTGTGTGTGTGCCTGTGTGTGTGTGTGTGTGTGTGTGCTGGTGTGTGTGGGGCTCGTGTGTGGTGTGTGTGTGTGTGTGGTGTGTGTATGTGTGTGTGTGTGTTTGTGTGTGTAAAGTGTTGTGTGTGTGTGTGTGCGTGTACGTGGGGTGTGTGTGTCGGTGCTGTGGTGTGTGTGTGTTGTGTGGGTGTGTGTGTGCGATGTGTGGTTGTGTATGTGTTTGTGTGGTGGCTGTGTGTGTGGTGGTGTGGGTGGGAGGTTGTGTGTGTTTTAGTTGTGTTTAGTAATATATTTTTGTTTGATTTGGTTTTTGTGGTTTCTCTGTCACTCATGGTTCTTTCCTCCTTGTTTACCCTTATCATTTCCATGTAGCAGTTTCCTCCTGACAATGATGTGTATTCTGAATATGAATATTTTCTATTATAATATATTTTCTATATCACGTTTCCAATCTTTTGTATACGTTCGTCTTTTATTATATTATAACCTTTATTTCTTGTAGATGTTTCCTTAAATTTGATTTCATTCACGGCCCTTCATTAAATTTCTGGTCAAACACTTCTTTATAGACTTACCTTCTTCAATCTTATTTCAGGAATTCCTTGTCATAGTCCATCCAGTTAAACCGTGGGCTGTGGCAGCCTTCCTGGAAGGCTCCTGCTGAGCTTACTGCGAAACCGAAACCGCAGTTTTCAATTGCATACAAAAACCAGGCCGACATTTCGTAAAGTCTACTTATTGTGTCACATATACGCCTTGATGTTCAGTCTCGATAACACACACCCCCATTTGCTAACTACGATGTACGCAGATATTACCAAATCCTTGGTTATTTGCCAAAGATCTTGGGATGGTAGTCTTGGCGTTGGGATTATTTTGTGTCTATCTTGGGACTTTTGAAAGGAGTATTTCAAGTATTTATTTCAGTGTTTATAATCAAGGTACGTACAACGGAACCTATGGCTAACTTCAGATAAAACAAAGGCATAAATACATGAATAATCCAGTCTAAATCTTGGGACAAAATCCCAATGTGTGGCACCCTTGAATTCACCTCAACCGTCTCTCGCAAGCGACTGCTGCCCTTCGCCCCAGTATTTCAACTCCAACAAAAACATACCTCAACCAATACGTTTGGGCGTTTTAAAATTAGATATAATGCGGATGCCAAATTTCTACAACCTGATGTTGATGTGATTTGCATCCAATTCTGTAATGATCACTGTTTCTCACATTCCAGCACTGGTGGCACTAAAAATTGATTTGCTCCCGCAGTTTAGGGATAAGATTATTATCCTCCAGTATAAAACAAATATGTGGAGTTGGATTGGTCATTGATAGGTGCATCAATTGGAAATCTCGGTCCATATTGGGCCGTCATTATCTTGCAAATTTTAAGGGTAGAGCAGCTTGGAGTAAGATCCTTAGATGTGGTTGGTCAATCATCTTGGAACTTTTACGGGTAATAGAGCTTGGAGTTAGATCTGGACCATGGTTGGTCATTCATCTTGGAACTTTAAGAGTTGTACAGCTTGGAGTTAGATCTGGGCCATTATTGGTCCCCCATATTTGAACTTTTAAGAGTAGTAGACTATACAGGTCGGAGTAGGATGGTAGGATGCTCTTCAGGATTGGCGATGCGGCGCTCCCTCCAACGAGTGTTTCCCATGATTAATTAATTATTTATTAATTAACCAATAGCTATCTATCTTTATTTCTGGATGTGTTTTAGTTTTGTTTCCATTTTTTTCTCCCCTCATATATTCACCTGTATCGCTGTCTCACCTTTCTCATATATCCCTGTTGTTTGTTGTTGTTGTGGTCTTTTTTTTATGGTGTTTGTTTTGCTGTAATGAGACTTTTGTTCTCGTTTTTGTGTGTTTTTGATCATCGGGTGTTCCTTTGTTTCATGAGGGTGTGTGTTAGTGTGTGTGTGTGTGTGTGTGTGTGTGTGTGTGTGTGTGTGTGTGTGTGTGTGTGTGTGTGTGTGTGTGTGTGTGTGTGTGTGTGTGTGTGTGTGTGTGTGTGTGTGTGTGTGTGTGTGTGAGTTGGTGTGTGTGTGTGACTGTGGGTGTGTGTGTGTGTTGTAGTGTGTGTGTGTGTGCATTGTGGTGTGTGTATGTGTGTGTGTGTGGTTTGTGTGTGTAAGTGTGTGTGGTGTGTGTGCGTTGTACGTGTGTGTGTGTGTGTTGTGTGTGTGTGTGTGTGTGTGTGTTGTGTCGATGTGTGTTGTTTGTGTTATGTGTTTGTGTGTTGTGTCTGTGTGGTGTGTGTTTGTGTGTGGGGGGTGTTGTGTTTTAGGTTGTGTTTTATAATTATATTTTGTGGATTTGTGGGTTTTTTGTGTTCTCTGTCACTCATGGTTCTTTCCTCCTTTCTTGTTTACCTTATTCATTTCCATGTATGCGTTTCCCTCCTGAATGATGTTGTATCTTAATACTGATTATTTTTCTATTATAATATATCTTTCTATATCACGTTCCACTTTTGTATACGTCGTCTTTATATATATTTATAAATCTTTATTTCTGTAGAATGTTCCTGTAAATTTGATGTCCTCCACGCCCTCATAATTTCTTGGTCAACACTCTTTATAGACTAACCTTCTTCAATTTTATTCAGGAATCCTTGTCATAGTCCATCCAGTTAAACCCGTGGGCTGTGGCAAGCCTTCCTGGAAAGGCTCGCTGAGTACTGCGAAACCGAAACCGCAGTTTTCAATTGCATACCCCAAAACCAGGCCGCATCGTAAAAGTCTACTTATTGTGTCACATATACGCCTTGATGTCGCTCTCGATTAACACCACACCACAATCTGACTAACTACGATGTACGCAGATATTTACAATCCTGGGTTATTTGCCAAAAGATCTGTGGTAGGTAGGTCTTGGCGTTGGGATATTTTTGTGTCTATCTGCGGACTTTGAAGGGATTATTCAAGATTATTCAGTGGTTTATATCAAGGTACGGTTTTAAAACGGAACCTAGCCTACCTTCAGATAAACGACTGCATAAATAAATGAATAATCCCGTCTAAATCTTGGGACAAAATACCAATGTGTGGCACCCTGGAATTGAATCACCTCAACCGTCTCTCGCAAGCGACTTGCTGCCCTCGCCCCCAGTATTTCAACTCCCAACCACAACCAGACCTTCAACCCAATACGTTTGGGTTAACAATTAGAGATAATGCCGGATGCAAATTGCTACAACCTTGATGTTGAGTGATTTGCATCCAATTCTGTATATGACCACTGTTTTTTTCCACATTCCCGCACGGTGGCACTAAAAATGATTTGCTCCCGCAGTTTCAGGGATAAGAATTATTATACTCCAGTATAAACAAATCATGTGGAGTTGGATTGGTCTATTGATAGGTGCATCATAGTGGGAATCTGTTCCATATTTGGTCCGTCATATCTTGCAACTTTTAAGGGGTTAGAACAGTGGCAGTAAGACCTTAGTGTGGTTGGTCAATCTCATTCTTGGAACTTTTACGGGTAATAGAGCTTGGAGTTAGATCTGGACCATGGTGGTCATTCATCTTGGAAATTTTAAAGAGTTGTTACAGATTGGAGTTAGATCTGGGCCATTATTGGTCCCCAGATTTGAACTTTTAAGGAGTAGAGACTATACAGGTCGGAGTAGGATGGTAGGATGCTCTTCAGGGATCTGGCGATGCGGGCTCCCTCCAACGAGTGTCCCATTGATTATTAATTATTTATTAATATTAACCATTAGGTATAATCTTTATTTCTGATGTGTTTAGTTTTGTTTCCATTTTTTTCTCCCCTAATATATTCACCTGTATCGCTGGTCTCACCTTTTCATATATCCCTGTTGTTTTTGTTGTTGTTGTGTCTTTTTTTGATGGTGTTTGTTTTGCTGTAATGAGACTTTTGTTCTCGTGCTTTATGTGTTTTGATCATCGGGTGTTCCTTTGTTCATGAGGGTGTGTGTTAGTGTGTGTGTTGTGTGTGTGTGTGTGTGTGTGTTTGTGTGTGGTGTGGTGGGTGTTTGTGTTTGGGGTCGTGTGGTGTGTGTGTGGTGGTTTGGGTGTGTGTGTG
>JACEEZ010026438.1:50025-55435 GCA_016584305.1 Chionoecetes opilio
TTATAATATATCTTTCTATATCACGTTTCCATCTTTTGTATACGTCGTCTTTTATATATTTATAAATCTTTATTTCTTGTAGCATGTTCCTTAAATTTGATTTCATTCCACGCCCTTCATTAATTTCTGGTCAACATCTTTATAGACTACCTTCTCAATTCTTATTCAGGAATTCCTTGTCATAGTCCATCCAGTTAACCTGGGCTGTGGAAGTTCTGAAGCTCTGCTGAGCCTCGAAACGAAANTATAATTATATTTTGTTGATTTGTGTTTTTTGTGTTTCTCTGTCACTCACGGTTCTTTTCCTCCTTCTTGTTTACCTTATTCATTTCCATGTATGCAGTTTCCTCCTGAATGATGTGTATCTTAATACTGATTATTTTCTATTATAATATATCTTTCTATATCACGTTTCCATCTTTTGTATACGTCGTCTTCTTTATATATTTATAAATCTTTATTTCTTGTAGATGTTCCTTAAATTTGATTTCATTCCACGCCCTTCATTAATTTCTTGGTCAACACTCTTTATAGACTACCTTCTTCAATTCTTATTCAGGAATTCCTTGTCATAGTCCATCCAGTTAACCCGTGGGCTGTGGCAAGCCTTCCTGAAGGCTCTGCTGAGCTACTGCGAAACCGAAACCGCAGTTTTTCAATTGCATACAAAAACCAGGCCGACATTCGTAAAAGTCTACTTATTGTGTCACATATACGCCTTGATGTCAGCTCTCGATAACACACACCACCATCTGCCTCATTACGATGTACGCAGATATTTACCAATCCTTGGTTATTTGCCAAAAGATCTTGGGATGTAGGTCTTGGCGTTGGGATATTTTGTGTCTATCTTGGGACTTTTGAAGGGATTATTCAAGTATTTATTCAGTGGTTTATATCAAGGTACGGTACAACGGAACCTATGCTTACCTTCAGATAAACGACTGCATAAATACATGAATAATCCCGTCTAAATCTTGGGACAAAATCCCAATGTGTGGCACCCTTGATTCACCTCAACCGTCTCTCGCAAGCGACTTGCTACCCTTCGCCCCAGCTATTTCAACTCCCAACCACAACCATACCTCAACCCAATACGTTTGGGTTAATATTAGATATAATGCCGGATGCAAATTTCTACAACCTTGATGTTGATGTGATTTGCATCCAATTCTGTAATGATCACGTTTTTTCTCACATTCCCGCACTGGTGGCACTAAAAATTGATTTGCTCCCGCAGTTTCAGGGATAAGAATTATTATCCTCCAGTATAAAACAAATATGTGGGAGTTGGATCTGGTCATTGATAGGTGCATCATATTGGAATCTGGTCCATATTTGGTCCGTCATTATCTTGCAACTTTTAAGGGTAGAGCAGCTTGGAGTAAGATCCTTAGATGTGGTTGGTCAATCATCTTGGAACTTTTACGGGTAATAGAGCTTGGAGTTAGATCTGGACCATGGTTGGTCATTCATCTTGGAACTTTTAAGAGTTGTACAGCTTGGAGTTAGATCTGGGCCATTATTGGTCCCCCATATTTGAACTTTTAAGAGTAGTAGACTATACAGGTCGGAGTAGGATGGTAGGATGCTCTTCAGGATTGGCGATTCGGCGCTCCTTCCAACGAGTGTTTCCCATGATTAATTAATTATTTATTAATTAACCAATAGCTATCTATCTTTATTTCTGGATGTGTTTTAGTTTTGTTTCCATTTTTTTCTCCCCTCATATATTCACCTGTATCGCTGTCTCACCTTTCTCATATATCCCTGTTGTTTTGTTGTTGTTGTGGTCTTTTTTTTATGGTGTTTGTTTTGCTGTAATGAGACTTTTGTTCTCGTTTTTGTGTGTTTTTGATCATCGGGTGTTCCTTTGTTTCATGAGGGTGTGTGTTAGTGTGTGTGTGTGTGTGTGTGTGTGTGTGTGTGTGTGTGTGTGTGTGTGTGTGTGTGTGTGTGTGTGTGTGTGTGTGTGTGTGTGTGTGTGTGTGTGTGTGTGTGTGTGTGTGTGTGTGTGTGTGTGTGTGTGTGAGTGTGTGTGTGTGAGTTGTGTGTGTGTGTGTGTGTGTGTGTGTGTGTGTGTGTGTGTGTGTGTGTGTGTGTGTGTATGTGTGTGTGTGTGTTTGTGTGTGTAAGTGTGTGTGTGTGTGTGTGCGTGTACGTGTGTGTGTGTGTGTGTGTGTGTTGTGTGTGGTGTGTGTGTTGTGTGCGATGTGTGTGTTTGTGTATGTGTTTGTGTGTGTGGTCTGTGTGTGTGTGTTTGTGTGTGGGTGGGTGTGTGTGTTTTAGTTGTGTTTTATAATTATATTTTGTTGATTTGTGTTTTTGTGTTTCTCTGTCACTCACGGTTCTTTTCCTCCTTCTTGCTTACCTTATTCATTTCCATGTATGCAGTTTCCTCCTGAATGATGTGTATCTTAATACAGATTATTTTCTATTATAATATATCTTTCTATATCACGTTTCCATCATTTGTATACGTCGTCTTTTGTATATATTTATAAATCTTTATTTCTTGTAGATGTTCCTTAAATTTGATTTCATTCCACGCCCTTCATTAATTTCTTGGTCAACACTCTTTATAGACTACCTTCTTCAATTCTTATTCAGGAATTCCTTGTCATAGTCCATCCAGTTAACCCGTGGGCTGTGGCAAGTTTTCCTGAAGGCTCTGCTGAGCTACTGCGAAACCGAAACCGCAGTTTTTTAATTGCATACAAAAACCAGGCCGACATTCGTAAAAGTCTACTTATTGTGTCACATATACGCCTTGATGTCAGCTCTCGATAACACACACCACCATCTGCCTCATTACGATGTACGCAGATATTTACCAATCCTTGGTTATTTGCCAAAAGATCTTGGGATGTAGGTCTTGGCGTTGGGATATTTTGTGTCTATCTTGGGACTTTTGATAGGATTATTCAAGTATTTATTCAGTGGTTTATATCAAGGTACGGTACAACGGAACCTATGCTTACCTTCAGATAAACGACTGCATAAATACATGAATAATCCCGTCTAAATCTTGGGACAAAATCCCAATGTGTGGCACCCTTGTATTCACCTCAACCGTCTCTCGCAAGCGACTTGCTACCCTTCGCCCCAGCTATTTCAACTCCCAACCACAACCATACCTCAACCCAATACGTTTGGGTTAATATTAGATATAATGCCGGATGCAAATTTCTACAACCTTGATGTTGATGTGATTTGCATCCAATTCTGTAATGATCATCGTTTTTCTCACATTCCCGCACTGGTGGCACTAAAAATTTATTTGCTCCCGCAGTTTCAGGGATAAGAATTATTATCCTCCAGTATAAAACAAATATGTGGGAGTTGGATCTGGTCATTGATAGGTGCATCATATTGGAATCTGGTCCATATTTGGTCCGTCATTATCTTGCAACTTTTAAGGGTAGAGCAGCTTGGAGTAAGATCCTTAGATGTGGTTGGTCAATCATCTTGGAACTTTTACGGGTAATAGAGCTTGGAGTTAGATCTGGACCATGGTTGGTCATTCATCTTGGAACTTTTAAGAGTTGTACAGCTTGGAGTTAGATCTGGGCCATTATTGGTCCCCCATATTTGAACTTTTAAGAGTAGTAGACTATACAGGTCGGAGTAGGATGGTAGGATGCTCTTCAGGATTGGCGATTCGGCGCTCCTTCCAACGAGTGTTTCCCATGATTAATTAATTATTTATTAATTAACCAATAGCTATCTATCTTTATTTCTGGATGTGTTTTAGTTTTGTTTCCATTTTTTTCTCCCCTCATATATTCACCTGTATCGCTGTCTCACCTTTCTCATATATCCCTGTTGTTTTGTTGTTGTTGTGGCTTTTTTTTATGGTGTTTGTTTTGCTGTAATGAGACTTTTGTTCTCGTTTTTGTGTGTTTTTGATCATCGGGTGTTCCTTTGTTTCATGAGGGTGTGTGTTAGTGTGTGTGTGTGTGTGTGTGTGTGTGTGTGTGTGTGTGTGTGGTGTGTGTATGTGTGTGTGTGTGTGTGTGTGTGTGTGTGTGTGTGTGTGTGTGTGTGTGTGTGTGTGTGTGTGTGTGTGTGTGTGTGTGTGTGTGTGGTGTGTGTGTGTGAGTTGTGTGTGTGTGTGTGTGTGTGTGTGTGTGTGTGTGTGTGTGTGTGTGTGTGTGTGTGGTGTGTGTTGTGTGTGTGTGTTTGTGTGTGTAAGTGTGTGTGTGTGTGGTGTGCGTGTACGTGTGTGTGTGTGTGTGTGTGTGTGTGTGTGTGTGTGTGTGTGTTTGTGTGCGATGTGTGTGTTTGTGTATGTGTTTGTGTGTGTGTCTGTGTGTGTGTGTTTGTGTGTGGGTGGGTGTGTGTGTTTTAGTTGTGTTTTATAATTATATTTTGTTGATTTGTGTTTTTGTGTTTCTCTGTCACTCACGGTTCTTTTCCTCCTTCTTGCTTACCTTATTCATTTCCATGTATGCAGTTTCCTCCTGAATGATGTGTATCTTAATACAGATTATTTTCTATTATAATATATCTTTCTATATCACGTTTCCATCATTTGTATACGTCGTCTTTTGTATATATTTATAAATCTTTATTTCTTGTAGATGTTCCTTAAATTTGATTTCATTCCACGCCCTTCATTAATTTCTTGGTCAACACTCTTTATAGACTACCTTCTTCAATTCTTATTCAGGAATTCCTTGTCATAGTCCATCCAGTTAACCCGTGGGCTGTGGCAAGTTTTCCTGAAGGCTCTGCTGAGCTACTGCGAAACCGAAACCGCAGTTTTTAATTGCATACAAAAACCAGGCCGACATTCGTAAAAGTCTACTTATTGTGTCACATATACGCCTTGATGTCAGCTCTCGATAACACACACCACCATCTGCCTCATTACGATGTACGCAGATATTTACCAATCCTTGGTTATTTGCCAAAAGATCTTGGGATGTAGGTCTTGGCGTTGGGATATTTTGTGTCTATCTTGGGACTTTTGAAGGGATTATTCAAGTATTTATTCAGTGGTTTATATCAAGGTACGGTACAACGGAACCTATGCTTACCTTCAGATAAACGACTGCATAAATACATGAATAATCCCGTCTAAATCTTGGGACAAAATCCCAATGTGTGGCACCCTTGTATTCACCTCAACCGTCTCTCGCAAGCGACTTGCTACCCTTCGCCCCAGCTATTTCAACTCCCAACCACAACCATACCTCAACCCAATACGTTTGGGTTAATATTAGATATAATGCCGGATGCAAATTTCTACAACCTTGATGTTGATGTGATTTGCATCCAATTCTGTAATGTCATCGTTTTTCTCACATTCCCGCACTGGTGGCACTAAAATTTATTTGCTCCCGCAGTTTCAGGGATAAAATTATTATCCCCAGTATAAAACAATATGTGGGAGTTGGATCTGTCT
>JACEEZ010026438.1:55924-68424 GCA_016584305.1 Chionoecetes opilio
TCCCTTCGCCCCAGCTATTTAACTCCCAACCACAACCATACCTCAACCCAATACGTTTGGGTTAAAATTAGATATAATGCCGGATGCAAATTTCATACAACCTTGATGTTGATGTGATTTGCATCCAATTGTAATGATCATGTTTTTCTCACATTCCCGCACTGGTGGCACTAAAAATTGATTTGCTCCCGCAGTTTCAGGGATAAAAATTATTATCCTCCAGTATAAAACAAATATGTGGGAGTTGGATCTGGTCATTGATAGGTGCATCATATTGGAATCTGGTCCATATTTGGTCCGTCATTATCTTGCAACTTTTAAGGGTAGAACAGCTTGGAGTAAGATCCTTAGATGTGGTTGGTCAATCATCTTGGAACTTTTACGGGTAATAGAGCTTGGAGTTAGATCTGGACCATGGTTGGTCATTCATCTTGGAACTTTTAAGAGTTGTACAGCTTGGAGTTAGATCTGGGCCATTATTGGTCCCCCATATTTGAACTTTTAAGAGTAGTAGACTATACAGGTCGGAGTAGGATGGTAGGATGCTCTTCAGGATTGGCGATTCGGCGCTCCTTCCAACGAGTGTTCCCCATGATTAATTAATTATTTATTAATTAACCAATAGCTATCTATCTTTATTTCTGGATGTGTTTTAGTTTTGTTTCCATTTTTTTCTCCCCTCATATATTCACCTGTATCGCTGTCTCACCTTTCTCATATATCCCTGTTGTTTTGTTGTTGTTGTGGTCTTTTTTTATGGTGTTTGTTTGCTGTAATGAGACTTTTGTTCTCGTTTTTGTGGTTTTTGATCATCGGGTGTTCCTTTGTTTCATGAGGGTGTGTGTTAGTGTGTGTGTGTGTGTGTGTGTGTGTGTGTGTGTGTGTGTGTGTGTGTGTGTGTGTGTGTGTGTGTGTGTGGTGTGTGTGTGTGTGTGTGTGTGTGTGTGTGTGTGTGTGTGTGTGTGTGTGTGTGTGTGTGTGTGTGTGTGTGTGTGTGTGTGTGTGTGTGTGTGTGTGTGTGTGTGTGTGTGTGTGTGTGTGTGTGTGTGTGTGTGTGTGTGTGTGTGTGTGTGTGGTGTGTGTATGTGTGTGTGTGTGTTTGTGTGTGTAAGTGTGTGTGTGTGTGTGTGTGGTGTGTGTGTGTGTGTGTGTGTGTGTGTGTGTGTGTGTGTGTGTGTGTGTTGTGTGCGATGTGTGTGTTTGTGTATGTGTTTGTGTGTGTGTCTGTGTGTGTGTGTTTGTGTGTGGGTGGGTGTGTGTGTTTTAGTTGTGTTTTATAATTATATTTTGTTGATTTGTGTTTTTGTGTTTCTCTGTCACTCATGGTTCTTTTCCTCCTTCTTGTTTACCTTATTCATTTCCATGTATGCAGTTTCCTCCTGAATGATGTGTATCTTAATACTGATTATTTTCTATTATAATATATCTTTCTATATCACGTTTCCATCTTTTGTATACGTCGTCTTTTATATATATTTATAAATCTTTATTTCTTGTAGATGTTCCTTAAATTTGATTTCATTCCACGCCCTTCATTAATTTCTTGGTCAACACTCTTTATAGACTACCTTCTTCAATTCTTATTCAGGAATTCCTTGTCATAGTCCATCCAGTTAACCCGTGGGCTGTGGCAAGCCTTCCTGAAGGCTCTGCTGAGCTACTGCGAAACCGAAACCGCAGTTTTCAATTGCATACAAAAACCAGGCCGACATTCGTAAAAGTCTACTTATTGTGTCACATATACGCCTTGATGTCAGCTCTCGATAACACACACCACCATCTGCCTCATTACGATGTACGCAGATATTTACCAATCCTTGGTTAATTGCCAAAAGATCTTGGGATGTAGGTCTTGGCGTTGGGATATTTTGTGTCTATCTTGGGACTTTTGAAGGGATTATTCAAGTATTTATTCAGTGGTTTATATCAAGGTACGGTACAACGGAACCTATGCTTACCTTCAGATAAACGACTGCATAAATACATGAATAATCCCGTCTAAATCTTGGGACAAAATCCCAATGTGTGGCACCCTTGAATTCACCTCAACCGTCTCTCGCAAGCGACTTGCTGCCCTTCGCCCCAGCTATTTCAACTCCCAACCACAACCATACCTCAACCCAATACGTTTGGGTTAAAATTAGATATAATGCCGAATGCAGATTTCTACAACCTTGATGTTGATGTGATTTGCATCCAATTCTGTAATGATCATCGTTTTTCTCACATTCCCGCACTGGTGGCACTAAAAATTGATTTGCTCCCGCAGTTTCAGGGATAAGAATTATTATCCTCCAGTATAAAACAAATATGTGGGAGTTGGATCTGGTCATTGATAGGTGCATCATATTGGAATCTGGTCCATATTTGGTCCGTCATTATCTTGCAACTTTTAAGGGTAGAGCAGCTTGGAGTAAGATCCTTAGATGTGGTTGGTCAATCATCTTGGAACTTTTACGGGTAATAGAGCTTGGAGTTAGATCTGGACCATGGTTGGTCATTCATCTTGGAACTTTTAAGAGTTGTACAGCTTGGAGTTAGATCTGGGCCATTATTGGTCCCCCATATTTGTACTTTTAAGAGTAGTAGACTATACAGGTCGGAGTAGTATGGTAGGATGCTCTTCAGGATTGGCGATGCGGTGCTCCCTCCAACGAGTGTTTCCCATGATTAATTAATTATTTATTAATTAACCATTAGCTATCTATCTTTATTTCTGGATGTGTTTTAGTTTTGTTTCCATTTTTTTCTCCCCTCATATATTCACCTGTATCGCTGTCTCACCTTTCTCATATATCCCTGTTGTTTTGTTGTTGTTGTGGTCTTTTTTTTATGGTGTTTGTTTTGCTGTAATGAGACTTTTGTTCTCGTTTTTGTGTGTTTTTGATCATCGGGTGTTCCTTTGTTTCATGAGGGTGTGTGTTAGTGTGTGTGTGTGTGTGTGTGTGTGTGTGTGTGTGTGTGTGTGTGTGTGTGTGTGTGTGTGTGTGGTGTGTGTGTGTGTGTGTGTGTGTGTGTGTGTGTGTGTGTGTTGTGTGTGTGTGTGTGTGTGTGTGTGTGTGGTGTGTGTGTGTGGTGTGTGTGGTGTGTGTGTGTGTGTGTGTGTGTGTGTGTGTGTGTGTGTGTGTGTTGTGTGTGTGTGTGTGTGTGTTGTGTGTGTGTGTGTGTGTGTGTGTGTGTGTGTGTGTGTGCGTGTGTGTGTGTGTGTGTGTGTGTGTGTGTGTGTGTGTGTGTTGTGTGCGATGTGTGTGTTTGTGTATGTGTTTGTGTGTGTGTCTGTGTGTGTGTGTTTGTGTGTGGGTGGGTGTGTGTGTTTTAGTTGTGTTTTATAATTATATTTTGTTGATTTGTGTTTTTGTGTTTCTCTGTCACTCACGGTTCTTTTCCTCCTTCTTGCTTACCTTATTCATTTCCATGTATGCAGTTTCCTCCTGAATGATGTGTATCTTAATACTAGATTATTTTCTATTATAATATATCTTTCTATATCACGTTTCCATCATTTGTATACGTCGTCTTTTGTATATATTTATAAATCTTTATTTCTTGTAGATGTTCCTTAAATTTGATTTCATTTTACGCCCTTCATTAATTTCTTTGGTTCAAAACTCTTATAGACTACTCTTTCCTAAATTCTTATTCAGGAAATTCCTTGTCATAGTTCATCCAGTAACACGTGAGCTGTCGGCAAAGCCTTCCGGAAGAGTCTGATGAGCTAATGCGAAAAACCGAAAACCGCAGTTTTTCAATTGATACAAAAAACCATGACGAACATTCGTTAAAAGTTTCTACTTATTGTGTAGTGTAAACCATTATAACGCCTTGATGATAAGGCTCGCGATAACACACACCACCCATCTGCCTCATTAACGATGTCACCCAGATATTTACCAATCTGGGTTTTTGCCAAAAGATCTTGGGAGGTAGGTTCTTGGCGTTAGGGATATTTGTGTCTATCTTTGGGCCTTTTGAAGGATTATTCAAGTATTTATAAGTGGTTTTATATGCAAGGTACGGTACAACGGAAACATATGTACCTTCAGATAAAAAGACTGCATAACTACATGAATATATCCCGTCTAAAATCTTGGGACAAAAATTTCCCAAATGTGGGGACATTGAATTCACCTCAACCGTCTCTCGCAAGGCGACTAGCTACCTTCGCCCCAAAGGCTATTTCAACTCCAAACCCCACAAACCTACCTCAACCCAATACGTTGGCGTTAAAATAGATTATAATGCCGGATGCAAAATTTCTACAACTGATGCTGATGTGTGATTTGCATCCAAATTATGTAATGATCATGTTTTTCTCACATTCCCGCACTGGTGGCACTAAAAATGATTTGCTCCCGCCAGTTTCAGGGATTAAAAAATTATTAGCCTCCAGTATAAAACAAATATGTGGGAGGGTTGGATCCGGTCATTGATTGGTGCATCATATAGGAACTGGTTCCATATGTGGTCAGTCCATTCTTGCAACTTTTAAGTGTTTTAGAACAGCTTGGGAGTAAGAACTCCTTATGATGTGGTTGGTTCAATCACCTTGGGAACTTTTACGGTTACTAGATCTTGGGAGTTTAGATCCTGGACCATGGGGTTGGTCATTTCATTTTGGAACTTTTAAAGAGTTGTTACAGCTTGGAGTGAGATCTGGGCCATATTGGTCCCCCACTATTTGAACTGTTAAGAGTAGTAGAACTATACAGTCGGAGTTAGGATGGTTAGGATGCTCTTCCAGGATTTGGCGATTAGGATGCTCCGTCAAACGAGCGTTTCCATGATTAATTAATTGTTTATTAAATAAACCAAAGCTATCTATCTTATTTCTGGAGTGTTTTAGTTTGTGCTCCATTTTGTTCTCCCCCTCATATATTCACCTGTATCGCTGTATCCACCTTTCTAATATTCCCTGTGTTTTTGGTTGTGTTGTTCGGTCTTTGTTTTTATGGTGTTTGTTTTCGCTGTAATGAAGGACTTTTGTTCTAGTTTTTGTGTGTAGTTGCTGATCATCGGGTGTTCCTTTTGTTTCATGAGGGTGTGTGGTAGGGTGTGTGTGTGTGTGTGTGTGTGTGTTGTGGTTTGTGTGTGTGTGTGTGGTGTGTGTGTGTGTGTGTGTGTGTATGTGTGTGTGTTTGTGTGTGTGTGTGTGTGTGTGTGTGTGTGATAGTGGAGTAGTGGTTGTGTGAGGTTGTGTGTGGGTGTGGTGTGTGTGTGTGTGTTTGTGTGTTGTGTGTGTGTGTGTGGTGTGTGTTGTGTGGTGTGGTTTGTGTGTGTAAGTGTGTGGTGTGTGCTTGGCGTGTACGTGTGTGTGAGGTGTGTGTGTGTGTGTTCGTGTGTGTGTGTGGGTGTTCGTGTGCGATGTGTGTGTTTGGGTATTTGTTGGGTGGTTGTGTCTGGTGTGTTTGTTTGTGTGTGGGGGGATTTTTTGTGTGTGTTAGGTTTGTTGTTTTATAATTATATGTTGTTGATTTTTGTTTTTGTTGTTGTTTTCTCTGTCACTCACGGTTCTTTTCCTCCTTCTTGTTTACCTTATTCATTTCCATGTATGCAGTTTCCTCCTGAATGATGTGTATCTTAATACGATTATTTTCTATTATAATATATCTTTCTATATCACGTTTCCATCATTTGTATACGTCGTCTTTTGTATATATTTATAAATCTTTATTTCTTGTAGATGTTCCTTAAATTTGATTTCATTCCACGCCCTTCATTAATTTCTTGGTCAACACTCTTTATAGACTACCTTCTTCAATTCTTATTCAGGAATTCCTTGTCATAGTCCATCCAGTTAACCCGTGGGCTGTGGCAAGCTTTCCTGAAGGCTCTGCTGAGCTACTGCGAAACCGAAACCGCAGTTTTCAATTGCATACAAAAAACCAGGCCGACATTCGTAAAAGTCTACTTATTGTGTCACATATACGCCTTGATGTCAGCTCTCGATAACACACACCACCATCTGCCTCATTACGATGTACGCAGATATTTACCAATCCTTGGTTATTTGCCAAAAGATCTTGGGATGTAGGTCTTGGCGTTGGGATATTTTGTGTCTATCTTGGGACTTTTGAAGGGATTATTCAAGTATTTATTCAGTGGTTTATATCAAGGTACGGTACAACGGAACCTAGCTTACCTTCAGATAAACGACTGCATAAATACATGAATAATCCCGTCTAAATCTTGGGACAAAATCCCAATGTGTGGCACCCTTGTATTCACCTCAACCGTCTCTCGCAAGCGACTTGCTACCCTTCGCCCCAGCTATTTCAACTCCCAACCACAACCATACCTCAACCCAATACGTTTGGGTTAAATTAGATATAATGCCGGATGCAAATTTCTACAACCTTGATGTTGATGTGATTTGCATCCAATTCTGTAATGATCATCGTTTTTCTCACATTCCCGCACTGGTGGCACTAAAAATTGATTTGCTCCCGCAGTTTCAGGGATAAGAATTATTATCCTCCAGTATAAAAACAAATATGTGGGAGTTGGATCTGGTCATTGATAGGTGCATCATATTGGAATCTGGTCCATATTTGGTCCGTCATTATCTTGCAACTTTTAAGGGTAGAACAGCTTGGAGTAAGATCCTTAGATGTGGTTGGTCAATCATCTTGGAACTTTTACGGGTAATAGAGCTTGGAGTTCAGATCTGGACCATGGTTGGTCATTCATCTTGGAATTTTAAGAGTTGTACAGCTTGGAGTTAGATCTGGGCCATTATTGGTCCCCATATTTGAACTTTTAAGAGTAGTAGACTATACAGGTCGGGGGTTTTGGATGGAGGGATGGGTCTTCANTCTTGGCGTTGGGATATTTTGTGTCTATCTTGGGACTTTGAAGGGATTATTCAAGTATTTATCAGTGGTTTATATCAAGGTACGGTACAACGGAACCTATGCTTACCTTCAGATAAACGACTGCATAAATACATGAATAACCCGTCTAAATCTTGGGACAAAATCCCAATGTGTGGCACCCTTGAATTCACCTCAACCGTCTCTCGCAAGCGACTTGCTACCCTTCGCCCCAGCTATTTCAACTCCCAACCACAACCATACCTCAACCCAATACGTTTGGGTTAAAATTAGATATAATGCCGGATGCAATTTCTACAACCTTGATGTTGATGTGATTTGCATCCAATCTGTAATGATCATCGTTTTTCTCACATTCCCGCACTGGTGGCACTAAAAATTGATTTGCTCCCGCAGTTTCAGGGATAAGAATTATTATCCTCCAGTATAAAACAAATATGTGGGAGTTGGATCTGGTCATTGATAGGTGCATCATATTGGAATCTGGTCCATATTTGGTCCGTCATTATCTTGCAACTTTTAAGGGTAGAGCAGCTTGGAGTAAGATCCTTAGATGTGGTTGGTCAATCATCTTGGAACTTTTACGGGTAATAGAGCTTGGAGTTAGATCTGGACCATGGTTGGTCATTCATCTTGGAACTTTTAAGAGTTGTACAGCTTGGAGTTAGATCTGGGCCATTATTGGTCCCCCATATTTGAACTTTTAAGAGTAGTAGACTATACAGGTCGGAGTAGGATGGTAGGATGCTCTTCAGGATTGGCGATTCGGCGCTCCTTCCAACGAGTGTTCCCCATGATTAATTAATTATTTATTAATTAACCATTGGTATCTATCTTTATTTCTGGATGTGTTTTAGTTTTGTTTCCATTTTTTTCTCCCCTCATATATTCACCTGTATCGCTGTCTCACCTTTCTCATATATCCCTGTTGTTTTGTTGTTGTTGTGGTCTTTTTTTTATGGTGTTTGTTTTGCTGTAATGAGACTTTTGTTCTCGTTTTTGTGTGTTTTTGATCATCGGGTGTTCCTTTGTTTCATGAGGGTGTGTGTTAGTGTGTGTGTGTGTGTGTGTGTGTGTGTGTGTGTGTGTGTGTGTGTGTGTGTGTGTGTGTGTGTGTGTGTGTGTGTGTGTGTGTGTGTGTGTGTGTGTGTGTGTGTGTGTGTGTGTGTGTGTGTGTGTGTGTGTGTGTGTGTGTGTGTGTGTGTGTTGGTGTGTGTGTGTGGTGTGTGTGTGTGTTGTGTGTGTGTATGCTGTGTGTGTGTGTGTGTGTGTGTGTGTGTGTGTGTGTGTGTGTGTGTGTGTGTGTTGTGTGTGTGTGTGTGTTGTGTGTGTGTGTGTGTGTGTGTGTGTGTGTGTGTGTGTGTGTGTGTGTGGTGTGTGTGTGTGTGTGTGTGTGTTTGTGTGTGTTGTGTGCGATGTGTGTGTTTGTGTATGTGTTTGTGTGTGTGTCTGTGTGTGTGTGTTTGTGTGTGGGTGGGTGTGTGTGTTTTAGTTGTGTTTTTTTATTATATTTTGTTGATTTGTGTTTTTGTGTTTCTCTGTCACTCATGGTTCTTTTCCTCCTTCTTGTTTACCTTATTCATTTCCATGTATGCAGTTTCCTCCTGAATGATGTGTATCTTAATACTGATTATTTTCTATTATAATATATCTTTCTATATCACGTTCCATCTTTTGTATACGTCGTCTTTTATATATATTTATAAATCTTTATTTCTTGTAGATGTTCCTTAAATTTGATTTCATTCCACGCCCTTCATTAATTTCTTGGTCAACACTCTTTATAGACTACCTTCTTCAATTCTTATTCAGGAATTCCTTGTCATAGTCCATCCAGTTAACCCGTGGGCTGTGGCAATCCCTTCCTGAAGGCTCTGCTGAGCTCTGCGAAACCGAACCCCGCAGTTTCCAATGGCTACAAACAGGCCGACTTCGTAAAAGTCTACTTATTGTGTCACATATAAGTACGCCTTGTGTCAGCTCTCTATAACACACACCCGTACCATCTGCCTAACTACGTGTACGCAGATATTTACCAATCCTTGTGTTATTTGCCAACAGGATCTTGGGATGTAGGTCTTTTGGCGTTGGGATATTTTGTGTCTATCTTGGGACTTTTGAAGGGATTTATTCAAGGTATGTTATTCAATGGTTTATATCAAGGTAAACTGTACAACGGAAACCTTTGCTTTACCTTCAGATAAACGACTGGGCATAATACATTAATATCCCGTCCTAATCTTGGGACAAAATCCCAATGTGTGGCACCCTTGAATTCACCTCACCATCTCTCGCAAGCGACTTGGCTGCCCTTCGCACCCCAGCTATTTCAACTCCCACAGCCACACCATACCTCAACCCAATACGTTTTGGGTTAAAATTAGATATAATGCCGGATGCAGAATTGTCTACAAACAACCTTGATGTTGATGTGATTTGCATATCCAATTCTGTAAATTGATCACTGTTTTTTCCTCACATTCCGCACTGGTGCACTCAAAAATTGATTTGCTCCCCAGTTTTTCAGGGAAGAATTATTATCCTCCGTATAAAACAAATATGTGGGGTTGGATGTGGTCATTGATAGTGCATCATATTTGGAATCTGGTCCTATTTTGGTCCGTCCCATTATCTTGCAACGTTTAAGGGTAGAACAGCTGGAGTTAAGATTCCTTTAGATGTGGTTGGTCAATCATCTTGGAACTGTTTACGGGTAATAGAGCTTGGAGTTAGATCTGGACCATGGTTGGTCATTCCTCTGGAACTTTTAGAGTTGTAACAGCTTGGAGTTAAGATCGTGGCCATTATTGGTCCCCCATATTTTGAACTTTTATAAGTAGTAGACTATAACAGGTCGGAGTAGGATATTGAGGGATTGCTCTTCAGGATTGGCGATTGCGGCGCTCCTCCAACGAGTGGTTCCCCATGGATTAATTAATTATTTATTAATTAACCTTAGCTTATCTATCTTATTTCTGTATGTGTTTTAGATTTTGTTTCCATTTTTTTCTCCCCTCATATATTCACCTCCCTGTAATCGCTGTCTCACCTTTTCTCATATATCCCTGTTGTTTTGTTGTTTGTTGTGGGTTCTTTTTTTAATGGTGTTTGTTTTGCTTGTAATGAGACTTTTGTTCTCGTTTTGTGTGTTTTTGACATCGGGTGTTCCTTTGTTTCATGAGGGTGTGTGTTTAGTGTGTGTGTGGTGTGTGTGTGTGTGTGTGTGTGTGTGTGTGTGTGTGTGTGTAGTGATTGTGTTGTGTGTGTGTGTGTGGTGTGTGGTGTTATGTGTTTGTGTGTGTGTGTGTGTGTGATGGTGTGTGTGTGTGTGGTGTGTGTTGTGTGTGGTGTGTGGGTGTGTGTGGTGTGTGTGTGTGGTTGTTGTTTGTGGTGTTGTGGGATGTGTGTGTGTGTGTTTTGTGTGTGTAATTTTGTGTGTGTGTGTGTGCGTGTACGTGTGTGTGTGTGTGTGTGGTTGTGTGCGATGTGTGTGTTTGTGTATGTGTTTGTGTGTGTGTGCTGTGTGTGTGTTGTTTGTGTGTGGGTGGGAGTGTGGTTTTAGTTGTTTTTTATCAATTATATTTTGTTGATTTGTGTTTTTTGTGTTTCTCTGTCACTCATGGTTCTTTTTCCTCCTTCTTGTTTACCTTATTCATTTCCATGTAGTGCAGTTTTCCCTCCTTGATGTGTTCTTAATAACTGATTATTTTCTATTATAATATAGCTTTCTATAATCCCGTTCCATCTTTTGTATACGTCGCTTTTTATATATATTTTAAATCTTATTTCCTTGTAGATGTTCCTTAAATTTTGATTTCATTCCACGCCCTTCATTAATTCTTGGGTCAACCCTCTTTATAGACTACCTTCTTCAATTCTTATTTCAGGAATTTCCTTGTCATAGTCCTCCAGTTAACCCGTGGGCTGTGGCAAGTGGGCCTTCCCTGAGGGCTCTGCTGACTACTGCGAAACCGAACCCGCCAGTTTTTTTCACAAGTTGCATCCATAAAACCAGGCCGACTATCGAAAAAAGTCTACTTATTGTGTCACATATAGCCTTGATGTCAGCTCCTCGATAACACACTCCCACCATCCTGCCTCATTACGATGTACGCAGATATTTACCATCCTTGGTTATTTGCCGAAAGATCTTGGGATGTAGTCTTGGCGTTTGGGGTATTTTGTGTCCCTATCTTTAGACTTTTGAAGGGATTATTCAGTATTTATTCAGTGGTTTAATATCAAGGTACGGTACAACGGAACCATATGCTTTACTTTCAATAACACGACTGCATAATACATGAATAGTCCCGTCTAAATCTTGGACAACATCCACATGTGTGGCCACTTGAATTCCCTCAACCGTCTCTCGCAAGCGCACTTGCTACCCTTCGCCCCAGCTATTTCAACTCCCAACCACAACATACCTCAAACCCAATCGTTTTGGTTTAAAATTAGATATAATGCCGGATGCAAATTTCCCCTACAACCTTGAATGTTGATGTGATTAGCTCCAATTCTTTAAATGATCACTGTTTTTATCACATGTCCCGCACTGGTTGCCTAAACATTGGATTTGCTCTCTCGCGTTTATCAGGGATAAAAAGTATTATCCTCCAGTATAAACATATAATGTGGGAGTATGGGGATTCTGGGTCATTGATAGGTGCATCATATTGGAATCTGGTCCATATTGGTCCGTCATTATCTTGCAACTTTTAAGGTGAGCAGGCTTGGAGTAAGATCCTTAGATGGTGGTTGGTCATCATCTTGGGAATCTTTTAACGGGTAATAGAGCTTGGGAGTTAGATCTGTACCATGGTTGGTCATTCCATCTTGGAACTTTTAACGTTGTACAGCTGGGAGTTAGATCTGGGCATTATTTGGTCCCCCCTCCACCCCCATATTTGAACTTTTAAGAGTAGTAGACTATACAGGTCGGAGTAGGCATGGTAGGATGCTCTTCAGGATTGGCGATGCGGGCGCTCCTTCCAACGTTTCCCCATGATTTAATTAACTATTTCTTAATTAACCAATAGCTAATCTATCTTTAATTTCTGGATGTGTTTTTAGTTTTGTTTTCGCATTTTTTTCGCCCTCATATATTCACCTGTATCGCTGTCCCCTCACCTTTCTCATATACCCCCTGTTGTTTTGTTGTTGTTGTGGTCCTTTTTTTATGGTGTTTTTGTTTTGCTGTAATGGACTTTTGTTCTCGTTTTTGTGTGTTTTTGATCATCGGGTGTTCCTTTGTTTCATGAGGGTGTGTGTTAGGTGTGTGTTGTGGTGTGTGTGTGTGTTTGTGTGTGTGTGTGTGTGGTGTGTGTGTGTGTGTGTGTGTGGTGTGTGTGTGTGTGTGGTGTGTGTGTGTGTTGTGTGTGTGTGTGTGTGTTTTTGTTAGTGTGTGTGTGTGGTTGTGTGTGTGTGTGTGTGTGTGTGTGTAAGTGTGGGTGTGGTGTGTGTGTGTGTGGTGTGTGTATGTGTTGTGTGTGTGTTTGTGTGGTAAGTGTGTTGTGTGTGTGTGCGTGTACGTGTTGTGTGGTGTGCGTGTGTGTGTCTATGTGGTATGTATCTGTGTTGTGTGTGTGTGTGTGTGTGTGTGTGTGATATGTGTGTGGAGTTGTGTGGTGTGTGTGTGTGTGTGTGTGTGTGTGGTGTGTGTGTGTTGTG
>JACEEZ010026438.1:73462-94069 GCA_016584305.1 Chionoecetes opilio
TAATTATTATTTTCTATTATAATATATCTTTCTATATCACGTTTCATCTTTTGTATACGTCGTCTTTTATATATATTTATAAATCTTTATTTCTTGTAGATGTTCCTTAAATTTGATTTCATTCCACGCCCTTCATTAATTTCTTGGTCAACACTCTTTATAGACTACCTTCTTCAATTCTTATTCAGGAATTCCTTGTCATAGTCCATCCAGTTAACCCGTGGGCTGTGGCAAGCCTTCCTGTAGGCTCTGCTGAGCTACTGCGAAACCGAAACCGCAGTTTTCAATTGCATACAAAACCAGGCCGACATTCGTAAAAGTCTACTTATTGTGTCACATATACGCCTTGATGTCAGCTCTCGATAACACACACCACCATCTACCTCATTACGATGTACGCAGATATTTACCAATCCTTGGTTATTTGCCAAAAGATCTTGAGATGTAGGTCTTGGCGTTGGGATATTTTGTGTCTATCTTGGGACTTTTGAAGGGATTATTCAAGTATTTATACAGTGGTTTATATCAAGGTACGGTACAACGGAACCTATGCTTACCTTCAGATAAACGACTGCATAAATACATGAATAATCCCGTCTAAATCTTGGGACAAAATCCCAATGTGTGGCACCCTTGAATTCACCTCAACCGTCTCACGCAAGCGACTTGCTGCCCTTCGCCCCAGCTATTTCAACTCCCAACCACAACCATACCTCAACCCAATACGTTTGGGTTAAAATTAGATATAATGCCGGATGCAGATTTCTACAACCTTGATGTTGATGTGATTTGCATCCAAGTCTGTAATGATCATCGTTTTTCTCACATTCCCGCACTGGTGGCACTAAAAATTGATTTGCTCCCGCAGTTTCAGGGATAAGAATTATTATCCTCCAGTATAAAACAAATATGTGGGAGTTGGATCTGGTCATTGATAGGTGCATCATATTGGAATCTGGTCCATATTTGGTCCGTCATTATCTTGCAACTTTTAAGGGTAGAGCAGCTTGGAGTAAGATCCTTAGATGTGGTTGGTCAATCATCTTGGAACTTTTACGGGTAATAGAGCTTGGAGTTAGATCTGGACCATGGTTGGTCATTCATCTTGGAACTTTTAAGAGTTGTACAGCTTGGAGTTAGATCTGGGCCATTATTGGTCCCCCATATTTGAACTTTTAAGAGTAGTAGACTATAAAGGTCGGAGTAGGATGGTAGGATGCTCTTCAGGATTGGCGATAGGGGCTCCCTCCAACGAGTGTTCCCCATGATTAATTAATTATTTATTAATTAACCATTAGCTATCTATCTTTATTTCTGGATGTGTTTTAGTTTTGTTTCCATTTTGTTTCTCCCCTCATATATTCACCTGTATCGCTGTCTCACCTTCTCATATATCCCTGTTGTTTTTGTTGTTGTTGTGTCTTTTTTTTATGGTGTTTGTTTTGCTGTAATGAGACTTTTGTTCTCGTTTTTTGTGTTTTTGATCATCGGGTGTTCCTTTGTTTCATGAGGTGTTGTTGTGTTAGTGTGTGTGTGTGTGTGTGTGTGTGTGTGTGTGTGTGTGTGTGTGTGTGTGTGTGTGTGTGTGGTGTGTGTGTGTGTGTGTGTGTGTGTGTGTGTGTGTGTGTGTGTGTGTGTGTGTGTGTGTGTGTGTGTGTGTGTGTGTGTGTGTGTGTGTGTGTGTGTGTGTTGTGTTGTGTGTGTGTGTGTGTGTGTGTGTGTGTGTGTGTGTGTGTGTGTGTGTGTGTGTGTGTGTGTGTGTGTGTGTGTGTGTGTGGTGTTTGTATGTGTGTGTGTGTGTTTGTGTGTGTAAGTGTGTGTGTGTGTGTGTGTGTGTGTACGTGTGTGTGTGTGTGTGTGTGTGTGTGTGTGTGTGTGTGTGTGTGTGTGTTTGTGTGCGATGTGTCTGTTTGTGTATGTGTTTGTGTGTGTGTCTGTGTGTGTGTGTTTGTGTGTGGGTGGGTGTGTGTGTTTTAGTTGTGTTTTATAATTATATTTTGTTGATTTGTGTTTTTGTGTTTCTCTGTCACTCATGGTTCTTTTCCTCCTTCTTGTTTACCTTATTCATTTCCATGTATGCAGTTTCCTCCTGAATGATGTGTATCTTAATACTGATTATTTTCTATTATAATATATCTTTCTATATCACGTTTGCATCTTTTGTATACGTCGTCTTTTATATATATTTATAAATCTTTATTTCTTGTAGATGTTCCTTAAATTTGATTTCATTCCACGCCCTTCATTAATTTCTTGGTCAACACTCTTTATAGACTACCTTCTTCAATTCTTATTCAGGAATTCCTTGTCATAGTCCATCCAGTTAACCCGTGGGCTGTGGCAAGCCTTCCTGTAGGCTCTGCTGAGCTACTGCGAAACCGAAACCGCAGTTTTCAATTGCATACAAAAACCAGGCCGACATTCGTAAAAGTCTACTTATTGTGTCACATATACGCCTTGATGTCAGCTCTCGATAACACACACCACCATCTACCTCATTACGATGTACGCAGATATTTACCAATCCTTGGTTATTTGCCAAAGATCTTGAGATGTAGGTCTTGGCGTTGGGATATTTTGTGTCTATCTTGGGACTTTTGAAGGGATTATTCAAGTATTTATACAGTGGTTTATATCAAGGTACGGTACAACGGAACCTATGCTTACCTTCAGATAAACGACTGCATAAATACATGAATAATCCCGTCTAAATCTTGGGACAAAATCCCAATGTGTGGCACCCTTGAATTCACCTCAACCGTCTCACGCAAGCGACTTGCTGCCCTTCGCCCCAGCTATTTCAACTCCCAACCACAACCATACCTCAACCCAATACGTTTGGGTTAAAATTAGATATAATGCCGGATGCAGATTTCTACAACCTTGATGTTGATGTGATTTGCATCCAAGTCTGTAATGATCATCGTTTTTCTCACATTCCCGCACTGGTGGCACTAAAAATTGATTTGCTCCCGCAGTTTCAGGGATAAGAATTATTATCCTCCAGTATAAAACAAATATGTGGGAGTTGGATCTGGTCATTGATAGGTGCATCATATTGGAATCTGGTCCATATTTGGTCCGTCATTATCTTGCAACTTTTAAGGGTAGAGCAGCTTGGAGTAAGATCCTTAGATGTGGTTGGTCAATCATCTTGGAACTTTTACGGGTAATAGAGCTTGGAGTTAGATCTGGACCATGGTTGGTCATTCATCTTGGAACTTTTAAGAGTTGTACAGCTTGGAGTTAGATCTGGGCCATTATTGGTCCCCCATATTTGAACTTTTAAGAGTAGTAGACTATAAAGGTCGGAGTAGGATGGTAGGATGCTCTTCAGGATTGGCGATAGGGGGCTCCCTCCAACGAGTGTTCCCCATGATTAATTAATTATTTATTAATTAACCATTAGCTATCTATCTTTATTTCTGGATGTGTTTTAGTTTTGTTTCCATTTTGTTCTCCCCTCATATATTCACCTGTATCGCTGTCTCACCTTTCTCATATATCCCTGTTGTTTTGTTGTTGTTGTGGTCTTTTTTTTATGGTGTTTGTTTTGCTGTAATGAGACTTTTGTTCTCGTTTTTGTGTGTTTTTGATCATCGGGTGTTCCTTTGTTTCATGAGGGTGTGTTGTTTGTGTTGTGTGTGTGTGTGTGTGTGTTGTGTGTGTGTGTGTGTGTGTGTGTGTGTGTGTGTGTGTGTGTGTGTGTGTGTGTGTGTGTGTGTGTGTGTGTGTGTGTGTGTGTGTGTGTGTGTGTGTGTGTGTGTGTGTGTGTGTGTGTGTGTGTGTGTGAGTGTGTGTTTGTGAGTTGTGTGTGTGTGTGTGTGTGTGTGTGTGTGTGGTGTGTGTGTGTGTGTGTGTGTGTGTGTGTGTGTGTGTGTGTGTGTGTGGTGTTTGTATGTGTGTGTGTGTGTGTTTGTGTGTGTAAGTGTGTGTGTGTGTGTGTGTGTGTGTACGTGTGTGTGTGTGTGTGTGTGTGTGTGTGTGTGTGTGTGTGTGTGTGTTGTGTGCGATGTGTCTGTTTGTGTATGTGTTTGTGTGTGTGTCTGTGTGTGTGTGTTTGTGTGTGGGTGGGTGTGTGTGTTTTAGTTGTGTTTTATAATTATATTTTGTTGATTTGTGTTTTTGTGTTTCTCTGTCACTCATGGTTCTTTTCCTCCTTCTTGTTTACCTTATTCATTTCCATGTATGCAGTTTCCTCCTGAATGATGTGTATCTTAATACTGATTATTTTCTATTATAATATATCTTTCCTTATCACGTTTGCATTTTTGCTCCGTCGTCCTTTTAATACTCTTTATAAATCTTTATTTCTTGTAGATGTTCCTTAAACTTGATTTCATTCCCACGCCCTCCATTTAAATTTCTTGGCAACACTCTTTATAGGACTAACTTCTTCAATTCTTTTCAGGAAATTCCTTGTCATAGTCCACCAGGTAACCCGTGGGCGTGGCAAGCCCTTCCTGTAGGCTATGCTGAGGCTTACTGCGAAACCGAAACCGCAGTTTTCAATTGCATACAAAAACCAGGCCGACCATTCGTAATAAAGTCTCTTATTGGTCACATATTACGCCTTGATGTCAGCTCTGATAAACACACACCCACCATCTACCCTCATTACGAGTTACGCAGATTTACCAATCCTGGTTATTTGCCAAAAATCTTTGAGATGTAGCGTCTTGGCGTTGGGATATTTTGTTTCTATCTTGGGAATTTGAAAGGGATTATTCAAGTATTTATCAGTGGTTGTATATCAAGGTACGGTTACAACGGAACCTATGCTTACCTTCAGATAAACGACTGCCATAAAATACATGCATATCCCGTCTAAAATTATTAGGGGACAAAATCCCAATGTGTGGCACCCTTAGAATTCACCTTCAACCGTCTTCGCAAGCGACTTGCTTGCCCTTCGCCAAGCTATTTCAACTCCCTAACCACAACCATACCTCAACCCAATCCGTTTGGGTAAAATTAGATATAAGCCGGATGCAGATTTCTACCAACCTTGATGTTGATGTGATTGCATCCAGGTCTGTAATGATCATCGTTTTTCTCACATTCCCGCACTGGTGGCACTTAAAACATTGATTTGCTCCCGCAGTTTCAAGGGATAAGAATTATTATCCTCCAGTATAAAACACATATGTGGGCGTTGGATCTGGTCATTGATAGGTGCATCATATTGGAATCTGGTCCATCATTTGGTTCTTCAGTCATTATCTTGCAACTTTAGGGTAGAGCAGCTGGAGTAAGATCCTTAGTGTGGTTGCAATCATCTTTGGAACTCTTTACGGGTAATAGAGCTTTGGAGTTAGATCTGGGACCATGGTTGGTCATTCACTTGGAACTTTAAGAGTTGTACAAGCTTGGAAGTTAAGAATCTGGGCCATTATTGTCCCCCATATTTAACTTTAAGAGTAGTAGACTATAAAGGTAGAAGTAGGATGGAGGATGGCTCCCAGGGATTGGCGATAGGGGCTCCCCTCCAACGAGTGTTTCCCCATGAAATTAATTAATTTATTACTTAACCATTTGAGCTATCTATCTTTATTTTGGATGTGTTTAGTTTTGTTCCATTTTGTTCTCCCATCATAAGCACCTGTATCGCTGTCTCACCTTTATCATATATCCCTGTGTCTGTTGTTGTTTGTGGTCTTTTTTTTATGGTGTTTGTTTGCTTGTAATGAGATTTTGTTTCTCGTTTTTGTGTGTTTTTGATCATGGGTGTTCCTTTGTTTCATGGAGGGGTGTGTAGTGTGTGTGTGTCGTGTGTGTGAGTGTTTGTGTGTGTGTGTGGTGGTGTGTGGTGTAGTGTGTGCTGTGTGTAAGTGTGTGTGTGTGTTGTGTGGTGTGTGTGTGTGGTGTGTGTGTGTGTGTGTGTGTGTGTAGTGTGTGAGTGTGTGGTGTGAGTTGTTTGTGTGTGTGTGTGTGTAGATGTGTGTGTGTGTGGTGTGTGTGTGTTTGTGTGTGTGTGTGTGTGTGTGGTGTGTAGTGTGTGGTGTGTTTGGGTGTGAACGTGTGTGTGTGTGTGTGTGTGTGTACGTGCGTGTGTTGTGTGTGTGTGTATGTGTGTGTATGTATGTGTGTGTGTTGTGTGCGATGGTGTGTTTGTGTATGTGTTTGTGGTGTGTGTCTGTGTGTGTGTGTTGTGTGTGGGGGGTGTGTGTGTTTTAGCTTGTGTTTATATTATATTTTGTTGATGTGTTTTTGTGTTTCGCTGGTCACTCATGGTCTTTTCCTCCTCTCTTGTTTACCGTATTCATTTCCATGTATGCAGTTTCCTCATGAAATGATGTGTATCGTTAATACTGAATATTTTCTTCTAATATATCTCTCTATATACGTTTCCATCTTTGTATAGTCGTCTTTATATATATTTAAAATCTTTTATTTCTTGTACATGTTCCTTAAATTGATTTCATTTCCACGCCCTCATAAATTTCTTGGCAACAATCTTTTTAGATACCTTCTTCAATTCTATTCAGGAATTCCTGTCATAGTCCATCAGTTAACCCGTGGGCTGTGGCAAGCCTTCCTGTAGGCTTGCTGAGCTACTGCGAAACCGAAACCGCAGTTTCAAATTGCATACAAAACCAGGCCGTACTTCGTTAAATAGTCTACTTATTGTTGTCACATATACGCCTGTGATGTCAGTCGTCGAAAACACACCACCATCTACCTTATTACGATGTACGCAGATATTTACCAATCCTTGGTTATTTGACCAAAAGATCTTGAGATGTAGGTCTTGGCGTTGGGAATTTGTGTCTATCTTGGGACTTTTGAAGGGATTAATTCAAGTAATTTATACAGTGGTTTATATCAAGGACGGTACAAAGGACCTATGCTTACCTTCAGATAAAACGACGCATATAAAACATGAATAATCCCGTCTCAAACATCTTGGGACAAAAATCCCAGATGTTGGGGCACCCTTGAATTCACCTCAACCGTCTCACCCAAGCGGACTTCGCTGCCCTTCGCCCAGCTATTTCAACTCCAAAACCACAACCATACCTCAACCCAATACGTGGGGTTTTAAAATTAGATATAATGCCGGACGGATGCAGATATGTACAACCTTGATGTTGATGTGATTTGCATCCAAAGTCTGTAATGATCATCGTTTTTCTCCACATTCCCGCATGGTGGCACTAAAAATGATTTGCTCCCGCAGTTTCAGGGATACGAATATTATCCTCCAGTATAAAACAAATATGCGGAGGTGGATCTGGTCATTGATAGGTGCATCATAAATGGGAATTGGTCCCATATTTGGTCCGTCATTATCTTGCAACTGTTAAGGGTAGAGCAGCTTGGAGTAAGATCCTTAGATGTGTTGGTGCAATCATTCTTGGAACTTTTACGGGTAATAGGCTGGACGTTAGAGGGACCATGGTTGGTCATTCAGCTTGGAACTTTTAAAAGAGTTGTACAGCTTGGAGTTAGATCTGGCCATTATTGGTCCCCCATATCCATATTTGAACTTTTAAGAGTAGTAGACTATAAAGGTCGTTTGCGTAGGATGTAGGATGCTCTTCAGGATTGGCGATAGGGGGGCTCCCTCCAACGAGTGTTCCCCATCGATTAATTAATATTTATTAATTAACCATTAGCTATCTATCTTATTTTCGGATGTGGTTTTAGTTTTGTTGCCATTTTGTATCTCCCCCCCTCATATATTCACCGTATCGCTGTCTCACCTTTTCTCAATATATCCCTGTTGTTTTGTTGTTGTTGTGGTCTTTTTTTTTTCGGGTTTGTTTTGCTGTAATGAGACTTTTGTTCCGTTTTTGTGTGTTTTGTATCATCGGGGTGTTCCTTTGTTTCTGAGGGTGTGTGTTAGTGTGTGTGTGTGTGTGTGTGAGTGTGGGTGTGTGTGTGTTTGTGTGTGTGTTTGTGGTGTGTGAGGTGTGTGTGTGTTTGTGTGTGGTGTGTGTGTGTGCGGTGTGTGTGTGACTGTGTGTGTGTGGTGGTGTGTGTGGGGGTGTGGTGTGTGAGTGTGTGTTTGTGAGTTGTGTGTGTGCTGGTGTGTGTTCGTGTGTTGTGTGTGTGTGTGTGTGTGTGTGTTGTGTGTGTGTGTGTGTGTGTGGGGTGGTGGTGTTTGTAGTTTGCGTATGTGTTTGTGTGGTAAGTGTGTGTTTATGTGTGTAGTGGTGTGTGTACGTGTGTGTGTGTGTGTGTGTGTGTGTGTGTGTGTGTGTGTGTGGGTGTGAGTGTGCGATGTGTCGTTTGTGTATGTGTTTGTGTGTGTGTCTGTGTGTGTGTGTTTGTGTGTGGGTGGGTGTGTGTGTTTTAGTTGTGTTTTATAATTATATTTTGTTGATTTGTGTTTTTGTGTTTCTCTGTCACTCATGGTTCTTTTCCTCCTTCTTGTTTACCTTATTCATTTCCATGTATGCAGTTTCCTCCTGAATGATGTGTATCTTAATACTGATTATTTTCTATTATAATATATCTTTCTATATCACGTTTCCATCTTTTGTATACGTCGTCTTTTATATATATTTATAAATCTTTATTTCTTGTAGATGTTCCTTAAATTTGATTTCATTCCACGCCCTTCATTAATTTCTTGGTCAACACTCTTTATAGACTACCTTCTTCAATTCTTATTCAGGAATTCCTTGTCATAGTCCATCCAGTTAACCCGTGGGCTGTGGCAAGCCTTCCTGAAGGCTCTGCTGAGCTACTGCGAAACCGAAACCGCAGTTTTCAATTGCATACAAAAACCAGGCCGACATTCGTAAAAGTCTACTTATTGTGTCACATATACGCCTTGATGTCAGCTCTCGATAACACACACCACCATCTGCCTCATTACGATGTACGCAGATATTTACCAATCCTTGGTTATTTGCCAAAAGATCTTGGGATGTAGGTCTTGGCGTTGGGATATTTTGTGTCTATCTTGGGACTTTTGAAGGGATTATTCAAGTATTTATTCAGTGGTTTATATCAAGGTACGGTACAACGGAACCTATGCTTACCTTCAGATAAACGACTGCATAAATACAGAATAATCCCGTCTAAATCTTGGGACAAAATCCCAATGTGTGGCACCCTTGAATTCACCTCAACCGTCTCTCGCAAGCGACTTGCTGCCCTTCGCCCCAGCTATTTCAACTCCCAACCACAACCATACCTCAACCCAATACGTTTGGGTTAAAATTAGATATAATGCCGGATGCAGATTTCTACAACCTTGATGTTGATGTGATTTGCATCCAATTCTGTAATGATCATCGTTTTTCTCACATTCCCGCACTGGTGGCACTAAAAATTGATTTGCTCCCGCAGTTTCAGGGATAAGAATTATTATCCTCCAGTATAAAACAAATATGTGGGAGTTGGATCTGGTCATTGATAGGTGCATCATATTGGAATCTGGTCCATATTTGGTCCGTCATTATCTTGCAACTTTTAAGGGTAGACAGCTTGGAGTAAGATCCTTAGATGTGGTTGGTCAATCATCTTGGAACTTTTACGGGTAATAGAGCTTGGAGTTAGATCTGGACCATGGTTGGTCATTCATCTTGGAACTTTTAAGAGTTGTACAGCTTGGAGTTAGATCTGGGCCATTATTGGTCCCCCATATTTGAACTTTTAAGAGTAGTAGACTATACAGGTCGGAGTAGGATGGTAGGATGCTCTTCAGGATTGGCGATGCGGCGCTACCTCCAACGAGTGTTCCCCATGATTAATTAATTATTTATTAATTAACCAATAGCTATCTATCTTTATTTCTGGATGTGTTTTAGTTTTGTTTCCATTTTTTCTCCCCTCATATATTCACCTGTATCGCTGTCTCACCTTTCTCATATATCCCTGTTGTTTTGTTGTTGTTGTGGTCTTTTTTTTATGGTGTTTGTTTTGCTGTAATGAGACTTTTGTTCTCGTTTTTGTGGTTTTTGATCATCGGGTGTTCCTTTGTTTCATGAGGGTGTGTGTTAGTGTGGTGTGTGTGTGTGTGTGTGTGTGTGTGTGTGTGTGTGTGTGTGTGTGTGTGTGTGTGTGTGTGTGGGTGTGTGTTGTGTGTGTGTGTGTGTGTGGTGTGTGTGTGTGTGTGTGTGTGTGTGTGTGTGTGTGTGTGTGTGTGTATGTGTGTGTGTGTGTGTGTGTGTGTGTGTGTGTGTTGTGTGTTGTGTGTGTGTGTGGTGTGTGTAGTGTGTGTGTGTGTGTTTGTGTGTGTAAGTGTGTTGTGTGTGTGTGTGGTGTGTGTGTTGTGTGTGTGTGTGTTGTGTGTGTGTGTGGTGTTGTGTGCGATGTGTGTTTGTGTATGTGTTTTGGTGTGTCTGTGTGTGTGTGTTTGTGTGTGGGTGGGTGTGTGTGTTTTAGTTGTGTTTTATAATTATATTTTGTTGATTTGTGTTTTGTGTGTTTCTCTGTCACTCACGGTTCTTTTCCTCCTTCTTGTTTACCTTATTCATTTCCATGTATGCAGTTTCCTCCTGAATGATGTGTATCTTAATACTGATTATTTTCTATTATAATATATCTTTCTATATCACGTTTCCATCTTTTGTATACGTCGTCTTTTATATATATTTATAAATCTTTATTTCTTGTAGATGTTCCTTAAATTTGATTTCATTCCACGCCCTTCATTAATTTCTTGGTCAACATCCTTTATAGACTACCTTCTTCAATTCTTATTCAGGAATTCCTTGTCATAGTCCATCCAGTTAACCCGTGGGCTGTGGCAAGCCTTCCTGAAGGCTCTGCTGAGCTACTGCGAAACCGAAACCGCAGTTTTCAATTGCATACAAAAACCAGGCCGACATTCGTAAAAGTCTACTTATTGTGTCACATATACGCCTTGATGTCAGCTCTCGATAACACACACCACCATCTGCCTCATTACGATGTACGCAGATATTTACCAATCCTTGGTTATTTGCCAAAAGATCTTGGGATGTAGGTCTTGGCGTTGGGATATTTTGTGTCTATCTTGGGACTTTTGAAGGGATTATTCAAGTATTTAGCAGTGGTGTATATCAAGGTACGGTTAAAACGGAACTATGGTACCTTAGTAAACGGATCATAAATACATGAATAATCCCGTCTAAATCGTGGACATCAAATCCCAATGTGTGCACCCTGAATTCCCTCACCGTCTCTCGCAGCGACTTGCTGCACTTCGCCCAGCTATTTCAACTCCCAACCACAACCATACCTCAACCAATACGTTGGGTTTAAAAATTAATATAATGCCGGATGCAAATTCTACAACCTTGATGTTGATGTGATTGCACCAATTCTGTAATGATCACTGTTTTTCTCAACATTCCCCGCACTGGTGGCACTAAAAATTATTTGCTCCGCAGTTCAGGGATAAAAATTATGATCCTCCAGTTATAAAACAAATATGTGGGAGTTGGATCTGGTCATTGATAGGGCATGTCTATTGGATATCTGCGCCCATATTTGGTCCCTCATTATGTCTGCAACTTTTTAAGGGCTAGAAAAAGCGTGGAGTAAGATCCTTAGATGGGGGTCAATCATCTTGGAACTTTTTACGGGTAATAGAGCTTAGCTTGGAGTTAGATAGGACCATGAGTTGGTGCATTCATCTTGAACTTTTAAGAGTTTTTACAGCTTGGAGGTTAGATCTGGGCCATTATTGGTCACCCATATTTGAACTTTTAAGAGATCGTAGACTATAACAGGTCGCGAGTGGTATGGTAGGATTGCTCTCAGGATTGGTATGCGGCGCTCCGGCAACGAGTGTTCCCATGATTAATTAATTATTTATTAATTAACCATTAGGGATCATCTTATTTTTGGATGGTTTTAGTTTTGTTTCCATTTTTTTCTCCCCTCAATATTCACCTGTATCGCGGTCTCACCTTTTCATATATCCCTGTTGTTTGTTGTTGTTGTGGTCTTTTTTTTATGGTTTGTTTTGCTGTAATGAGACTTTATTTCGTTTTTTATGTGTGTGATCATTCGGGTGATCCTTGTTTAATGAAGGGTTGTGTGTTAGTGTGTGTGTTGTGTGTGTGTGTGTGTTGTGTGGGTTTGGTGTGTGTGTGTGTGTGTGTGTGTGTGTGTGGTGTGTGTGTGTGTTGTGTGTGTGTGTGTGTGTTGTTGTGTGTGTGTGTGTGTGTGTGTGTGTGTGTGTGTGTTGTGAGGTGCCGTGTGTGTTGAGTTGTGTGTGTGTGTGTGTGTGTGTGTGCGTGTGTGTGTGTCGTGTGTGTGTGCTGTGTGTATGTGTTGTGTGTGTGTTGTGTGTGTAAGTGGTGTGTGTGTAGTGTTGCGTGTACGTGGTGGTGTGTGTGTGGTGTGTGTGTGTGGGTGTGTTGTGTGTTGGGGCGATGTGTGTGTTTGGTATGTGTTTGTCTGTGTGTCTGTGTGTGTGGTTTGGTTGTGTGGTGTGGGTGTGTGTGTTTTAGTGGGGGTGTTTTATAATTATTTTTGGTTGATTTGTGTTTTTGGTTTCTCTGTCATCATGGTTCTTTTCCTCTTCTTGTTACCTTATTCATCTTCCATGTATGCAGTTCCTCCTGAATGATGGTATTATTGAATTATCTGATTTATTTCTATCTTAATATATCTTTCACCTATATCACGTTTCCATTCTTTGGTAACGTCGTCTTTTATAATATTAGAAATCTTTCTTTTCTTGTAGATGTTCCTTATAATTGATTTCATTCCACGCCCTTACATAATTTCTTGTGGGTCAACACTCTTTATAGACTACCTTCTTCAATTCTTATTTCAGGAATTTCCTTGTCCTAGTCCCTCCAGTTAACCGTGGGCTGTGGCAAGCCTCCTGAAGGCTCGCTGAGCTACTGCGAACCGAAAACCGCAGGTTTCAATTGCATACAAAAACCAGGCGACATTCCGTAAAAGTCTAACTATTGTGTCACATATACGCCTTGATGTCAGCTCCGATAACACACACCACCATCTCCCTCTTACGATGTACGCAGATATTTACCAATCCTGGTTTATTTCCCAAAAAGATCTTGGGATGTAGGTCTTGGCGTTGGGATATTTTTTTCTATCTTGGGACTTTTGAAGGGTTTATTCAAGTATTTATTCAGGGGTTTATATCAAGGTACGGTAAAAAACGGAACCTATGCTTACCTTCAAAAATAAACGACTGCATAAATACATGAATAATCCCGTCTAAATCTTGGGACAAAATCCCAATGTGTGGCACCCTTGAATTCACCTCAACCGTCTCTCGCAAGCGACTTGCTGCCCTTCGCCCCAGCTATTTCAACTCCCAACCAAAAACCATACCTCAACCCAATACGTTTGGGTTAAAATTAGATATAATGCCGGATGCAAATTTCTACAACCTTGGATGTTGATGTGATTTGCATCCAATTCGTAATGATCACTGTTTTCTCACATTCCGCACTGGTGGCACAAAAAATTTGATTTCCTCCCGCAGTTCAGGAATAAAAATTATTATCCCCAGTATAAAACAAATATGTGGGAGTGGATCTGGTCATTGATAGGTGCATCATATTGGAAATTGGTCCTAAATTTGGTCCGTCATTATCTTGCAACTTTTTAAAGGGTAGAACAGCTTGGAGTAAGATCCTTAGAGGGGGTTGGTCAATCATCTTGGAACTTTTACGGGTAAAAGAGCTTGGAGTTACAAACTGGACCATGGTTGGTCATTCATCTTGGGAAATTTTAAGAGGTTGTCAGCTTGGAGTTTGATCTGGGCCATTATTGGTCCCCCATATTTGAACTTTTAAGAGTAGAACTATAGAGGGCGGAGTAGGATGGAGGATGTCTTCAGGATTGGCGATTCGGCGCTCCTTCCAACGAGTGTTCCCCTGATTAATTAATTATTTATTAATTAACCAATAGCTATCATCTTTATTTTTGGATGTGTTTTAGTTTTGTTTCCATTTCTTTCTCCCCGCAAATATTCACCTGTATCGCTGTCTCACCTTTCTCAAAATATCCTGTTGTTTTGTTGTTGTTGTGGTCTTTTTTTATGGTGTTTTTTTTTGCTGTAATGAAACTTTTGTTCTCGTTTTTTTGTTTTTTTGATAATCGGGGTTCCCTTTTTTTCATGAGGGTGTGTGGGTTTTTGGGGGTGTGTGTGTGTGTGTGTGTGGGTGTGTGTGTGCTTGTGTGTGGTGTGTGTGTGGTGTGTGTGTGTGTGTGTGGTGGGTGTGTGTGGTGTGTGTGTGTGTGTGTGTGTGTGGGGGGGTGTGGGGTGTGTGTGTGTGTGTTGTGTGTGTGGTGTGTGGTGTGTGGGGTGTGTGGATGTGTGTGTGTGGTGTGTGGTGTGTGTGGGGTGTGTGTGTTGTGTGTGTGNGATTCTTTGGAATTTGCATAGTCCATCCAGTTACCGGGGCTGTGCAGCCTTCGAGCTCTGCTGAGCTACTGCGAAACCGAAACCGCAGTTTTCAATTGCATACAAAACCAGCCGACATTCGTAAAAGTCTACTTATTGTGTCACATATACGCCTTGATGTCAGCTCTCGATAACACACACCACCATCTACCTCATTACGATGTACGCAGATATTTACCAATCCTTGGTTATTTGCAAAGATCTTGAGATGTAGGTCTTGGCGTTGGGATATTTTGTGTCTATCTTGGGACTTTTGAAGGGATTATTCAAGTATTTATACAGTGGTTTATATCAAGGTACGGTACAACGGAACCTATGCTTACCTTCAGATAAACGACTGCATAAATACATGAATAATCCCGTCTAAATCTTGGGACAAAATCCCAATGTGTGGCACCCTTGAATTCACCTCAACCGTCTCACGCAAGCGACTTGCTGCCCTTCGCCCCAGCTATTTCAACTCCCAACCACAACCATACCTCAACCCAATACGTTTGGGTTAAAATTAGATATAATGCCGGATGCAGATTTCTACAACCTTGATGTTGATGTGATTTGCATCCAAGTCTGTAATGATCATCGTTTTTCTCACATTCCCGCACTGGTGGCACTAAAAATTGATTTGCTCCCGCAGTTTCAGGGATAAGAATTATTATCCTCCAGTATAAAACAAATATGTGGGAGTTGGATCTGGTCATTGTTAGGTGCATCATATTGGAATCTGGTCCATATTTGGTCCGTCATTATCTTGCAACTTTTAAGGGTAGAGCAGCTTGGAGTAAGATCCTTAGATGTGGTTGGTCAATCATCTTGGAACTTTTACGGGTAATAGAGCTTGGAGTTAGATCTGGACCATGGTTGGTCATTCATCTTGGAACTTTTAAGAGTTGTACAGCTTGGAGTTAGATCTGGGCCATTATTGGTCCCCCATATTTGAACTTTTAAGAGTAGTAGACTATAAAGGTCGGAGTAGGATGGTAGGATGCTCTTCAGGATTGGCGATAGGGGGCTCCCTCCAACGATTGTTCCCCATGATTAATTAATTATTTATTAATTAACCATTAGCTATCTATCTTTATTTCTGGATGTGTTTTAGTTTTGTTTCCATTTTGTTCTCCCCTCATATATTCACCTGTATCGCTGTCTCACCTTTCTCATATATCCCTGTTGTTTTGTTGTTGTTGTGGTCTTTTTTTTATGGTGTTTGTTTTGCTGTAATGAGACTTTTGTTCTCGTTTTTTGTGTTTTTGATCATCGGGTGTTCCTTTGTTTCATGAGGTGTGTGTTAGTGTGTGTGTGTGTGTGTGTTGAGTGTGTGTGTGTGTGTGTGTGTGTGTGTGTGTGTGTGTGTGTGTGTGTGTGTGTGTGTGTGTGTGTGTGTGTGTGTGTGTGTGTGTGTGTGTGTGTGTGTGTGTGTGTGTGTGTGTGTGTGTGTGTGTGAGTGTGTGTGTGTGAGTGTGTGTGTGTGTGGTGGGGTGTGTGTGTGTGGTGTGTGTGTGTGTGTGTGTGTGTGGTGTGTGTGTGTGTGTGTGTGGTGTTTGTATGTGTGTTGTGTGTTTGTGTGTGTTAAGTGTGTGTGTGTGTGTGTGTGTGTACGTGTGTGTGTGTGTGTGTGTGTGTGTGTGTGTGTGTATTGTGTTGTGTTGTATGCGATGTGTGTGTTTAGTGTATGTGTTTGTGTGTGTGGTCTGTGTGTGTGTGTTTGTGTGTGGGTGGGTTGGTGTGTCTAGTGTGTGTTTTTAGCTTGTGGGGTGTTTTGGTTGATTTGGTGTTGTTGTGTGGGTTGGTCTCTGTCACTGGCCATGGTTGGCTTTTCCTCCTTCTTTGTTCGCCTTATTGCAGTTCCATGTTGCAGTTTCTCCTGAATGATGTGTATCTTAAATACTGAATTATTTTCTATATAATATTCTTTCTAATATCACGTGTCCATCTTTTGTATACGTCCGTCTTTTTATATATTTATAAATCTTATTCTTGTACATGTTCCTTAAATTTGATTCATTCACCCCTTCATTAATTTCTTTGGTCACACTCTTTATAGATAACCTTCTTCAATTCTTTTCAGAATTCCTTGTCCATAGTCCATCAGTTAACCCGTGGGCTGTGGCAAGCCTTTCTGAGGCTCTGCTGAGCTAACTGCGAAACCGAAACCGCAGTTTTCAATTGGCATACAAAAACCAGGCCGACATTCGTAAAGTCTACTTAATGTGGCACATATACGCCTGGATGTCATCTCTCGATAACAACACCAACATCTGCCTCATTACGATGTACGCAGATATTTACCAACCTTGGTTATTTGCCAAAAAGATCTTGTGGGGGGGGGGTGGATGTAGGTCTTGGCGTTGGAAGATTTTGTGTCTCATCTTGGGACTTTTGAAGGGATTAGTCAAGTATTTATTCAGTGGTTTATATCAAGGTACGGTACAACGGAACCTATGTTCCTTCAAGAGTAAACGACTGCATAAATACATGAATATCCCGTCAAATCTTGGGAAAATCCCATGTGTGGCACACTTGATTCACCTCAACCGTCTCCGCAGCGACCTTGCTGCCCTTCGCCCCAGCTATTTCAACTCCCAACCACAACATACCTCCACCCAATACGTTTGGGGTTTAGAAATTAGATATAATGTCGGATGCAGACTCTACAACCTTGATGTTTGATGTGCTTTGACATCCAATTCTGTAATGATCATCGTTTTTTCTCACAGTCTGGCACTGGTTGGCACTAAAAATTTATTTGCTCCCGCAGTTTCAGGGGAATAAGAATTATTATCCTCCATAATAAAACAATATGTTGGGAGTTTGGATTCTGCTCATTGATAGGTGCATCATATTGGAATCTGGTCATATTTGGTGCCGTCATTATCTTGCAACTTGTTAAGGTAGAACAGCTTGGAGTAAGATCCTTAGATGTGGTTGGTCAATCGTCTTGGGTGGTAAACTTTACGGGTAATAGAGGCTTTGGAGTTAGATCTGACCCATGCTTGGTCATTCATCTTGAACTTTTAAGAGTTTGTACAGCTTGGAGTTAGATCTGGGCCATTATTGGTCCCATATTGAACTTTTAAGAGTAGTATACTATACGGTCGGAGTAGGATTGGTAGGATGCTCTTCAGGATTGGCGATTCGGCGCTCTTCCAACGGTGTCCCATGATTAATTAAATTATTTATTACTTTACCAATAGCTATCTATCTTATTTCTGGATGTGTTTAGTTGTGTTTCCATTTTTTTTCTCCCCTCATATATTCACCTGTATCGCTGTCTCACCTTGTCTCCATAATCCCTGTTGTTTTGTTGTTGTTGTGGTCCTTTTTTTTTATGGTGTTTATTTGCTGGAATGAGACTTTTGTTCTCGTGTTTGTGTGTTTTTGATCATCGGGTGTTCCCTTTGTTTCATGACGGTGTGTGTTAGTGTGTGTGGGTGGTGTGTGTGTGTTTGGTGTGTGTGTGTTCTGTGTGTGTGTGTGGTGTGTGTTTGTGTGTGTGTGTGTGGTGTGTGTTGTGTGTGTGTGTGTGTGTGTGTGTGTGTGTGTGTTGTGGTGTGTGTGAGTGTGTGTGTGTGAGTTGTTTGTGTGTGTGTGTGGTGGTGTGTGTGTGGTGTTGTGTGTGGTGTTGTTTGTGTGTGTGTGTGTGTGTGGTGTGTGTATGTGTGTGTGTGTGTTTTGTGTGTGTAAGCGGGTGTGTGTGTGTGTGTGTACGTGTGTGTGTGTGTGTGTGTCTGTGTGTGTGTGTGGTGTGTGTGTGTGTGTGTGTTGTGTGCGATGTGTGTGTTTGTGTATGTGTTTGTGGTGGTTGTGTCTGTGTGGTGTGTGTTTGTGTGTGGGTGGGTGTGTGGTGTGTTAGTATGTGTTTTTATAATTAGTCTTTGTTGATTTGTGTTTTTTGTGTTTCTCTGTCACTCATGGTTCTTTTCTCCTTATTGTTACTTATTCATTTCCCTGTACAGGGCAGTTTCCTCCTGAATGATGTGTATCTTATACTGATTATTTTCTATTATAATATATCTTTCTATCTCACGTTTCCATCTTTTCTATACGTCGTCTTTTATATATATTTATAAATCTTTATTTCTTGTAATGTTCTTAAATTTGATTTCCTTCCACGCCTTCATTAATTTCTTCTTTGTCAACACTCTTTATAGACTACCTTCTTCAATTCTTTCTTCAGGAATTCCTTGCATGGAGTCCATCCAGATAAACCCGTGGGCTGTGGCAAGCCTTCCTGAAGGCTCTGCTGAGCTACTGCGAAACCGTTGTGGGCGGCCTCAGTTTTTAATGGGGGGGAGGGCATACAAAAAACAGGCCGACATTCGTAAAGTCTACTTATTGTTGTCCATATACGCCTTGTGTCCAGCTCTCTGATAACACACACCACCATCTTCCTCATTACGAATGTTACGCAGATTATTTACCATCACTTGGTTATTTGCCAAAAGATCTTGGGATTTAGGTCTTGGCGTTGTGATATTTTGTGTCTATCTTGGGACTTTTGAAGGGATTATTCAAGTATTTATTCAGTGGTTTATATCAAGGTACGGTACAACGGAACCTATGCTTACCTTCAGATAAACGACTGCATAAATACATGAATAATCCCGTCTAAATCTTGGGACAAAATCCCAATGTGTGGCACCATTGAATTCACCTCAACCGTCTCTCGCAAGCGACTTGCTACCCTTCGCCCCAGCTATTTCAACTCCCAACCACAACCATACCTCAACCCAATACGTTTGGGTTAAAATTAGATATAATGCCGGATGCAAATTTCTACAACCTTGATGTTGATGTGATTTGCATCCAATTCTGTAATGATCACTGTTTTTCTCACATTCCCGCACTGGTGGCACTAAAAATTGATTTGCTCCCGCAGTTTCAGGGATAAAAATTATTATCCTCCAGTATAAAACAAATATGTGGGAGTTGGATCTGGTCATTGATTGGTGCATCATATTGGAATCTGGTCCATATTTGGTCCGTCATTATCTTGCAACTTTTAAGGGTAGAACAGCTTGGAGTAAGATCCTTAGATGTGGTTGGTCAATCACTTGGAACTTTTACGGGTAATAGAGCTTGGAGTTAGATCTGGACCATGGTTGGTCATTCATCTTGGAACTTTTAAGAGTTGTACAGCTTGGAGTTAGATCTGGGCCATTATTGGTCCCCCATATTTGAACTTTTAAGAGTAGTAGACTATACAGGTCGGAGTAGGATGGTAGGATGCTCTTCAGGATTGGCGATTCGGCGCTCCTTCCAACGAGTGTTTCCCATGATTAATTAATTATTTATTAATTAACCAATAGCTATCTATCTTTATTTCTGGATGTGTTTTAGTTTTGTTTCCATTTTTTTCTCCCCTCATATATTCACCTGTATCGCTGTCTCACCTTTCTCATATATCCCTGTTGTTTTGTTGTTGTTGTGGTCTTTTTTTTATGGTGTTTGTTTTGCTGTAATGAGACTTTTGTTCTCGTTTTTGTGTGTTTTTGATCATCGGGTGTTCCTTTGTTTCATGAGGGTGTTTGTTGTTGTGTGTGTGTGTGTGTGTGTGTGTGTGTGTGTGTGTGTGTGTGTGTGTGTGTGTGTGTGTGTGTGTGTGTGTGTGGTGTGTGTGTGTGTGTGTGTGTGTGTGTGTGTGTGGGGTGTGTGTGTGTGTGTGTGTGTGTGTGTGAGTGTGTGTGTGTGTGGTGTGTGTGTGTGTGTGTGTGTGTGTGTGTGTTGTGTGTTGTTGTGTGTGTGTGTGTGTGTGTGTGTGTTGTGTGTGTGTGTGTTTGTGTGTGTAAGTGTGTGTGTGTGTGTGTGCGTGTACGTGTGTGTGTGTGTGTGTGTGTGTGTGTGTGTGTGTGTGTTGTGTGCGATGTGTGTGTTTGTGTATGTGTTTGTGTGTGTGTCTGTGTGTGTGTGTTTGTGTGTGGGTGGGTGTGTGTGTTTTAGTTGTGTTTTATAATTATATTTTGTTGATTTGTGTTTTTGTGTTTCTCTGTCACTCACGGTTCTTTTCCTCCTTCTTGCTTACCTTATTCATTTCCATGTATGCAGTTTCCTCCTGAATGATGTGTATCTTAATACAGATTATTTTCTATTATAATATATCTTTCTATATCACGTTTCCATCATTTGTATACGTCGTCTTTGTATATATTTATAATCTTTATTTCTTGTAGATGTTCCTTAATTTGATTTCATTCCACCCCTTCATTAATTTCTTGGTCAACACTCTTTATAGACTACCTTCTTCAATTCTTATTCAGGAATTCCTTGTCATAGTCCAT
>JACEEZ010026438.1:107150-150350 GCA_016584305.1 Chionoecetes opilio
CATTATTGGTACCCCATATTTGAACTTTTAAGAGTAGTAGACTATACAGGTCGGAGTAGGATGGTAGTATGCTCTTCAGGATTAGCGATTCGGCGCTCCTTCCAACGAGTGTTCCCCATGATTAATTAATTATTTATTAATTAACCAATAGCTATCTATCTTTATTTCTGGATGTGTTTTAGTTTTGTTTCCATTTTTTCTCCCCTCATATATTCACCTGTATCGCTGTCTCACCTTTCTCATATATCCCTGTTGTTTTGTTGTTGTTGTGGTCTTTTTTTTATGGTGTTTGTTTTGCTGTAATGAGACTTTTGTTCTCGTTTTTGTGTTTTTGATCATCGGGTGTTCCTTTGTTTCATGAGGGTGTGTGTTAGTGTGTGTGTGTGTGAGTGTGTGTGTGTGTGTGTGTGTGTGTGTGTGTGTGTGTGTGTGTGTGTGTGTGTGTGTGTGTGTGTGTGTGTGTGTGTTGTGTGTGTGTGTGTGTGTGTTTTGGTGGTGAGTGTGTGTGTGTGAGTTGTGTGTGTGTGTGTGTGTTGTGTGTGTGTGTGTGTGTGTGTGTGTGTGTGGTGTGCGTATGTGTGTGTGTGTGTTTGTATGTGTAAGTGTGTGTGTGTGTGTGTGCGTCTACGTGTGTGTGTGTGTGTGTGTGTGTGTGTGTGTGTGTTGTGTGCGATGTGTGTGTTTGTGTATGTGTTTGTGTGTGTGTCTGTGTGTGTGTGTTTGTGTGTGGGTGGGTGTGTGTGTTTTAGTTGTGTTTTATAATTATATTTTGTTGATTTGTGTTTTTGTGTTTCTCTGTCACTCACGGTTCTTTTCCTCCTTCTTGTTTACCTTATTCATTTCCATGTATGCAGTTTCCTCCTGAATAATGTGTATGTTAATACTGATTATTTTCTATTATATTATATCTTTCTATATCACGTTTCCATATTTTGTATACGTCGTCTTTTATATATATTTATAAGTCTTTATTTCTTGTAGATGTTCCTTAAATTTGATTTCATTCCACGCCCTTCATTAATTTCTTGGTCAACACTCTTTATAGACTACTTTCCTCAATTCTTATTCAGGAATTCCTTGTCATAGTCCATCCAGTTAACCCGTGGGCTGTGGCAAGCCTTCCTGAAGGCTCTGCTGAGCTACTGCGAAACCGAAACCGCAGTTTTCAATTGCATACAAAACCAGGCCGACTTTTGTAAAAGTCTACTTATTGTGTCACATATACGCCTTGATGTCAGCTCTCGATAACACACACCACCATCTGCCTCATTACGATGTACGCAGATATTTACCAATCCTTGGTTATTTGCCAAAAGATCTTGGGATGTAGGTCTTGGCGTTGGGATATTTTGTGTCTATCTTGGGACTTTTGAAGGGATTATTCAAGTATTTATTCAGTGGTTTATATCAAGGTACGGTACAACGGAACCTATGCTTACCTTCAGATAAACGACTGCATAAATACATGAATAATCCCGTCTAAATCTTGGGACAAAATCCCAATGTGTGGCACCCTTGAATTCACCTCAACCGTCTCTCGCAAGCGACTTGCTACCCTTCGCCCCAGCTATTTCAACTCCCAACCACAACCATACCTCAACCCAATACGTTTGGGTTAAAATTAGATATAATGCCGGATGCAAATTTCTACAACCTTGATTTTGATGTGATTTGCATCCAATTCTGTAATGATCACTGTTTTTCTCACATTCCCCCACTGGTGGCACTAAAAATTGATTTGCTCCCGTAGTTTCAGGGATAAAAATTATCATCCTCCAGTATAAAACAAATATGTGGGAGTTGGATCTGGTCATTGATAGGTGCATCATATTGGAATCTGGTCCATATTTGGTCCATCATTATCTTGCAACTTTTAAGGGTAGAACAGCTTGGAGTAAGATCCTTAGATGTGGTTGGTCAATCATCTTGGAACTTTTACGGGTAATAGAGCTTGGAGTTAGATCTGGACCATGGTTGGTCATTCATCTTGGAACTTTTAAGAGTTGTACAGCTTGGAGTTAGATCTGGGCCATTATTGGTCCCCCATATTTGAACTTTTAAAGGGGTAGTAGGCTATAAAGGTCGGAGTAGGATGGTAGGATGCTCTTCAGGATTGGCGATGCGGCGCTCCCTCCAACGAGTGTTCCCCATGATTAATTAATTATTTATTAATTAACCATTAGCTATCTATCTTTATTTCTGGATGTGTTTTAGTTTTGTTTCCATTTTTTTCTCCCCTCATATATTCACCTGTACGCTGTCTCACCTTTCTCATATATCCCTGTTGTTTTGTTGTTGTTGTGGTCTTTTTTTTATGGTGTTTGTTTTGCTGTAATGAGACTTTTGTTCTCGTTTTTGTGTGTTTTTGATCATCGGGTGTTCCTTTGTTTCATGAGGGTGTGTGTTAGTGTGTGTGTGTGTGTGTGTGTGTGTGTGTGTGGTGTGTGTGTGTGTGTGTGTGTGTGTGTGTGTGGTGTGTTGTGTGTGTGTTGTGTGTGTTGGGGTGTGTGTGTGTGTGTGTGTGTGTGTGTGTGTGTTGTGTGGTGTGTGTTGTGTGGGGTGTGTGTTTGGTGTGGTGTGGTGTTGTGTTGTGTTGTTTGTTGTGTAATTTTGTGTGGTTTGTGTGTGTTGTGTTGTGTGTGTGTGGTTGTTGGTTTGTTTGTTGGTGTTTGTGATGGGTTGTTTGTGATGTTTTTGTGTTTGTTTGTGTTTTTTGTGTTGGTTGGTGTGTGTTTTTTGGTGGGTGTTTTATATTTTTTTGTTTTTTTTTTTTGTGTTTCTTTTGGTTTTTTCCTCCTTTTTTTTTCCTTTTCCTTAGGTTTCCTCTTAATTTTCTTATTGTATTTATTCTTTAAATTTTTTAATCACTTTCCACCTTTTAAATACCGGTCTTTTTTAATTTTATAAAATCTTTTCTTTTAGATTCCTTAAATTTTTAACCCCCTCATTTTTCCTGTACACCTTTTATACTACCTTTTCAATTCTATTCAATTCCGGTCCCTAGTTCCCTTCCGGTTTTGGGGGGTTGGAGCTTTGGGCTGGATCGGAAACCCGGTTTTCAATGCATAAAAAAGACCCATTTTAAAATTTCTTTTGGACTTCGCCTTATCACCATAAAACAACCAACCCTTCTTGGAAACCAAAATTTTAACCCTTGTTTCCAATTTTTGGGGGGCTTGGGAATTTTGGACTAATCTTTCTTTTAAGGGAATTAACAGATTTTGTGGTTAAAACAGTAAACACGGAACTATTTTTTACTCCTAAAGACTGACAAAATAAAATCCCTTTTACAACCCCCATGGGGCACTTTTTCCCCCCTTTCCCCTCCTTGCCCCCATATTAATTTGATCCGGGAATTTAAATTGTTTTTTTTTAAAAATTTTAAGGGTAAATCCTCAGTACCCCTTAGTTGATTGTTTGCATCTTCTTAAGGATAAAGTTTTTTCAAAATTTGGTTACTGATGGTCACTTTAAGGGTAATTTTATCCTCATTTTAAAAATATTTGAGTTGAAATTGGTTTTAGGTGATTATGGAATCTTCTTTTGGGGGCCTATTAATGCCTTTAGGTAAATTGTATTTAAATTTTGGTTGGGGTTTTTTAGGTTTTGATTTTTCATGGTTGCTTATCTGGAACTTTTATTGTCGCTTGGGTTTTTGGCTTTAAAATTTTTTTTTAAATTTTTTTGATTTTTTTTTAGTGGTGTTTTTCCCCGGTTGGTGCGGGTTTCCCCCCAAGTTTCCCTGTTTTTTTATTTGTTTTTTGTTTTTTTTTTGGTGTTTTGTTTTGTTTCTTTTTTTTTTATTTGTTTTTTTTTTTTTTGTTGTTTGTTGTTGTTGTGGTTTTTTTATGGTGTGTTTGTTTGTTGTGGTGTTTTGTTTGTTTTGTTGTGTTTTATTGGGTGTTTTTGTTTTGAGGGTTGTGTGTGTGTGTTTTGTGTGTGTGGTGTGTGTGTGTGTGTGTTTGGGGTGTGTATTGTGTGTGGTTGTGTGTGTGTGTGTGTTTGTGTGTGTGTGTGGTTTTTTGTGTGTTGTGGTTGTGTGTTTGTTGTGTGTTTTTGTGTGTGTGTGTGTGTGTTTTTTTGTGTTTTTTTTGGGTTTGGGTTTTTTGTGTGTTTTGTTTTGTTTTTTTTTGTTTTTGTTTGTTTTTTTATGTTTTGTTTTTCGGTTTTGTTTTTTTGGTTTTTTTTTAATTTTTTTAATTATTTTTTTTTTGTTTTTTTTTCTTTGCTTGGTTCTTTCCTTGTTTTTTATTATTTCCAAAGCCTTTTTTTATTGTATCAAACTATTTTCTAAATTTTTTCTTCTTCCATCTTTTTGTGCTTATTAAATCCTTTTAAAATTTTTTTCCGAGATTTTCCTAATTTATTCCACCTTTAAATTTTTTGGACCTTTTGGCTATCTTCATTTTAAAAATCCTTTATTCCCTTTTAACCCTGGGCGGGAACCTCCTAGCTTTGGGCTATAAAAAAACCGGGTTTTAATTGAAAAAAACCCAAAATCGTAAAATTTTACTAGTTCACAAACGCCTTCCCTTCCCGATAACACCACCAACCAACTCCCATCAATCTTGGGAAACCAATTGTTGATTTTAAAACTTTTAAACTTGGCGTGTTTTTCATTTTTGAAGGTTTATTCAATATTTCCGTGGTTAATAGGTACGACAGGGAAATACTTTAGATAAATGATAATTTATATACTCATCTTTGGAATTCCCCAAATTTTGGCCCCTTGATCCCAACCTTTTGAAAGCACTTGCTGCCCTTACCATATGTTTCCATCCAAACTACCAAATGGTTTGGGTTAAAAATTGTTTTCCAAAAGGGTTTTTAAATTTAAGTTGGGGTAATTTGGCCTAATTCAATTTCGTTTTTCCTTCCCCCTGGCCTAAAATTTTTGCCCCTTTCGGGAAGTTTTAACGTCAAAAATTTATTATTTTCATTTATACATTTTAATGGATTTGGGTTTTGGTCCGTTCCTTTTTTCAACTTTTTATTAGACTGTTATTTCTTAATTGTTGTTTTTTTTGGGTTTTTTTTTGGTTTTGTTTTTTTAAATTCCTGGTTGGTTTACTTGGTTTTGTTTTGTGTTGTGTTTTTGGGTTTTGTTCCCCTTTTGATTTTTTGTTTGGGGTTGGAGGTTGGGGTTTCGGTGTTGGGTTAGGTGTTTGTTTATTTTTTTTTTTGTTTTTTTTTTTGGTTGTTTTGGTTTTGTGTTTTTTTTTGGGTTTTTTGTATGGTTTTTTTATTGGGTTTTTTTGTGTTGGTTTTTGTGTTTTTTTTTGGTGTGTGTTTTTGTTAATTTTGTTTTGTTTTTGTGTGTTTTTGTTGGTTTTTTGTTTTGGTGTTGTTGTTTTGTGTTGTTTGTGTTTGTGTTTGTGTGGTTTGGGTGTGTGTTTTTTGTGGTGTTTTGTTGTTTGTGTGGGTTTTTTTGTTGTTGTTTGTTTGTGTTTTTGTATTGTTTTTTTTTTGTTTGGGTTTTTTTTGTTGGTTTATTTTTTGTTTTTTTGTTAATTTTTGTTTGTTCGGTTTCCTTTTTTTGTTGGGGTTTTGGTTTGGGGTTTTTTTTGCATTTGTGTTTTTATTGTTTTTTGGGTTTTTTTGTTGTTGTGGTTTGGTTTATTTTTTTTTTTTTTTGTTATTTTTGTTGTTTTCTAGGGTTTTTTTCTCCTTCTGCCCTTTTCATTCAATTTCCTCCTTTTTAAGATTTTTTAATTTTTTTTTTTAAATCTTCATTTCCTTTTTTTTCTCCCTTTAAGGGCTTTTTATTATTTTAAAATCTTATTTTTTGTAAGTTTGCTTAAAATTTTTTTCCTTATTAATTCTTTCAAATCTTTATAATTTTTAAAATTCAGAATTGTTCCTAAAACCCGGCTGAAGCTTCTGCCTCCCTGAGCATAACCCCAAATTTTCAAAACCATCCGGACTTGTAAATGCCTTTTTCACACTTAATTCAGCTCCAAAAAAACATCTTTATTCGAGCAGATTTTACAATTTTTTTTTCCAAAAATTTAATTGTTCTTGTTTTTTTTTCCTGGCTTTGGTTTTTAATTTTTATTGGGTTTTCAATATTTTTTCCCCTAAGGTATTAACCATTTAAAAATGTTGCTTTTGGAAAAACCCAAATTGGACCCGCATTTTACCTCTTCCCAAGTTGCCTTGCCCGCCATATTCCTTTCCCCCCAAACCTTTAAAGTTTTGGGTTAATGTAGTGGAGTGGTTCTCAACATTGGTTTTAAAGGGTGTCCATTTTGTAATTATTTTTTTCCATAAATTCCCGCAGGGGGTAAATTGTTTCCTTTTTCGGATAGTTTCCTCCATTCAAATATTTTTTTTTGTTTGTTTGTACTTTTTTTGGAATTGGTTTTGGTCCTTTTCCTTTTTTCTTCCCTACTTAAGGGGTTTAGCTTTAATTTGTTGTTTGGGTTTTTGGTTTTGGGGGTTGGTTTGGGTAGTTTTTGGGGTTTTTGTTTGGTTTTTTGTTGGTGTGTTGTGGGTTTTTGGTTTTTTTGTTTGGTAGTGTTTTGGGTTGGGTTGGTGGTTTTGGTTTTGGGTTGGGGTGGTTGGGGGGTTTTTTTTTTATTTTTTGTTTTGTTTTTTATTTCTGGATGTGTTTTTGTTTTGTTTTTTTTTTTTGTATTTTGTTGTGTTTTTTTTTCCCCGTTGTTTGGGTTTTTTGTGTGTGTGGTTTTTTGTGTTTGTTTTTGTAAAAGTTGTTTGTGTTTTTTGTGTGTTTTGTCTTCGGTGGTTCTTTTTTTCTGGGGTGTGTTTGTTTTGTTTTTTTTGTTGTTGGTGTGTTTTGTGTTGTTTTGTTTTTTTGTTTTTTTTTTGTGTTTGTTTGGGGTGTTTTTTGTTTTTTTTTTTTGTTGTTTAATTTGTATTTGTTTGTTTTTGGTTTTTTTGTTTTTTTTGTATTGTTTTTTTTGTTTTGGGTTTTTTTGGGCCCACTGTGGGGTTTGGGTTGTTTTGTTTTGTTGTTTTCATTGTGTTTGGGGGTTTTTTGGGCTTTTTGGGGTTTGCTTGTGTGTTTTTTGTTTTAAAATTATTTTTGTTGAGTTTTTTTTTTTGTCACTTTCTTTTTCTTGGTTCTTATTCTTTATCTTCTTAAGATTTTCCAATTTTTTTATTTAAATATTATTACCGTTTTAATCTTTTTATTCGCTTTTAAAATTATAATCTTTATCTTTAGATAAATTTTTCTTAGCCTTCAATTCTTGGCAAACCTTTTACCCTTCTTCAATTTTAAAAACCTTTTCCCCCCAAATTCCCCCTTGAAGCCCCCTTTCCCCCTTTCTCAAACCCAAACCTTTTTTTTGTAAAAAACCCGGGCCCCCTTTTTAAAATCTAATTTTTTGTAATGGTTTTGTTTTAAAACCCCCCCTTTTTTCAATTTCGATGTACCAATTTTTCCCCCCCCGTTTTTTGCCAAAGAATTTATTATCTTCGTTAATTTTTTGTTTTTGGGGGTTTTAAATTTTAAGNAAAATTATACTCCAGTATAAAACAAATATGTGGGAGTGGATTGGTCATTGATAGGTGCATCATATCGGAATCCGGTCCATATTTGGTCCGTCATATCTTGCAACTTTTAAGGGTAGAACAGCTTGGAGTAAGATCTTAGATGTGGTTGGTCAATCATCTTGGAACTTTTACGGGTAATAGAGCTTGGAGTTAGATCTGGACATGGTTGGTCATTCATCTTGGAACTTTTAAGAGTTGTACAGCTTGGAGTTAGATCTGGGCCATTATTGGTCCCCCATATTTGAACTTTTAAGAGTAGTAGACTATACAGGTCGGAGTAGGATGGTAGGATGCTCTTCAGGATTGGCGATGCGGCGCTCCCTCCAACGAGTGTTCCCCATGATTAATTAATTATTTATTAATTAACCATTAGCTATCTATCTTTATTTCTGGATGTGTTTTAGTTTTGTTTCCATTTTTTTCTCCCCTCATATATTCACCTGTATCGCTGTCTCACCTTTCTCATATATCCCTGTTGTTTGTTGTTGTTGTGGTCTTTTTTTTATGGTGTTTGTTTTGCTGTAATGAGACTTTTGTTCTCGTTTTTGTGTGTTTTGATCATCGGGTGTTCCTTTGTTTCATGAGGGTGTGTTAGTGTGTGTGTGTGTGTGTGTGTGTGTGTGGTGTGTGTGTGTGTGTGTGTGTGTGTATGTGTGTGTGTGTGTGTGTGTGTGTGTGTGTGTGTGTGTGTGTGTGTGTGTGTGTGTGTGTGTGTGTGTGTGTGTGTGAGTGTGTGTGTGTGAGTTGTGTGTGTGTGTGTGTTTGTGTGTGTGTGTGTGGTGTGTGTATGTGTGTGTGTGTGTTTGTGTGTGTAAGTGTGTGTGTGTGTGTGTGTGTGTGTACGTGTGTGTGTGTGTGTGTGTGTGTTGTGTGTGTGTGTGTGTGTGTGTGTGTGTGTGTGTTGTGTGCGATGTGTGTGTTTGTGTATGTGTTTGTGTGTGTGTCTGTGTGTGTGTGTTTGTGTGTGGGTGGGTGTGTGTGTTTTAGTTGTGTTTTATAATTATATTTTGTTGATTTGTGTATTTGTGTTTCTCTGTCACTCATGGTTCTTTTCCTCCTTGTTTACCTTATTCATTTCCATGTATGCAGTTTCCTCCTGAATGATGTGTATCTTAATACTGATTATTTTCTATTATAATATATCTTTCTATATCACGTTTCCATCTTTTGTATACGTCGTCTTTTATATATATTTATAATCTGTATTTCTTGTAGATGTTCCTTAAATTTGATTTCATTCCACGCCCTTCATAACTTTCTTGGTCAACACTCTTTATAGACTATCTTCTTCAATTCTTATTCAGGAATTCCTTGTCATAGTCCATCCAGTTAACCCGTGGGCTGTGGCAAGCCTTCCTGTTGGCTCTGCTGAGCTACTGCGAAACCGAAACCGCAGTTTTCAATTGCATACAAAAACCAGGCCGACATTCGTAAAAGTCTACTTATTGTGTCACATATACGCCTTGATGTCAGCTCTCGATAACACACACCACCATCTGCCTCATTACGCTGTACGCAGATATTTACCAATCCTTGGTTATTTGCCAAAAGATCTTGGGATGTAGGTCTTGGCGTTGCGATATTTTGTGTCTATCTTGGGACTTTTGAAGGGATTATTCAAGTATTTATTCAGTGGTTTACATCAAGGTACGGTACAACGGAACCTATGCTTACCTTCAGATAAACGACTGCATAAATACATGAATAATCCCGTCTAAATCTTGGGACAAAATCCCAATGTGTGGCACCCTTGAATTCACCTCAACCGTCTCTCGCAAGCGACTTGCTGCCCTTCGCCCCAGCTATTTCAACTCCCAACCACAACCATACCTCAACCCAATACGTTTGGGTTAAAATTAGATAGTATAATGCCGGATGCAGATTTCTACAACCTTGATGTTGATGTGATTTGCATCCAATTCTGTAATGATCACGGTTTTTCTCACATTCCCGCACTGGTGGCACTAAAAATTGATTTCATCCCGCAGTTTCAGGGATAAGAATTATTATCCTCCAGTATAAAACAAATATGTGGGAGTTGGATCTGGTCATTGATAGGTGCATCATATTGGAATCTGGTCCATATTTGGTCCGTCATTATCTTGCAACTTTTAAGGGTAGAACAGCTTGGAGTAAGATCCTTAGATGTGGTTGGTCAATCATCTTGGAACTTTTACGGGTAATAGAGCTTGGAGTTAGATCTGGACCATGGGTGGTCATTCATCTTGGAACTTTTAAGAGTTGTACAGCTTGGAGTTAGATCTGGGCCATTATTGGTCCCCCATATATGAACTTTTAAGTGTAGTAGACTATACAGGTCGGAGTAGGATGGTAGGATGCTCTTCAGGATTGGCGATGCGGCGCTCCCTCCAACGAGTGTTCCCCATGATTAATTAATTATTTATTAATTAACCATTAGCTATCTATCTTTATTTCCGGATGTGTTTTAGTTTTGTTTCCATTTTTTTCTCCCCTCATATATTAAACCTGTATCGCTGTCTCACCTTTCTCATATATCCTGTTTTTTTGTTTTTGTTGTGGTCTTTTTTTTATGGTGTTTGTTTTGCTGTAATGAGACTTTGTTCTCGTTTTTGTGTTTTTGATCATCGTGTGTTCCTTTGTTCATGAGGGTGTGTGTTAGTGTGTGTGTGTGTGTGTGTGTGTGTGTGTGTGTGTTGTGTGTGTGTGTGTGTGGTGTGTTTTGTGTGTGTGTGTGTGTGTGGTGTGTGGGTGTGGGTGTGTGGTGTGTGTTTGTGTGTCTGTGTGTGTGTGTGTGTGTGGGGTTTTGTGTGTGGTGTGTGGGGTGGGTGTGTGAGTGAGTGTGTGTGGTGAGTTGGGTGTGTGTGGTGTGTGTGTGTGTGTGTGTGTGTGTGTGTGTGGGGTGTGTGGGGTGTGTGGTGTGTGTATGTGTGTGTGTGTGTGTTTGTGTGTGTAAGTGTGTAGCAAGTAAAGTAGTCACCCCTTTCAGTCTCCGTGTTTCCATTCTCTGCCAGCGGTCTACAGAGAATCAAAGTAGCACGGAGACTTTTCCCTATTTGTAACCTTCAATCATTGTTATGGTAATTATCAGGTGTTTGCATTGTTATCAGCTTATCAATATATCAGTTTGTACAACGTAAAATCAGCAATATCACCAGGAAGTTTCCATGGTTGTAACATCGCATGTTTGGCGAATTTTGCTTTATACCTTGGAAAACAATTATTTCGGAGAAGTGAAATTTGTAATATATACTCCAGAATTTGTGAAATAAAATTAACCTAAAACTGGCCAAATGAGTATCCTTCATTCCAGTTAAACCAAAGCAATAAACACTCCACCTAGTTACAAATGGTGACCCGGAGTGTAAGCTAATGGTTTTCTAGGGGGTTTAGTCTGGTGTGTCCATCTCGGCATAGAAATATAAATTTCTATGTTTTGTGGATATAAGAGCATCTTTCTCCTAGTCGTGGGACCTGCGTCTTCGGAAGCATCGTTCCCATGGCTCCGCTGTATATTCCTAGCCTCCAGCTTCACGGGTGATTGCTAGGATGTCAGCGGGATAGGAGAATTACGTTACGTGTAGCGCCACCTAGTCAGGTTCCCCACCCAACCCCGGCACCTTCTGTGCCTTCCTCAGGGCATTTTGCCTCAGCGCCTTACTGCGTCCTCAGCGGCCTATGCCCCATTCAGCGCGGCCACTAACCCCCCCGGGGCGCCTCACTGCGCCTTAGCGGCCTTATGCGCATTTAGCGCGGGCCGGCTTCCCGAGGCCTCACTGCGGTTTTATGCGCATTTAGCGCGGCCGCTGCCTTCCTCCAGAGGGCTCACGCGTCCTCAGCGGCCTTATGCGTGTTTAGCGCGGGCCCTTTTTCCTCATACGCCTCAGTGGCCTATGTGCACTCAGCACAGCCACTTCACCCTCTGACGCCCCCTTTGCGCCTCAGCACAACCTCACGCGATTCTGCGCAGCCCCAGTGTTAACGTGTTTCACTCACGGCCCCCGCTCGCCGCCCTATGGATTACTCCACCCTGTGGATTACTCACCGCCCTGCGGATTACTCAACCCTCAACTCCACAGTGTTTAAAGGACTGTTCCACGGCCGCCGCTCGCCGCCCTATGGATTACTCACCACCCTGTGGATTACTCACCCCTGTGGATTCTCATCCCCTTTGTGGTTTACTCATCCCCAGTGCTACTTGCGTAACCGTGTTTCGTTCCTGAAAAACTGGAACAAGGGTCCAGGTCCACACTGCGTTTTCACTCAACTTCCCCATGCCTGACGACGACAACCTACCCACTGCAGCAGCAGTGACACTGAGAGCGCCACCTTTCTCTCCACTTAAACCCGTCCATGTGGTTCACCGTCCTGGAATGCGGATTCAAAGCATCAAAATCACAAACAAGCTCACCAGTTCACCCACGCCGCTAGTTTCCTCCCTTTTCTCGACGCCCTTTCCACAAGTGCTGACGTAATTCAACAGCTGCCACCTCCGCCCACCCCTACGAGGACCTAAAAAAATGGTACTCTCAAACCTCCAGTCTTCTAACCGCCACCCGCCTTAAAGAACTGTTCTCCAAGGACGATTTGGGGTTTGACGAGAAACCGACAGACCTACTGCTTTGCATGAAGCTATACTGGGTGACAAGTATTAGTACTTTCGACCCGAGTTGTTCAAACAGCTGTTTTAAACCAAACGTCGCTACTACTACACAAAACGCCCTTTTCTGCGTCAAGGAAAACTAGACCCCGATGCCATCGCCAAGTTAGCAGACGATTTTGTGGCAACAGCTCCTACACAACATGTCTCTTCAGTGTCCTCAGCTTCAACCCAGGACAACACTCAGCTCGCCTTGCTCACCCAGCTGGTATCCCAGCTTTCAACAGAAGTCATCTCTCTCAAGAATCAGTTCACGATTGAGGTCATTTCCCCTCAAAGGAAATGCAGGACCACCAACGCCCACCGCTCATCCACACCTCAGCAACGCCAGTACCGTCCACGGCCCCCCAAACCTCAACCCCGCCAGCAACGTTTCCCGCTCGAGAACCCCAGGACTCTGCTGGTACCACGACAATTTCGGCAGAAAAGCCTCAAAGTGCGACCCCCCTGCTCGTACGCAGCATAAAACAAAAAAGGCGAGTACTAGTGCAGCCTATTTCTCGCCAAACCTCATCGCTGCTCCGCCTTCACGAAAAAAACGCTCCAACTTAAGTTTCCTGATCGACACCGGCGCCGATGTCAGCGTTATCCCCGCGCCCGCCAGTCTACGAACCTTACCCCCCATCCTGCACTTTTCGCCGCTAACGGGACCAAAATACCTGTTTACACACGGCGCCCCTTAAAACTCAATCTCCACCTACGACGTTCTTTCGAATGGACCTTCTATGTCGGGAACTTTTCCCAAGAAACCCTGGGAGCAGATTTCCAAAGGGCATTTCAACCTCTTGGTGGACTTTCAAGGGTCAAAAATTAGTTGGACCCACTCACCTCCATCTCCTCCACAGCACGACCAGCTCCAGGACACAGCATGCACCTTTCTGTCATCCAAAAGGACCACCAGTTCGCCGCCCTTTTTAGATTTTTCCCCTACGCTGATCAACCTTACTCAGCCAGCTTGCCCGACAAACACCATGTCACGCATCACATCGAGACCACAGGACTCCAGTACACCCAAGGCCCGTCGTTTAGCGCCTTCAACGCTACGGCAAGCCAAGGGCCCGATTTCGAGCCCTCTGATGCGACAAGGTATTGTGCGACCCAGCAGCAGCAGCAATTGGTCATCAGCCCCCCACGTGGTCCCCAAGAAGAACGGCGACATACGGCCCTGCGGAGACTACCGTGCCTCAACTCTCACACCCAAAGGACAGATACCGGTGCCAAACATCCAGGATTTCTCGTCCCAACTCATCGGCTCCAACATTTCTCACGCATAGCCCTTTTGTCAAGGCCTTAAACCAGATCCCAGTCCACCTGATGACATCCGAAGACTGCCATCATACACCTTTCGGCCTGTTCGAGTACGTCAGGATGCCTTTCGGTCTCATGAATGCGGCCCAGACCTTCCAACGTTCATTGACGAGGTTCTTAGAGGTTTGCCTCCTGTTTCGCATACATCGACGACTTACTCATCGCGAGCCCAGATGAAGCCTCACACCGCCAGCACCTTCACCAAGTCCTCACCCGCCTGCAAGACTACGACATACAGATCAACGGGGACAAGTCTGATTTCGGCGTCACCTCTCTCACCTTCCTCGGCCACACTGTAACTCCAGCAGGGTTCGCTCCACTCCACACGAAGTGTGAAGCATTCGGCAGTTCCCGAAGCCATCCACCCAGCGTAAACATAAAGAATTCCTGGGCATGATCAATTACTACAACCGTTTCATCCCACGCTGCTCTCTCCTCCTTCAGCCACTCCACGCCATGATCAGACCCTGTAAGGGGGTCAATCTGTCACACTGATCTGGACTCCGGATGCTGACGTGCTTTCCCCGCAGCTAAGAAGGCCCTCAGTGACACAGCCATGTTGTCTTTCCCTTCCCCTGACGCGGAGGGCTTCCATCGTAACGGACGCCTCCGACACTGGACCCGGGGCCCTCCTCCAACAACTCGTCGACGGTGCCTGGAAGCCGATTGCCTTTTTTTTCACAGAAGCTCAACACGGGCCCAAACCAAGTAAAGCGCATTCGATCGAGAACTTTCGCTATCTAAAGCCGTCAGCGTTTCCGCTACTTCATTGAAGGCCGTCACTTCCGTGTATACACCGACCACAAGCCTCTCACTACTACCCCTTTTTTAAAAACAAGGACTCTACACCCCACGGCAGTTTCCCCCACAGGATTACATCTCTCAATTCACGACCGACATCAGGGACATCAAAGGTGCAGACAACGCCCCCCCAGACGCCCTCTCCCGAAACATCACTGCCCGTGACTTCCTTTTCTCTTGACTACGCCGCCATAGTGCTGATCAGTCCGACGACGCTGGATTGAAAAGCTACTGCACAACCCGGCACTCAATATGAAACAACTCACGCTCCCAGGTACCAAGGTCGTCCTCTACGCTGACATCTCTACAGACACCGTCCGTCCCTACCTGCCACAACGTCACCGCTACCAGGCTTTTCGTCAGCTCCACGATCTCTCTCACCCCGGCATCCGAGCTCACACATCTGATGACGTCCCGTTTCGTTTGGGAGGGCATCAACAGGACGTCAGACATTGGACTCGCACCGCACCAGCTGTCAAAGCCTCCAAGGTGACTCGGCACACCCACTTCCACCCGGCACTTTCCACCCGTCACGGAGAGATTTGACCACGTCCACATTGACCTGGTCGGGCCCTGCCACCTTCTGCCCGGGCATCGCTACATCCTCACCTGCGTGGGGTCGTTTTTCACGTTGGCCCGAAGCCACCCCTATCGCTGACATCACAACGGACACCGTTGCCCACGCCTTCATCACTACCTGGGTCTCCAGGCGGTGTCCCCCTCAGGGCCCCACCTCAGACCGTGGCGGCCAGTTCGAGGCCAAAGTATGGAACAAGGTCATGACCCTGCTCGGCATCCGCCGCTACAGGACTTCCAGCTACCACCCCCAGGCCAACCCGGGATGGTCGAACGTTTCCATCGCCAGTTAAAGTCCTCCCTCATGGCTTCCGCCCAACGAGAGATTTGGCCCCTGGCTCTCCCCATCGTTCTCCTCGGCATCAGATCATCCCTGAAGGAGGACCTGCCCCCACTCCTCGGCTGAGCTGGTTTACGGCACCAGTCTTAGGGCTCCCAGGTGAACCTGGTGAAAACACCCGACCCTGCAAACCCCGCAGTGTCCACGGAAATTCGCCCCCTTCGCCTCAAAAACACTATGGGAAGCCTTCAGCCAGTGCAGCCTCGTTCTTCCCCAAAGAAGACCTTTGTGAGCCAGGACCTCGAACCTGCACCCACGTTTTCGTACGCGTAGATGCCGTTCGCCGGCCTCTAACGCAGCCCTACCAAGGCCCTACCTCGTCCTGAGAAGGAAACCCGGAAAACTGTTCACCATTGACAGAAACGGTACTCAGGACGCAGTGGCCATCGACCGCGTCAAAACCCGCATACCTGTTGGCCCCAGAGCAAGCCCACATCGCTACCCATCACATCACCTACACCCAGGCAACGCCGCTCGACAAAAGCTCTACAACGCCACTCTCCGCTCAAAAGTCTCGTTCCTCCTCCCGCGTCACTAGGGGGGGGGTATGTAGCAAGTAAAGTAGTCACCCTTTCAGTCTCCGTGTTTCCATTCTCTGCCCGCGGGCTACAGAGAATCAAAGTAGCACGGAGACTATTCTATTTGTAACCTTCAATCATTGTTATGGTAATTATCAGGTGTTTGCATTGTTATAGCTTATCAATATATTCAGTTATGTACAACGTAAAAAACAGCAATATCACCCGGAAGTTTCCATGGTGTAACTCGCATGTCTTGGCGAATGTTTGCATTATACCTTGGAAAACAATTTTCTGAGAAGTGAAATTTGTAATTTTACTCCCGAATTAGTGAAATAAAATTAACCTAAAACTGGCCAAATGATTCCTTCATTCCAGTTAAACCAAAGCAATAAACACTCCACCTAGTTAAAAAGTGTGTGGTGTGTGTGGGTGTGTGTGGTGTGTGTGTTTTGTGTGTGTGTGTGTGAGTTGTGTGTGAGTTGTGTGGAGTTTGTGTTGTGAGTTGTGTGTGGAGTTGTGTGTGAGTTGTGTGTGTGTGTGTGTGTGTGTGGTTGTGGTGTGTGTGTGTTGTGTGGTGTGTGTGTTGTGTGTTGTGTTTGTGTGTTTTTGTTGTGGGTTTTTGTGTTTGGGGTTGGGTGTTGGGGTGTGTGGTTTTAGTTGTGTTTTTAATTTATTTTGTTGATTTGTGTTTTGTGTTTCTCTGTCAATATGGTTCTTTCCTCTTTTTGTTTACCTTATTCATGTCCATGTATGCGTTTCCTCCTGAATGATTGTGTATCTTAATATGATTATTTTCTATTATAATATATCTTTCTATATCCGTTCCATCTTTTGTATACGTCGTCTTTTATATATATTTTAAATCTTTTTTTCTTGTAGATGTTCTTAAAATTTTATTTCATTCCACGCCTTCATTTAAATTCTTGGGTCAACATCTTTTTAGAATACCTTCTTCAATTCTTATTCAGGAAAATTTCCCGTCCTAGTCCATCCATTAACCCGTGGGCTGTGGCAAGCTTCCTGAAGGCTCTGCTGAGCTACTGCGAAACCGAAACCGCAGTTTCAATGCATAACAAAACCAGGCCGACATTCGTAAAAGTCTACTTATTGTGCACATATACGCCTTGATGTCAGCTTCGATAACAACACCACCATCTGCCTAACTCGATGTACGCAATATTTACAATCCTTGGTTATTGCCAAAAAATCTTGGATGGCTTGTTGCGTTGGGATATTTGTGTCTATCTTTGGGCTTTGAAGGATTATTCAAGTATTTATTCAGTGGTTTATATCAAGGTACGGTACAACGGACCTATGCTTACCTCAGATAAACGACTGCATAAATACATGAATAATCCGTCTAAATTTTTGGGACAAATCCCAATGTGTGGCACCATTGGAATTCACCTCAACCGTCTCTCGCAAGCGACTTGCTGCCCTTCGCCCAGCTATTTCAACTCCCAACCACAACATACCTCAACCCAATACGTTTGGGTTAAAATTAGATATAAAGCCGGATGCAGATTTCTACAAACTTGAGTTGGATGTAAATTTGCATCCAATCTGTAATTCACGTTTTTCTCACATTTCCCCCACTGGTGGCATAAAAATTGATTTGCTCCCGCATTTCAGGGGTAAAATTATTTTCCTTCCAGTATAAAACAATATGTGGGATTGGATCTGGCATGATAGGTGCATCATATTGGAATCTGGCCATATTTTGGGCCGTCATTTTCTTGCAACTTTTAAAGGGTAGAGAGCTAGGAGGGAAAATCCCTTTGATGTTGGTTTGGTCAAACTCTTGGAACTTTTACGGGTATAGGCTTGGAGTTAGATCTGGACCAAGGTTGGTCATTCATCTTGAACTTTTAAGAGTTTTACAGCTTTGGGGTTAGATCGGGCCATTATTGTCCCCCATATTTGAACTTTTAAGAGTAGTAGACTATACAGGTCGGAGTAGGATGGTTTGGGTGCTCTTCAGGATTGGGGATGCGGGGCTCCCTTTCCCAAAAGTGTTCCCCATGATATTAATTATTTATAATTAACCATTTGGATCTATCTTTATTTCTGGATGTGTTTTAGTTTTGTTCCTTTTTTTCTCCCTCATATATTCACTGTATCGCTTCTCACCTTTCTCTATATCCCTGTTGTTTTGTTTTGTTGTGGTCTTTTTTTATGGTTTTGTTTTGCTGTTGAGACTTTGTTCTCGTTTTTGTGTGTTTTTGATCATCGGGTTTCCTTTGTTTCTGAGGGTTGTGTAGGTTGTGTGTGTGGTGTGTGTGTGTGTTTTGTGTTTTGTGTGTGGGTGTGGTGTGTGTGTGTGTTGTGTGGTTTGTGTTGTGTGTGTGTGGTGTGTGTGGTGTGTTGTTGAGGTGTGTGTGTGTTGTGTGTGTGTTTTGTGTGTTGTGTTGTGTGGTGTGTGTGGTGTGTGTGTGGTTTGTATGTGTTGTGTGGGTTTGTTGTGTAAGTGTTTGTGTGTTGTGTGGTGTAGTGTGTGTGGTGTGTTTTGTGTGTGTGTGGTGTGGTGTGTGTGTTTGTGCGATGTGTGTGTTTGTTATGTGTTTGTGTGGTGTCTGTGTGTTGGTTTGTGTGTGGTGGTGTGGTGTTTTAGTTGTTTTTAAATTTATTTGTTGATTTTTTTTTTGTTTCTGTCACTCAGGTTCTTTTCCTCCTTCTTGTTCCTTTTCTTTCATGTTGCGTTTCCTCTGAATGATTTGTTCTTATACTGATATTTCTATTATATATATCTTTCTATATCACGTTTCATCTTTTGTATACTCGTCTTTTATATATTTTATAAATCTTTATTTCTTGAATGTTCCTTAAATTTGATTCATTCCACCCTTATTTTCTTGGTCAACACTCTTATGACTACCTTCTTCATTCTTATTCAGATTCTGTCATGTCCTCCAGTTACCCGTGGCTTGGCAACCTTCTGAAGCTCGCTGAGCTACTGCGAAACCGAAACCGCGTTTCAATTGCATACAAAACCGCCGACTTCGTAAAAGTCTACTTATTGTTCACATATACGCCTTGATTCAGCTTTCGTAAACACACCACCCTGCCTCATTACGTGTAGCAGATATTTACCAATCTGGTTATTTGCCAAAATCTTGGATTAGGTCTTGGCGTGGGATATTTTGTCTATCTTGGACTTTGAAGGGTATTCAAGTATTTATTCGTGGTTTATATCAAGTACGTACACGGAACTATGCTTCTTCAGTAACGACTGCATAAACATGAATATCCCTCTAAATTTGGACAAATCCCATGTGTGCACCCTTAATCACCTCACCGCTCTCGCAACGACTTGCTCCTTTCCGCCCAGCATTTCAACTCCCCCACAACCAACCTCACCAATACGTTTGGGTTAAATTAGATATAATGCCGATGCGATTTCTACAACCTTATGTTGATGTTTTGCATCCAATCTGTATGATCACGTTTTTTCTCATTCCGCACTGGTGCACTAAAAATTGATTGCTCCCGAGTTTCAGGGATAAATATTATCCCCATATAAAAAAATATGTGGGAGTTGGATCTGGTCATTGATAGGTGCATCATTGGAATCTGGTCCATTTTTGGGGTCCGTCATTATCTTGCAACTTTTAAGGGTAGAACAGCTTGGAGTAAGATCCTTAGATTTTGGTTGGTAAATCATCTTGGAACTTTTTACGGTAATGAGCTTGGAGTTAGATCTGGCCCATGGTTGGTCATTCATCTTGGAAATTTAAGAGTTGTACAGCTTGGAGTTAGATCTGGGCCTTTATTGGCCCCCCATATTTGAACTTTTAAGAGTAGTAGACTATACAGGTCGGAGTAGGATGGTAGGATGCTCTTCGGATTGGCGATGCGGCGCTCCCTCCAACGATGTTCCCCAGTTTAAATTTATTTTTTTATTAATTTAAACCCATTAGCTATCTATCTTTATTTCTGGTTTGGGGTTTATTTTTTGTTTAAATTTTTTTCTCCCCTCATATATTCACCTGTATCGCTGTCTCACCTTTTCTCATATATCCCTTTTTGTTTTGTTGTTGTTGTGGTCTTTTTTTATGGTGTTTGTTTTGCTGTAATGAACTTTGTTCTCGTTTTTGGTGTTTTGATCATCGGGTGTTCCTTTGTTTTCATGAGGGTGTGTGTTAGTGTGTGTGTGTGTGTGGGTGTGTGTGTGTGTGTTGTGTGTGTGTGGTGTGTGTGTGTGTGTGTGTGTGTGTGTGTGTGTGTGTGGGGTGTGTGTGTGTGTGTGTGTGTGTGTGTGTGTGTGTGTGTGGTGATTGTGTGTGTGGTGTGTGTGTGTGTGTGTGTGTGTGTGTTGTGTGTGTGTGTGGTGTTGTGTGTGTGTGTGGTGTGTTAGGGTGTTGTGTGGGGTGTTTTGTGGGGTAAGTGTGTGTGTGTGTGGTGTGTGTTACGTGTGTGTTTGTGGTGTGTGTGTGTGTGTGGGGTGTGGTGTTTTTGTGCGATGTTGTTTTTGGTATGTGTTTGTGTGTGTCTGTGTGTGTGTGTTTGTGTGTTGGGTGGGTGTGTGTTTTTTTAGTTGTTTTTATAATTATATTTTGTTGATTTGTGTTTTTGTGTTTCTCTGTCACTCATGGTTTTTTTTCCTCCTTCTTGTTTACCTTATTCATTTCCATGTATGCAGTTTCCCTCCTGAATGATGTGTATCTTAAACTGATTATTTTCTATTATAATATATCTTTCTATATCACTTTTTCCATCTTTTGTATACGTCGTCTTTTATATATATTTATAAATCTTTATTTCTTGTAGATGTTCCTTAAATTTGTTTTCCCATTCCACGCCCTTCATTAATTTCTTGGTCAACACTCTTTATAGACTACCTTCTTCAATTCCTTATTCAGGAATTCCTTGTCATAGTCCTCCAGTTAACCCGTGGGCTGTGGCAAGCCTTTCTGAAGGCTCTGCTGAGCTACTGCGAAACCGAAACCGCAGTTTTCAATTGCATAAAAAAACCAGGCCGACATTCGTAAAAGTCTACTTATTGGTCACATATACGCCTTGATGTCAGCTTTCGATAACACACACCACCATCTCCCTCATTACGATGTACGCAGATATTTACCAATCCTTGGTTATTTGCCAAAGATCTTGGGATGTAGGTCTTGCGTTGGGATATTTTTGTGTCTATCTTGGGACTTTTGAAGGGATTATTCAAGTATTTATTCAGTGGTTATATCAAGGTACGGTACAACGGAACCTATGCTTCCCTTCAGATAAACGACTGCATAATACATGAATAATCCCGTCTAAATCTTGGGACAAAATCCCAATGTGTGGCACCCTTGAATTCACCTCAACCGTCTCTCGCAGCGACTTGCTGCCCTTCGCCCCAGCTATTTCAACTCCCAACCAACCATACCTCAACCCAATACTTTTGGGGTTTAAAAATTAGATATAATCCCGAATGCAGATTTCTAAAACCCTTGATGTTGATGTGATTTGCATCAATTCTGTAATGATCATCGTTTTTCTCACATTCCCGCACTGGGGGCACTAAAATTGATTTGCTCCCGCATTTTTCAGGGATAATAATTTATCCTCCATATAAACAAATATGTGGGAGTTGGATCTGGTCATTGATAGTGCATCAAATTGAATTGGTCCATATTTGGTCCGTCATTATCTTGCAACTTTTAAGGGTAGAAACAGCTTGGAGTAAGATCCTTAGATTGTGGTTGGTTCCAATCACCCTTGGAACTTTTAGGGGTAATAAGCTTGGATTTAGATCTGGACCATGGTTGGTCATTCATCTTGGAACTTTTAAGAGTTGTACAGTTGGAGTTAGATCGGGGCCATTATTGGTCCCCCATTTTGAACTTTTAAGAGTAGTAGACTATACAGTCGGAGTAGTGGTAGGATGCTCTTCAGGATTGGCGATGCGGCGCCCCCTCCAACGAGTGTTCCCCATGATTAATTAATTTTTTATTAATTAACCATTAGCTATCTATCTTTATTTCTGGATGTGTTTAGTTTTGTTCCATTTTTTCTCCCCTCATATATTCACCTGTATCGCTGTCCCCACCTTTCTCATATATCCCTGTTGTTTTTGTTGTTGTTGTGGTCTTTTTTTTTATGGTGTTTGTTTTGCTGAAATGAGACTTTTTTTCCCTCGTTTTTGTGTGTTTTTGATCTGGGGGTGTTCCTTTTTTTTCCCATGAGGGTGTGTGTTAGTGTGTGTGTGTGTGTGTGTGTGTGGTGTGTGTTGTGGTGTGTGGGGTGTGTGTGTGTGGTGTGTGTGTGTGTTTGTGTTGTGTGTTGGGTGTGTGTGTGTGTGGGTGTTTTGTGTGTGAGTTGTGTGTGTGTGGTGTGTGTGTGTGGTTGTGTGTGTGTGTGTGGTGTGTGTGTGTGTGGGGGGTGTGTTGTGTGTGAGTGTGTTGTGTGTGTAGGTTGTGTGTGTGTGTTTTGGTGTGTGTACGTGTGGTGTGTTTTGTGTGTGGGGTGTGTGGTGTGTTGTGTGTGTGGTGTGTGTTTTGTTGTGTGCGATGTGTGTTTTTTTGTGTATGTGTTTTGTGTGTGTCCTGTGTGTGTGTGTTTGTGTGTGGGTGGGTGTGGGGTGTGTTTTAGTTGTGTTTTATAATTATATTTTGTTGATTTGTGTTTTTGTGTTTCTCTGTCACTCATGGTTCTTTTCCTCCTTCTTGTTTCCCCTTATTCATTTCCTGTATGCAGTTTCATCCTGAATGATGTGTATCTTAATACTGATTATTTTCTATTATATATATCTTTCTATATCACGTTTCCATCTTTTGTATACGTCGTCTTTATATATATTTATAAATCTTTATTTCTTGTAGATGTTCCTTAAATTTGTTTTCATTCCACGCCCTTCATTAATTTCTTGGTCAACACTCTTTATAGACTACCTTTTTCAATTCTTATTCAGGAATTCCTTGTCATAGTCCATCCAGTTAACCCGTGGGCTGTGGCAAGCCTTTCTAAAAGGCTCTGCTGAGCTACTGCGAAACCAAAAACCGCAGTTTTCAATTGCATACAAAACCAGGCCGACATTCGTAAAAGTCTACTTATTGTGTCACAATATACGCCTGATTCAGCTCTCGATAACACACACCACCATCTGCCTAATACGATGTACCAGATATTTACCAATCCTTGGTTATTTGCCAAAAGATCTTGGGGATGTAGGTCTTGGCTTGGGATATTTTGTGTCTATCTTGGACTTTTGAAGGATTATTCAAGTATTTATTCAGTGGTTTATATCAAGGTACGGTACAACGGAACCTATGCTTACCTTCAGATAAACGACCTGCATAAATACATGAATAACCCCGTCTAAATTTGGGACAAAATCCCAATGTGTGGCACCCTTGAATTCACCTCAACCGTCTCTCGCAAGGACTTGCTGCCCTTTCGCCCCAGCTATTTCAACTCCCAACCACAACCATACCTCAACCCAATACGTTTGGGTTAAAATTAGATATAATCCCGGGAATGCAGATTTCTACAACCTTGATGTTGATGTGATTTGCATCCAATTCTGTAATGATCATCGTTTTTCTCACATTCCCGCACTGGTGGCACTAAAAATTGATTTGCTCCCGCAGTTTCAGGGATAAATTATTATCCTCCAGTATAAAACAAATATGTGGGAGTTGGATCTGGTCATTGATAGGTGCATCAAATTGGAATCTGGTCCTATTTGGTCCGTCATTATCTTGCAATTTTTAAAGGGGGTAGAACAGCTTGGAGTAAGATCCTTAGATTTTGGTTGGTCAATCATTTTGGGAAATTTTTACGGGTAATAGAGCTTGGAGTTTAGATCTGGACCATGGTTGGTCTTCATTTGGGAACTTTTAGGAGTTGTACAGTTGGAGTTAGATCTGGGCCATTATTGGTCCCCCATATTTGAACTTTTAAGAGTAGTAGACTATACAGGTCGGAGTAGGATGGTAGGATGCTCTTCAGGATTGGGATGCGGCGCTCCCTCCAACGAGTGTTCCCCATGATTAATTAATTATTTTTTAAATTTAACCTTTAGTATCTATCTTTATTTCTGGATGTGTTTTTAGTTTTGTTTTTCCATTTTTTTCTCCCCTCATATATTCACCTGTATCGCTGTCTCACCTTTCTCATATATCCCTGTTGTTTTGTTGTTGTTGTGGTCTTTTTTTATGGTGTTTGTTTTGCTGTAATGAGACTTTTGTTCTCGTTTTTGTGTGTTTTTGATCATCGGGTGTTCCTTTGTTTCATGAGGGTGTTTTGTGTGTGTGTGTGTGTTTTGTGTGTGTGTGTGTGTGTGTGTTGTGTGTGGTGTTTTTGTGTGTGTGTGTGTGTGTTTTGTGTTGTGTGTGTTGTTTTGGGTGTGTGTGTTGTGTAGTTGTGTGTGTGTGAGTGTGTGTGTGGTTGTGTGTGATGTGGTGTGTGTGGTGTGTGTGTGTGTGTGGTTGTGTGTGTTGTGTGTTTTTGTGGTGTGTGTATGTGTGTGTGTGTGTGTGTGGGGTTTTGTGTGTGTGTGTGTGTGTGTGTGTTTTGTGTGCGATGTGTGTGTTTGTGTATGTGTTTTGTGTGTGTGTCTGTGTGTGTGTGTTTGTGTGTGGGAGGTGTGGTGTGTTTTGGGTTGTGTTTTATAATTATATTTTGTTGATTTGTGTTTTTGTGTTTCTCTGTCACTCATGGTTCTTTTCCTCCTTTTTGTTTACCTTATTCATTTCCATGTATGCAGTTTCCTCTGAATGATGTGTATCTTAATACTGATTATTTTCTATTATAATATATCTTTCTATAATCCGTTTTCCATCTTTTGTATACGTCGTCTTTTATATATATTTATAAATCTTTATTTCTTGTAGATGTTCCTTAAATTTGATTTCTCCACGCCTTCATTAATTTCTTGGTCAACACTCTTTATAGACTCCCTTTCTTAAATTCTTTTCAGGAATTCCTTGTCATAGTCCACCAGTTAACCCGTGGGCTGTGGCAAGCCTTTCTAGAGGCTCTGCTGAGCTACTGCGAAACCGAAACCGCAGTTTTCAATTGCATACAAAAAACCAGGCCGACATTCGTAAGTCTACTTATTGTGTCACATATACGCCTTGATTCAGCTCTCGATAACACACACCACCATCTGCCTCATTACGATGTACGCAGTTTATTACCAATCCTTGTTATTTGCCAAAAGATCTTGGGATGTAGGTTTTGGCGTTGGGATTTTTTGTGTCTATCTTGGACTTTTGAAGGAATTATTCAAGTATTTATTCAGTGGTTTATATCAAGGTACGGTACAACGGACCTATGCTTACCTTCAGATAAACGACTGCATAAAATACATGAATAATCCCGTCTAAATTTTGGGGACAAAATCCCAATGTGTGGCACCCTTGAATTCACCTCAACCGTCTCTCGCAGCGACTTGCTGCCCTTCGCCCCAGCTATTTCAACTCCCAACCACAACCATACCTCAACCCAATACGTTTGGGTTAAAATTAGATATAATGCCGGATGCAGATTTCTACAACCTTGATGTTGATGTGATTTGCATCAATTCTGTAATGATCATCGTTTTTCTCACATTCCCGCACTGGTGGCACTAAAAATTGATTTGCTCCCGCAGTTTCAGGGATAAGAATTATTATCCTCCAGTATAAACAAATATGTGGGAGTTGGATCTGGTCATTGATAGGTGCATCATATTGGAATCTGGTCCATATTTGGTCCGTCATTATCTTGCAAACTTTTAAGGGTAGAGCAGCTTGGAGTAAGATCCTTAGATGTGGTTGGTATATCATCTTGGAACTTTTACGGGTAATAGAGCTTGGAGTTAGATCTGGACCATGGTTGGTCATTCATATTGGAACTTTTAAGAGTTGTACAGCTTGGAGTTAGATCTGGGCCATTATTGGTCCCCCATATTTGAATTTTTAAGAGTAGTAGACTATACAGGTCGAGTAGGATGGTAGATGCTCTTCAGGATTGGCGATGCGGCGCTCCCTCCAACGAGTGTTCCCCATGTTAATTAATTATTTATTAATTAACCATTATGTATCTATCTTTATTTCTGGATGTGTTTTAGTTTTTGTTTCCATTTTTTTCTCCCCTCATATATTCACCTGTATCGCTGTCTCACCTTTCTCATATATCCCTGTTGTTTTGTTGTTGTTGTGGTCTTTTTTTATGGTGTTTGTTTTGCTGTAATGAGACTTTTGTTCTCGTTTTTGTGTGTTTTTGATCATCGGGTTGTTCCTTTGTTTCATGAGGGTGTGTGTTATGTGTTGTGTGTGTGTGTGTGTGTGTGTGTGTGTGTGTGTGTGTGTGTGTGTGTGTGTGTGTGTGTGTGTGTGTGTGTGTGTGTGTGTGTGTGTGTGTGTGTGTGTGTGTGTGTGTGTGTGTGTGTGTGTGAGTGTGTGTGTGTGAGTTGTGTGTGTGTGTGTGTGTGTGTGTGTGTGTGTGTGTGTGGTGTGTGTGTGTGTGTGGTGTGTGTATGTGTGTGTGTGTGTTTGTGTGTGTAAGTGTGTGTGTGTGTGTGTGCGTGTACGTGTGTGTGTGTGTGTGTGGTGTGTGTGTGTGTGTGTGTGTGTGTGTGTTGTGTGCGATGTGTGTGTTTGTGCATGTGTTTGTGTTGTGTCTGTGTGTGTGTGTTTGTGTGTGGGTGGGTGTGTGTGTTTTAGTTGTGTTTTATAATTATATTTTGTTGATTTGTGTTTTGTGTTTCTCTGTCACTCATGGTCTATTCTCCTTCTTGTTACCTATTCATTTCCATGTATGCAGTTTCCTCCTGAATGATGTGTATTTAATACTGATTTTTTTCTATTATAATATATTTCTATATCACGTTTCCATCTTTTGTATACGTCGTCTTTTATATATATTTATAAATCTTATTTCTTGTAGATGTTCTTAAATTTGATTTCATTCCACGCCCTTCATTAATTTATTGGTCAACACTCTTTATAGACTACCTTCTTCAATTCTTATTCAGGAATTCCTTGTCATAGTCCATCCAGTTAACCCGTGGGCTTGGCAATCCTTCCTGAAGGCTCTGCTGAGCTACTGCGAAACCGAAACCGCATTTTCAATTGCATACAAAAACCAGGCCGACTTTTGTAAAATCACATTNTTTTATATAATTTTAAATCTTTATTTCTTGTATTTTCCCTTAAAATTTGATTTCATTCCACGCCCTTCTTTAAATTTTTTTGGGGTCAACACTTTTTTATAGACCCCTTTCAATTTTTTATTCAGGATTCCCTTTGTCATAGCCCACCCCATTTAAAACCCGGGGCCCCTTTTGCAACCCTTTCCTAAAGGTTGGAGCACTCAAAAACCCAAACCGCATTTTTAAATTGCATAAAAAAACCAGGCCGACTTCGAAAAAAGTCTATTATTGTGTCACAATACCCCTTGTGCCCCTCCGAAAAACACCCCCACATCGCCTCTTAAGATGTACCAAAATTTTCCCACCCTTGGTTATTTGCCAAAAGATCGGGGTGTAGGTCTTGGCGTTGGGATATTTGTGTCTATTTTGGGGACTTTTGAAGGGTTTATTAAAGTATTTATTCATTTTTTATATAAGGTACGGTAAAAGGGAAAACCATGCTTACCTCGAAAAACAAATGCAAAAATACATGACAAATCCCGTCAAAATCTTGGGAAAAAACCCCAATGTGTGGCACCCTTAAATTCCCCCAAACCTCTCTCGAAGCGATTTGCTACCCTTCGCCCAGCATTTAAACCCCAACCCAACCAACCTAAACCCCAAACTTTTTGGTTAAAATTAGATTAGCCGATGCAAATTTCTACAACCTTGTGTTGATTTTTTTGTCCATTCTGAAATGATCACTGTTTTTCTCACATTCCCCAGGTGGCACAAAAAATTTATTGCTCCCGCGTTTCGGGGTAAAATTATTATCCCCCAGTATAAAACAAATTGTGGGAGTTGGATCTGGTTTATGGTGATCATATTGGATTGGTCCCTTTTTTTCCGCATTTTCTTGCAAATTTAAGGGGGAAGCAGCTTGGAGTAAATCCTTTGATGTGGTTTGGGCAAACACTTGGAACTTTAGGGTAATAGAGCTTGGAGTTAGATCCCGGGCCAGGGTTTGGGATTCATCTTGGAAATTTTAAGATTGTACAGCTTGGATTAATCTGGGCCATTTTTGGTCCCCCCTATTTGTATTTTAAGAGTAGTAACTATACAGGTCGGGGTAGTATGGAGGATGCCTTCGGATTGGCGATGCGGTGCCCCTCCACGAGTGTTTCCCATGATTAATTAATTATTTATTAATTACCATACTTCTTCTTTATTTTGGAGTGTTTTATTTTTGTTTCCATTTTTTTCCCCCTCATATATTCACCTGTATCGCTGTCTCACCTTTCTCATAATCCCTGTTGTTTTTTGTTTGTGGTTTTTTTTTTATGGTGTTTGTTTGCTGAAATGAGACTTTGTTCTCGTTTTTGTGTGTTTTTGATCATGGGTGTCCTTTTTTTCATGGGGTGTGTTTAGTGTGTGTGTTGGTGTGTGTGTGGGGTGTGTGTGGGTGTGTGTTTTGGTGTGGGGTGTGTGTGTGTGGTGGGGTGTGTTGTGTGTGTGGTGTGTGTGTGGTGGTGTTTTTGGTGTTGTTGGTTGATGTTGTGTGTGAGTTGTGTGTGGTGGGGTGTGTGTGTGTGTGTTTTGTTGTTGTTTGGTTGTGTATGTTGTGTTGTGTTTGTGTGTGTAAGTTTTGGGGGTGGGGTTTTGGTGCGTGTACGTGTGTTGTGGGTGTGTGTGTGTGTGTGTGTGTGTGTTGTGTCGTGTGTGTTTTTGTGTATTTTTTTGGGGTGTGTGTCTGTGTGTGTGTGTTTTGTGTGTGGGTGGGTGGTGTTTTTTATTTGTTTTTTAAAATTATATTTTTTTTGATTTGTGTTTTTGTTTCTCTTCACTCAGGGTTTTCTTTTCTCCTTTTTGCTTACCTTTTTCATTTCCTTTTTGCAGTTTCCTCCCGAAGATGTTATCTTAATACAGATTATTTTCTATTTTAATAATCTTTTTTTACACTTTTCCCTCATTTTTATACGTGTCTTTTTTTATATTTAAAATCTTTATTTTTTGTAATTTCCTTTAAATTTTTTTTCATTCCCGCCCTTTATTAATTCTTGGGCCCAAAACTCTTTTTAGACTACCTTCTTTTAATTCTTATTCAGGAATTCCTTGCTAGCCATCCCTTAACCCGTGGGCTTGGCAAGTTTTTCCCGAAGGCTCTGCTGAGCTACTGCAAACCGAAAGCAGTTTTTAATTCTCAAAAACCCCGCCGCATTTGTAAAATCTACTTATTGTTCACTATACGCCTTGATGTCGCTTCGATACACCACCACCATCTGCCCCATTACATGTACCAGATATTTACCAAACCTTGGTTATTTTTCTAAAAAATCTTGGGAGTAGGTCTTGGGGTTTGGGGTATTTTTTCTATCTTGGGGGTTTTTTAAGGATTATTTTGTATTTATTCATGGTTTTTAAACAAGGGATAAACGAAAACCCATGCTTACCTTTTAATACACGACTCATAAATACATGAAATCCCGTCTAAATCTTGGGACAAAAACCCCAAAGTTGGCACCCTTGTATTCACTCAACCGTCTCTCGCAAGCGACTTCTCCCTTCGCCCCCGCTATTTTAACTCCAAACCCCCCAAAACCCTACCTCAACCCCAAAACGTTTGGGGGTTTAAAATTAGATATAAAGCCGGTGCAAATTTCTACAACCTTGGATGTTGATGTGAGTTGCATCCACTCTCTGTAATGATCATCAGTTTTTCTCACATTTCCCGCACTGGTGGCACTAAAAATTGAATTTGCTCCCGCAGTTTTCAGATAAGAATTTATACCTCCCAGTTATAAAACAAATATGTGGGAGTTGGATCTGGTCATTGATAGGTGCATCATTTGGAATTGGTCCCATATTTGGTCGTCATTTCTGCAACTTTTAAGGGTGAGCAGCTTGGAGTAAGATCCTTAGATGTGGTTGGTCAATCATCTGGAACTTTTACGTAATAGAGCTTGGAGTAAGATCTGGACCGGGTTGGTTCCTTCATCTTGGAAACTTTTAAGAGTTGTACAGCTATGGTGTTAGATCTGGGCCATTATTTGGTCCCCCGTATTTGTACTTTTAAGAGTAGTGACTATACAGGTCGGTAGTATGGTAAGGAGCTCTTCAGATTGGCGATGCGGTGCTCCCTCCAAAGAGTGTTTCCCATGATTAATTAATTATTTATTAATTAACCATTAGCTATCTATCTTTATTTCTGGATGTGTTTTAGTTTTGTTTCCATTTTTTTCTCCCCTCATATATTCACCTGTATCGCTGTCTCACCTTTCTCATATATCCCTGTTGTTTTGTTGTTGTTGTGGTCTTTTTTTTATGGTGTTTGTTTTGCTGTAATGAGACTTTTGTTCTCGTTTTTGTGTGTTTTTGATCATCGGGTGTTCCTTTGTTTCATGAGGGTGTGTGTTAGTGTGTGTGTGTGTGTGTGTGTGTGTGTGTGTTGTGTGTGTGTGTGTTTGTGTATGTGTTTGTGTGTGTGTCTGTGTGTGTGTGTTTGTGTGTGGGTGGGTGTGTGTGTTTTAGTTGTGTTTTATAATTATATTTTGTTGATTTGTGTTTTTGTGTTTCTCTGTCACTCACGGTTCTTTTCCTCCTTCTTGTTTACCTTATTCATTTCCATGTATGCAGTTTCCTCCTGAATGATGTGTATCTTAATACTGATTATTTTCTATTATAATATATCTTTCTATATCACGTTTCCATCTTTTGTATACGTCGTCTTTTATATATATTTATAAATCTTTATTTCTTGTAGATGTTCCTTAAATTTGATTTCATTCCACGCCCTTCATTAATTTCTTGGTCAACACTCTTTATAGACTACCTTCTTCAATTCTTATTCAGGAATTCCTTGTCATAGTCCATCCAGTTAACCCGTGGGCTGTGGCAAGCCTTCCTGAAGGCTCTGCTGAGCTACTGCGAAACCGAAACCGCAGTTTTCAATTGCATACAAAAACCAGGCCGACATTCGTAAAAGTCTACTTATTGTGTCACATATACGCCTTGATGTCAGCTCTCGATAACACACACCACCATCTGCCTCATTACGATGTACGCAGATATTTACCAATCCTTGGTTATTTGCCAAAAGATCTTGGGATGTAGGTCTTGGCGTTGGGATATTTTGTGTCTATCTTGGGACTTTTGAAGGGATTATTCAAGTATTTATTCAGTGGTTTATATCAAGGTACGGTACAACGGAACCTATGCTTACCTTCAGATAAACGACTGCATAAATACATGAATAATCCCGTCTAAATCTTGGGACAAAATCCCAATGTGTGGCACCCTTGAATTCACCTCAACCGTCTCTCGCAAGCGACTTGCTACCCTTCGCCCCAGCTATTTCAACTCCCAACCACAACCATACCTCAACCCAATACGTTTGGGTTAAAATTAGATATAATGCCGGATGCAAATTTCTACAACCTTGATGTTGATGTGATTTGCATCCAATTCTGTAATGATCACTGTTTTTCTCACATTCCCGCACTGGTGGCACTAAAATTGATTGGCTCCCGCAGTTTTCAGGGATAAGAATTATTATCCTCCAGTATAAAACAAATATGTGGGAGTTGGATCTGGTCATTGATAGGTGCATCATATTGGAATCTGGTCCATATTTGGTCCGTCATTATCTTGCAACTTTTAAGGGTAGAACAGCTTGGAGTAAGATCCTTAGATGTGGTTGGTCAATCATCTTGGAACTTTTACGGGTAATAGAGCTTGGAGTTAGATCTGGACCATGGTTGGTCATTCATCTTGGAACTTTTAAGAGTTGTACAGCTTGGAGTTAGATCTGGGCCATTATTGGTCCCCCATATTTGAACTTTTAAGAGTAGTAGACTATACAGGTCGGAGTAGGATGGTAGGATGCTCTTCAGGATTGGCGATTCGGCGCTCCTTCCAACGAGTGTTCCCCATGATTAATTAATTATTTATTAATTAACCATAGCTATCTATCTTTATTTCTGGATGTGTTTTAGTTTTGTTTCCATTTTTTTCTCCCCTCATATATTCACCTGTATCGCTGTCTCACCTTTCTCATATATCCCTGTTGTTTTGTTGTTGTTGTGGTCTTTTTTTTATGGTGTTTGTTTTGCTGTAATGAGACTTTTGTTCTCGTTTTTGTGTGTTTTTGATCATCGGGTGTTCCTTTGTTTCATGAGGGTTGTGTGTTGTGGGTGTGTGTGTGTGTGTTGTGTGTTGTGTTGGTGTGTGTGTGTGTGTGTGTGTGTGTGTGTGTGTGTGTGTGTGTGTGTGTGTGTGTTGTGTGTGTGTGGTGTGTGTGTGTGTGTGTGTGTGTGTGTGTGTGTGTGTGTGTGTGTGTGTTGTGTGGTGTGTGTGTGTGTGTGTGTGTGTGTGTGTGTGTGTGGTGTGTGTGTGTGTGTGTGTTTTGTGTGTGTGTGTGTGTGTGTGTGTGTGTGTGTGTTGTGTTGTGTGTGTGTGTGTGTGTGTGTTGTGTGTGTGGTGTTGTGTGTGTGTGTGTGTTGTGTTTGTGTGTGTGTGTGTGTGTGTGTGTTGTGTGGTGTGTGTGTTTGTGTTGTTTTGTGTGTTGTGTCTGTGTGTGTGTGTTTGTGTGTGGGTTGGGTGTGTGTTTTTAGTTGTGTGTTATAATTATATTTTGTTGATTTGTGTTTTTTTTGTGTTTCTCTGTCAGCTCATGGTTCTTTTCCTCCTTCTTGGTTTACCTTATTCATTTCCATGTACAGTTTTCCTTCCCTCCTGAATGATGTTTATCTTAATACTGACTATTTTCTATTATAATATATCTTTCTATAACCACGTTTCCATCTTTTTGTATACGTCGTCTTTTATATATATTTATAAATCTTTATTTCTTGTAGATGTTCCTTAAATTTGATTTCATTCCACGCCCTTCATTAATTTCTTGGTCAACACTTTTATGACTACCTTCTTCAATCCCTATTCAGAATTCCTGTCATAGTCCCATCCAGTTACCCGTGGCTTTGGCAAAGCCTTCCTGTTAGGCTCTGCTGAGCTACTGCAAAACCGAAACGGGGGCAGTTTTCAATTGCATACTAAAACCAGGCCGCATTCGTAACGGTCTACTTTATGTGTCACATATACCCTTGATGTCAGCTCTCGATAACACACACCACCATCTGCCTCATTACGATTACGCAGATTTTTACCATCCTTGGTTTATTGCCAAAATATCTTGGGATGGTAGGTCATGGCATGGTATAATTTTGTGTCTATCTTGGGACTTTTTAAGGGATTATTCAAGTATTTATTTCAGTGGTTGATATCAAGGTACGGTAACAACGGAACCTATGCTTACCTTCCATATAAACGACTGCTACATAACATGAAGAATCCCCGTTAAATCTTGGGACAAATCCCAATGTGTGGCCACCCTTGAAATCCCTCACCGTCTCTCGCAAGCGACTGGCTACCCTTCGCCCAGCTATTTCAACCTCCCACCACAACCATACCTCACCCCCAATACGTTTGGGTTAAATTAGATTAATGCGGATCAAATTTTCTACAACCTTGATGTTTATGTGATTTTGCATCCATTCTGTAATGATCACTGTTTTTTCTCACATTCCCGCACTGTTGGCACTAAAATTGATTTCCTCCAGCAGTTTCAGGGATAAGAATTATTATCCTTCCAGTAATAAAACAAATTGTGGGAGTTGGGTCTCGGTCATTGATAGGTGCATCATATTTGGAATCATGGTCATAATATGGTCCGTCTTTATCTTGCAACTTTAAGGGTAAGAACAAGCCTTGGAGTACGATACTTAGATGTGGTTGGTCAATCATCTTGGAACTTTTTACGGTAATAGAGCTTGGGAGTTAATCTGGACCATGGTTGGTCATGTCATCTTGAACTTTTAAGAGTTGTACAGCTTGGAGTTAGATCTGGGCCATTATTGGTCCCCATATTTGAACTTTTAAGAGTAGTAACTATACAGGTCGGAGTAGGATCGTAGGATATGCCTCTTCAGGATTGGCGATTCGGCGCTGGCACTCCTTCCAACGAGTGTGTCCCATGAGTAATTAATTATTTATTAATTAACCAATAGCTATCTATCTTATTACCCCCTCTGGAGTGTTTTTTGTTGTTTCCATTTTTTTCTCCCCTCATAAGTCACCTGTAATCGCTGTCTCACCTTTCTCATATATCCCTGTTGTTTTGTTGTTGTTGTGGTTTTTTTTTTATGGTGTTTGTTTTGCTGTAATGAGACTTTTGTTCTCGTTTTTGTGTGTTTTTGATCATCGGGTGTTCCTTTGTTTCATGAGGGTGTGTGTTAGTGTGTGTGTGTGTGTGTGTGTGTGTGTGTGTGTGTGTGTGTGTGTGTGTGTGTGTGTGTGTGTGTGTGTGTGTGTGTGTGTGTGTGTGTGTGTGTGTGTGTGTGTGTGTGTGTTGTGTGTGTGTGTGGTGTGTGTGTGTGTGTGTGTGTGGTGTGTGTGTGTGTGTGTGTGTGTGTGTGTGTGTGTGTGTGTGTGTGTGTGTGTGTGTGTGTGTGTGTGTGTGTTGTGTTGTGTGTGTTTTGTGTGTGTAGTGTGTGTGGTGTGTGTGTGTGTGTGTGTGTGTGTGTGTGTGTGTGTGTGTGTGTGTGTGTGTGTGTGTGTTGTGTGCGATGTGTGTGTTTGTGTATGTGTTTGTGTGTGTGTGTGTGTGTGTGTGTTTGTGTGTGGGTGGGTGTGTGTGTTTTAGTTGTGTTTTATAATTATATTTTGTTGATTTGTGTTTTTGTGTTTCTCTGTCACTCATGGTTCTTTTCCTCCTTCTTGTTTACCTAATTCATTTCCTTGTATGCAGTTTCCTCCTGAATGATGTGTATCTTAATACTGATTATTTTCTATTATAATATATCTTTCTATATCACGTTTCCATCTTTTGTATACGTCGTCTTTTATATATATTTATAAATCTTTATTTCTTGTAGATGTTCCTTAAATTTGATTTCACTCCACGCCCTTCATTAATTTCTTGGTCAACACTCTTTATAGACTACCTTCTTCAATTCTTATTCAGGAATTCCTTGTCATAGTCCATCCAGTTAACCCGTGGGCTGTGGCAATGCTTCCTGTAGGCTCTGCTGAGCTACTGCGAAACCGAAACCGCAGTTTTCAATTGCATACAAAAACCAGGCCGACATTCGTAAAAGTCTACTTATTGTGTCACATATACGCCTTGATGTCAGCTCTCGATAACACACACCACCATCTACGTCATTACGATGTACGCAGATATTTACCAATCCTTGGTTATTTGCCAAAAGATCTTGAGATGTAGGTCTTGGCGTTGGGATATTTTGTGTCTATCTTGGGACTTTTGAAGGGATTATTCAAGTATTTATACAGTGGTTTATATCAAGGTACGGTACAACGGAACCTATGCTTACCTTCAGATAAACGACTGCGTAAATACATGAATAATCCCGTCTAAATCTTGGGACAAAATCCCAATGTGTGGCACCCTTGAATTCACCTCAACCGTCTCACGCAAGCGACTTGCTGCCCTTCGCCCCAGCTATTTCAACTCCCAACCACAACCATACCTCAACCCAATACGTTTGGGTTAAAATTAGATATAATGCCGAATGCAGATTTCTACAACCTTGATGTTGATGTGATTTGCATCCAATTCTGTAATGATCATCGTTTTTCTCACATTCCCGCACTGGTGGCACTAAAAATTTATTTGCTCCCGCAGTTTCAGGGATAAAAATTATTATCCTCCAGTATAAAACAAATATGTGGGAGTTGGATCTGGTCATTGATAGGTGCATCATATTGGAATCTGGTCCATATTTGGTCCGTCATTATCTTGCAACTTTAAGGGTATAGCAGCTTGGAGTAAGATCCTTAGATGTGGTTGGTCAATCATCTTGGAACTTTTTTGGGTAATAGAGCTTGGAGTTAGATCTGGACCATGGTTGGTCATTCATCTTGGAACTTTTAAGAGTTGTACAGCTTGGAGTTAGATCTGGGCCATTATTGGTCCCCCATATTTGAACTTTTAAGAGTAGTAGACTATACAGGTCGGAGTAGGATGGTAGGATGCCCTTCAGGATTGGCGATTCGGCGCTCCTTCCAACGAGTGTTTCCCATGATTAATTAATTATTTATTAATTAACCAATAGCTATCTATCTTTATTTCTGGATGTGTTTTAGTTTTGTTTCCATTTTTTTCTCCCCTCATATATTCACCTGTATCGCTGTCTCACCTTTCTCATATATCCCTGTTGTTTTGTTGTTGTTGTGGCCTTTTTTTTTATGGTGGTTTGTTTTGCTGTAATGAGACTCTTGTTCTCGTTTTTGTGTGTTTTTGATCATCGGGTGTTCCTTTGTTTCATGAGGGTGTGTGATAGTGTGTGTGTGTGTGTGTGGTGTGTGTGTGTGTGTGGTGTGTGTGTGTGTGTGTGTGTGTGTGTGTATGTGGTGTGTGTGTGTGTGTGTGTGTGTGTGTGTGTGTGTGTGTGTGTGTGTGTGTGTGTGTGTGTGTGTGTGTGTGTGTGGTGTGTGTGTGTGTGTTGTGTGATTGTGTGTGTGTGAGTGTGTGTTGTGTGTGTGTGTGTGTGTTTGTGTGTGTGTGTGTGTGGTAGTTGTGTGTATGGTGTGTGTGTGTGTTGTGTGGGTAAGTGTGTGTGGTGTGTGTGCGCGTACGTGTGTGTGTTGGTGTGTGTGTGTGTCGTGTGTGTGTGTGTGTTGGTGCGATGTGTGGTTTGTGTATGGGTTTGTGTGTGGTCTGTGTGTGTGTGTTTGTGTGTGGGTGGGTGTGTGTTGTTTTAGTGTGTTTATTAATTATATTTTGTTGATTGTGTTTGTGTTTCTCTGGTCACTCAGGTTCTTTCCTCCTTTTGTTTACCTTATTCATTTTCAATGTATGCAGTTTCCTCTGAATGATGGTATGTTAATACTGATTATTTTTATATAATATACCTTTCTATATCACGTTTCCATCTTTGTATACGTCGTCTTTTTATATATATGTAAAATCTTTTATTCTTGTAGATGTTCCTTAAATTGATTCATTCCACCCCTTAATTATTTATTGGTCCAAACACTCTATAGACTACCCTTCTTCAATTCTTATTCAGGAATCCGTCATAGTCCATACAGTTAACCCGTGGGCGTGGCAATCCTTCCTGGAAGGCTCTGCGAGCTACTAGCGAAACGAAACCGCAGTGTTCAATTGCATACAAAAACCATGCGAACATTAGTAAAACAGTCTACTATTGTGTACATATACGCCTGATGTCAGCCTCGATAACACACACCACCAATCTGCCTAATTACGATGTACCCAGATATTTACCAATCCTTGGTTATTGCAAAAGATCTTGGGATGTAGGTCTTGCGTTGGGATATTTTGTGTCTATTTGGGACTTTGAAGGGATTATCAAGTATTTATTTCAGTGGTTAAAATCAAGGTACGGTACAACCCCCCCGGAACCTAGGCTTACCTTCAGAAAACGACTTGCATAAATACATGAAAATCCCGTCTAATCTTGGGACAAATTCCCAATGTGTGGGACACCATTGAATTCACCTCAACCGGCTCTCGCAAGCGACTTGCTACCTATCGCCCCAGCTATTTCAATCCCAACCACAACCATACCGAAACCCAAACGTTTTGGTTAAAATTAATATAATGCCGGATGCAAATTTTCTACAACCTTGATGTTGTGTTGATTTGCATCCAATTCTGTAATGATCACTGTTTTTCTCCCATTCCGCACTGGTGGCACTAAAAAATTGATTTGCTCCCGCAGTTTCAGGGATAAAAATTATTATCCTCCAGTAAAAACAAATAGTGGGAGTGGATGTGTCATGATTGGTGCATCATATTGGAATCTGGTCCATATTTGGTCCGTCATTATCTTGCAAAACTTTTAAGGGTAGAACAGCTTGGAGTAAGATCCTTAGAGGTGGTTGGTCAATCAACTTGGAACTTTTAAGGGTAATAGAGCTTGGAGTTAGATCTGGACCATGGTTGGTCATTCATCTTGGAACTTTTAAGAGTTGTACAGCTTGGAGTTAGATCTGGGCCATTATTGGTCCCCCATATTTGAACTTTTAAGAGTAGTAGACTATACAGGTCGGAGTAGGATGGTAGGATGCTCTTCAGGATTGGCGATTCGGCGCTCCTTCCAACGAGTTTTCCCCATGATTAATTAATTATTTATTAATTAACCAATAGCTATCTATCTTTATTTCTGGATGTGTTTTAGTTTGTTTCCATTTTTTCTCCCCTCATATATTCACCTGTATCGCTGTCTCACCTTTCTCATATATCCCTGTTGTTTGTTGTTGTTGTGGTCTTTTTTTATGGTGTTGTTTTGCTGTAATGAGACTTTTGTTCTCGTTTTTGTGTGTTTTTGATCATCGGGTGTTCCTTTGTTTCATGAGGGTGTGTGTTAGTGTGTGTGTGTGTGTGTGTGTGTGGGTGTGTGTGTGTGTGTGTGTGTGTGTGTGTGTGTGTGGTGTGTGTGTGTGTGTGTGTGTGTGTGTGTGTGTGTGTGTGTGTGTGTGTGTGTGGTGTGTGTGTGTGTGTGTGTGTGTGTGTGTGTGTGTGTGTGTGATGTGTGTTGTGTGTGTGTGTGTGTGTGTGTGTGTGTGTGTGTGTGTGTGTGTGTGTGTGTGTGTGTGTGTGGTGTGTGTGTGTGTGGTGTTGTATGGGGTGTGTGTGTGTTGTGTGTGTAAGTGTGTGTGTGTGTGTGTGTGTGTGTACGTGTGTGTGTGTGTGTGTGTGTGTGTGTGTGTGTGTGTGTGTGTGTTGTGTGCGATGTGTGTGTTTGTGTATGTGTTTGTGTGTGTGTCTGTGTGTGTGTGTTTTGTGTGTGGGGGGTGTGTGTGTTTTAGTTGTGTTTTATAATTATATTTTGTTGATTTGTGTTTTTGTGTTTCTCTGTCACTCATGGTTCTTTTCCTCCTTCTTGTTTACCTTATTCATTTCCATGTATGCAGTTTCCTCCTGAATGATGTGTATCGATAAATACTGATTATTTCGATTATAATATATCTTTCTATATTACGTTTCCATTCTTTGATACGTCGTTTTTATATATATTTTAAATCTTTATTTCTTGTACATGTTCCTTAAATTTGATTCATTCCACGCCCGTCATTAATTTCTTGGTCAACACTCTTTATAGACTACCTTCTTCAATTCTTATTCAGGAATTTCCTTGTCATAGTCATCCAGTAACACGTGGGCTGTGGCAAGCCTTTCTGAAGGTCTGCTGAGCTAAGCGAAACCGGAAACGCAGTTTTCAATTGCATACAAAAACCAGGCGACATCTCGTCAAAGTCTACTTATGGTGTCACATATACGCCTGATGTCATCTCTCGCTAACACACACCACACTGCCTCATTTACGATGTTACGCAGATATAACCAATCCTTGTATTGCCAAAAAGATCTTGGGCTCGTAGGTCTGGCGTTGGAATATTTTGTGTCTATCTTGGGACACTTGAAGGATTATTCAAGAGATTTATTCAGTGGTTTCCTAGACAAGGGCTACCGGTCACGGAACCTATGCCTAAACTTCAGATAAACGGAATGCATAAATACATGAATACTCCAGTCTATAATCTTGGGACAAAATCCAATGTGTGGCACCCTTGAATGAATTTCACCTCAAAGTCTCTTTTTTTTCGGGCCAAGAGACTTGCTGCCCTTCGCACCCGCTATTTCAACTCCCAAAACCACAACCATTACATCAACCCAATACGTTTAGGTTAAAATTTAGATTAATGTCGGATGGCAGATCTATACAACATTGATGTGATTGTGATTTGCAGCCAATTGAATGATCATCGTTTTTCTCACATTCCTGCCCTGGTGGCACTACTAAAAATTGATTTGCTCCCGCCGTTGCAGGGATAAGAATTATTATCCTCCAGTATAAAACAAATATGTGGGAGTTGGATCTGGTCATTGATAGGTGCATCATATTGGAATCTGGTCCATATTTGGTCCGTCATTATCTTGCAACTTTTAAGGGTAGAACAGCTTGGAGTAAGATCCTTAGATGTGGTTGGTCAATCATCTTGGAACTTTTACGGGTAATAGAGCTTGGAGTTAGATCTGGACCATGGTTGGTCATTCATCTTGGAACTTTTAAGAGTTGTACAGCTTGGAGTTAGATCTGGGCCATTATTGGTCCCCCATATTTGAACTTTTAAGAGTAGTAGACTATACAGGTCGGAGTAGGATGGTAGGATGCTCTTCAGGATTGGCGATTCGGCGCTCCTTCCAACGAGTGTTCCCCATGATTAATTAATTATTTATTAATTAACCAATAGCTATCTATCTTTATTTCTGGATGTGTTTTAGTTGTGTTTCCATTTTTTTCTCCCCTCATATATTCACCTGTATCGCTGTCTCACCTTTCTCATATATCCCTGTTGTTTTGTTGTTGTTGTGGTCTTTTTTTTATGGTGTTTATTTTGCTGTAATGAGACTTTTGTTCTCGTTTTTGTGTGTTTTTGATCATCGGGTGTTCCTTTGTTTCATGAGGGTGTGTGTTAGTGTGTGTGTGTGTGTGTGTGTGGTGTGTGTGTGTGTGTGTGTGTGTGTGTGTGTGTGTGTGTGTGTGTGGTGTGTGTATGTGTGTGTGTGTGTGTGTGTGTGTGTGTGTGTGTGTGTGTGTGTGTGTGTGTGTGTGAGTGTGTGTGTGTGAGTTGTGTGTGTTGTGTGTGTGTGTGTGTGTGTGTGTGTGTGTGTGTTTGTGTGTGTGTGTGTGTGTGGGGTGTGTATGTGTGTGTGTGTGTGTTGTGTGTGTGTGTGTGTGTGTGTGTGTGTGTACGTGTGTGTGTGTGTGTGTGTGTGTGTGTGTGTGTGTGTATGTGTGTTGTGTGCGATGTGTGTGTTTGTGTATGTGTTTGTGTGTGTGTCTGTGTGTGTGTGTTTGTGTGTGGGTGGGTGTGTGTGTTTTAGTTGTGTTTTATAATTATATTTTGTTGATTTGTGTTTTTGTGTTTCTCTGTCACTCATGGTTCTTTTCCTCCTTATTGTTTACCTTATTCATTTCCATGTACGCAGTTTCCTCCTGAATGATGTGTATCTTAATACTGATTATTTTCTATTATAATATATCTTTCTATATCACGTTTCCATCTTTTGTATACGTCGTCTTTTATATATATTTATAAATCTTTATTTCTTGTAGATGTTCCTTAAATTTGATTTCATTCCACGCCCTTCATTAATTTCTTGGTCAACACTCTTTATAGACTACCTTCTTCAATTCTTATTCAGGAATTCCTTGTCATAGTCCATCCAGATAACCCGTGGGCTGTGGCAAACCTTCCTGAAGGCTCTGCTGAGCTACTGCGAAACCGAAACCGCAGTTTTCAATTGCATACAAAAACCAGGCCGACATTCGTAAAAGTCTACTTATTGTGTCACATATACGCCTTGATGTCAGCTCTCGATAACACACACCACCATCTGCCTCATTACGATGTACGCAGATATTTACCAATCCTTGGTTAATTGCCAAAAGATCTTGGGATGTAGGTCTTGGCGTTGGGATATTTTGTGTCTATCTTGGGACTTTTGAAGGGATTATTCAAGTATTTATTCAGTGGTTTATATCAAGGTACGGTACAACGGAACCTATGCTTACCTTCAGATAAACGACTGCATAAATACATGAATAATCCCGTCTAAATCTTGGGACAAGATCCCAATGTGTGGCACCTTGAATTCACCTCAACCGTCTCTCGCAAGCGACTTGCTGCCCTTCGCCCCAGCTATTTCAACTCCCAACCACAACCATTCCTCAACCCAATACGTTTGGGTTAAAATTAGATATAATGCCGGATGCAGATTTCTACAACCTTGATGTTGATGTGATTTGCATCCAATTCTGTAATGATCATCGTTTTTCTCACATTCCCGCACTGGTGGCACTAAAAATTGATTTGCTCCCGCAGTTTCAGGGATAAGAATTATTATCCTCCAGTATAAAACAAATATGTGGGAGTTGGATCTGGTCATTGATAGGTGCATCATATTGGAATCTGGTCCATATTTGGTCCGTCGTTATCTTGCAACTTTTAAGGGTAGAGCAGCTTGGAGTAAGATCCTTAGATGTGGTTGGTCAATCATCTTGGAACTTTTACGGGTAATAGAGCTTGGAGTTAGATCTGGACCATGGTTGGTCATTCATCTTGGAACTTTTAAGAGTTGTACAGCTTGGAGTTAGATCTGGGCCATTATTGGTCCCCCATATTTGAACTTTTAAGAGTAGTAGACTATACAGGTCGGAGTAGTATGGTAGGATGCTCTTCAGGATTGGCGATGCGGCGCTCCCTCCAACGAGTGTTTCCCATGATTAATTAATTATTTATTAATTAACCATTAGCTATCTATCTTTATTTCTGGATGTGTTTTAGTTTTGTTTCCATTTTTTCTCCCCTCATATATTCACCTGTATCGCTGTCTCACCTTTCTCATATATCCCTGTTGTTTTGTTGTTGTTGTGGTCTTTTTTTATGGGGTTTGTTTTGCTGTAATGAGACTTTTGTTCTCGTTTTTGTGTGTTTTTGATCATCGGGTGTTCCTTTGTTTCATGAGGGTGTGTGTTAGTGTGGTGTGTGTGTGTGTGTGTGTGTGTGTGTGTGTGTGTGTGTGGTGTGTGTGTGTGTGTGGTGTGTGTGTGTGTGTGTGTGTGTGTGTGTGTGTGTGTGTGTGTGTGTGTGTGTGTGTGTGTGTGTGTGTGTGTGTGTGTGTGTGTGTGTGTGTGTGTGTGAGTTGTGTGTGTGTGGTGTGTGTGTGTGTGTGTGTGTGTGTGTGTGTGTGTGTGTGTGTGGTGTGTGTAGTGTGTGTGTGTGTGTTGTGTGTGTAAGTGTGTGTGTGTGTGTGTGCGGTACGTGTGTGTGTGTGTGTGTGTGTGTGTTGTGTGTGTGTGTGTGTTGTGTGCGATGTGTGTGTTGTGTATGTGTTGTGTGTGTGTCTGTGTGTGTGTGTTTGTGTGTGGGTGGGTGTGGTGTGTTTAGTTGTGTTTTATAATTATATTTTGTTGATTTGTGTTTTTGTGTTTCTCTGTCACTCACGGTTCTTTCCTCCTTCTTGTTTACCTTATTCATTTCCATGTATGCAGTTTCCTCCTGAATGATGTGTATGTTAATACTGATTATTTTCTATTATAATATATCTTTCTATATCACGTTTCCATCTTTTGTATACGTCGTCTTTTATATATATTTATAAATCTTTATTTCTTGTAGATGTTCCTTAAATTTGATTTCATTCCACGCCCTTCATTAATTTCTTGGTCAACACTCTTTATAGACTACCTTCCTAAATTCTTATTCAGGAATTCCTTGTCATAGTCCATCCAGTTAACCCGGGGCTGTGGCAAGCCTTCCTGAAGGCTCTGCTGAGCTACTGCGAAACGAAACCGCGTTAGTACAGCGACATTGAAAAGCTTTGCTAAAGCTCCGCCATCCA
>JACEEZ010026438.1:151494-173034 GCA_016584305.1 Chionoecetes opilio
TCACGGTTCTTTTCCTTATTTCATTTCCATGTATGCAGTTTCCTCCTGAATGATGTGTATTTAATACTGATTATTTTCTATTATAATATATCTTTCTATATCACGTTTCCATCTTTTGTATACGTCGTCTTTTATATATATTTATAAATCTTTATTTCTTGTAGATGTTCCTTAAATTTGATTTCATTCCACGCCCTTCATTAATTTCTTGGTCAACACTCTTTATAGACTACCTTCTTCAATTCTTATTCAGGAATTCCTTGTCATAGTCCATCCAGTTAACCCGTGGGCTGTGGCAAGCCTTCCTGAAGGCTCTGCTGAGCTACTGCGAAACCGAAACCGCAGTTTTCAATTGCATACAAAAACCAGGCCGACATTCGTAAAAGTCTACTTATTGTGTCACATATACGCCTTGATGTCAGCTCTCGATAACACACACCACCATCTGCCTCATTACGATGTACGCAGATATTTACCAATCCTTGGTTATTTGCCAAAAGATCTTGGGATGTAGGTCTTGGCGTTGGGATATTTTGTGTCTATCTTGGGACTTTTGAAGGGATTATTCAAGTATTTATTCAGTGGTTTATATCAAGGTACGGTACAACGGAACCTATGCTTACCTTCAGATAAACGACTGCATAAATACATGAATAATCCCGTCTAAATCTTGGGACAAAATCCCAATGTGTGGCACCCTTGAATTCACCTCAACCGTCTCTCGCAAGCGACTTGCTACCCTTCGCCCCAGCTATTTCAACTCCCAACCACAACCATACCTCAACCCAATACGTTTGGTTAAAATTAGATATAATGCCGGATGCAAATTTCTACAACCTTGATGTTGATGTGATTTGCATCCAATTCTGAAATGATCACTGTTTTTCTCACATTCCCGCACTGGTGGCACTAAAAATTGATTTGCTCCCGCAGTTTCAAGGATAAAAATTATTATCCTCCAGTATAAAACAAATATGTGGGAGTTGGATCTGGTCATTGATAGGTGCATCATATTGGAATCTGGTCCATATTTGGTCCGTCATTATCTTGCAACTTTTAAGGGTAGAACAGCTTGGAGTAAGATCCTTAGATGTGGTTGGTCAATCATCTTGGAACTTTTACGGGTAATAGAGCTTGGAGTTAGATCTGGACCATGGTTGGTCATTCATCTTGGAACTTTTAAGAGTTGTACAGCTTGGAGTTAGATCTGGGCCATTATTGGTCCCCCATATTTGAACTTTTAAGAGTAGTAGACTATACAGGTCGGAGTAGGATGGTAGGATGCTCTTCAGGATTGGCGATTCGGCGCTCCTTCCAACGAGTGTTCCCCATGATTAATTAATTATTTATTAATTAACCAATAGCTATCTATCTTTATTTCTGGATGTGTTTTAGTTTTGTTTCCATTTTTTTCTCCCCTCATATATTCACCTGTATCGCTGTCTCACCTTCTCATATATCCCTGTTTGTTTTGTTGTTTGTTGTGGTCTTTTTTTTATGGTGTTTTTGTTTTGCTGTAATGAACTTTTGTTCTCGTGTTTTGTTTGTTTTTTGATCATCGGTGTTCCTTTGTTGCATGAGGTGTGTGTTAGTGTGTGGGTGTGTGTGTGTGTGTGTGTGTGTGTGTGTGTGTGTGTGTGTGTGTGTGTGTTGTTGTGTGTGTGTGTGTGTGTGTGTGTGTGTGTGTGTGTGTGTTGTGTGTGTGTGTGTGTGTGTGTGTGTGTGTGTGTGTGTGTGTGTGTGTGTGTTTGGTGAGTTGTGTGTTGGGTGTGGTGTGTGTGGTTGGTGTGTGTGTTGTGGGTGTGTGTGTTGTGTGTAATTGTGTGTGGTGTGTTTGTGTTGTGTAAGTGGTGTGTGTTGTGTGTGCGTGTACGTGTTTTTGTGTGTGTGTGGTGTGTGTGTGTGTTGGTGTTGTGTGCGATGTGTGTGTTGTGTATGTGTTTTGTGTGTGTCTGTGTGTGTGTGTTTGTTGTGTGGGTTGGGTGGTGTGTGTTTAGTTGTGTTTTATAATTATCCGTTTTGTTGATTTGTGTTTTTTTTGTGTTTCTCTGTCACTCTGGTTCTTTTCCTCTTTCTTGTTTACCTATTCTTTCCATGTATGCAGTTTCCTCCTGAATGATGTGTTATCGTAATAATGATTGATGTTTCTATTATAATATGTCTTTTCTATATCACGTGTCCATCTTTTGTATCGTCGTCTTTTATATATATTTTATAATCTTTTTTCTTGTAGATGTTTCCCTTAAATTGATTTCCTTTCCACGCCCTTCAGTAAATTTCTTGGTCACACTCTTATTATCGACTACATTCTTCAATTCTTATTCAGGAATTCCTTGTCATAGTCCATCCAGTTAACCCGTGGGCTGTGGCAAGCCTTTCCTGAAGGCGCTGCTGGACTACTGCGAAACCGAAACCGCAGTTTTCAATTGCATACAAAAACCAGGTCCGACATTCGTAAAAGTCTACTTATTGTGTCACATATACGCCTTGATTCAAGCTCTCGATACACACACACCCCACCACAATTCTGCCTAACTACTACGATGTCGCAGATATTTACCAATCCTTGGTGTATTTTTGCCAAAAGATCTTGTTATGTAGGTCTTGCGTTGGGATTTTGTGTCCTATCTTGGGACTTTGAAGGATTATTCAGTATTATTCATTCAAGGTTTATATCAAGGTACGGTTAAAACGGACACCTATGGCTTACCTTCCAGATAAACACTGATAAATACATGAATATCCCGTCTAAATCTGGGGACAAAATCCCAATGTGTGGCACCCTGGAATTCACCTTCAACCGTCTCTCCGCAAGCGACTTTGCTGCACTTCGCCCCAGCTAATTTCAACTCCCAACCCCACCTACCTCAACCCAATCGTTTGGGTTAAAATTTAGATATATGCCGGAATCAAATTTCTAACAACCTTGATGTGATGTGTGTTTGCACCAATTCTTAATGTAACTGTTTTTTCCACTTCCCGCACTGTTGGTCACAAAAATGTATTTGCTCCTCGCAGTTTCAGGATACAAATTATTATCCATCCAGTATAAAGACAAATATTGGAGTTGTGGATTCTGGTCCTTGATAGTGCATCATATTGAATCTGGTCCATGATTTGGTCCTCATTATCTTGCAACTTTTAAGGGTAGAACACTTGGAGTATAAGATCTTAGGATGTGGTTGGTCAGTCATCTTGGAACTTTTACGAGTACTAGAGCTGGTGAGTTAGATCTGACCTGGTTGGTCATTCATCTTGGAACTTTTAAGAGTTTACAGCTTGGTGGGGTAGATCTGGGCCATTATTGGTCCCCCATATTTGAACTTTTTAAGAGTAGTAGACTATACAGGTCGGAGTAGGACGGTAGGATGCTCTTCAGGATTGGCGGTGCGGCGCTCCCTCAACGAGTTTCCCCATGATTAATTATTATTTATTAATTAACCATTAGGTATCTATCTTTATTTCTGGATGTGTTTTAGTTTTTGGTTTCATTTTTTTCATCCCCTCATATATTCCCTGTATCGGCGTCTCACACCTTTTTTTCATATATCCTGTTTGTTTGTTTGTTGTTGTGGTCTTTTTTTATTTGTTTGGTTTTGCTGTATAATGAGAGGCAACATTTGTTCTCGTTTTTATGTGTTTTTTGATCCTCGGTGTTCCTTTTGTTTCCATGAGGGTGTGTGTTAGTGTGTTGTGTGTGTGTGTGTTGTGTGTGTGTTGTGTTGTGTGTGTGTGTGTTGTTGTGTGTGTTGTGTGTGTATGTGTGTGTTTGTGTGTGTGTGTGTGTGTGTGTGTGGTGTGTGGTGTGAGTGTGTGTGTGTGAGTTGGTGTGTGTGTGTGTGTGTGTGTGTGTGTGTGTGTGTGTGTGTGTGTGGTGTGTGGTTGTGGTGTATGTGTGTGTGTGTTGTTTGTGTGTGTAAGTGTGTGTGTGTGTGTGTGTGCGTCTAACTTGTGTGTGTTGTGTTGTGTGTGTGTGTGTGTGTGTGTGTGTGTGTGTTTGTGTGCGATGTGTGTGTTTGTGTATGTGTTTTGTCTGTGTGTCTGTGTGTGTGTGTTTGTGCTGTGGGTGGTGTGTGTTGTTTTTAGTTGTGTTTTTATAATTATATTTTGTTGATTTGTGTTTTGTGTTTCTTCTCTGTCACTCATGGTTTCTTTTCCCTCTTCTTGTTTACCTTATCATTTCCATGTATGCAGTTTCCTCCTGAATGATGTTTGTATCTTTAATGACTGATTATTTTCTATTATAATATATCTTTTCTATATCACGTTTCCATCTTTTGTATACGTCGTCTTTTATATATAGTTATAATCTTTATTTCTTGTAGATTTCCTTAAATTTGATTTCATTCCACGCCCTTCATTAATGTCTTGTACACTCTTTATAGACTACCTTCTTCAATTCTTATTCAGGACTTGTCCTTGTCATAGTCCCTCCAGTTAACACCGTGGGCTGTGGCAGCCTTCCTGAAGGCTCTGCTGAGCTACTGCGAACCGAAACCGCAGTTTTCATTGCATACAAAAACCCAGGCCGACTTTTGTAGAAGTCTACTTATTGTGTCACATATACGCCTTGATGTCAGCTCTCGATACACACACCTCCATCTGCCTCATTACGATTGTACCCAGATTTTACCAATCCTTGGGTTATTTGCCCAAAAGATCTTGGGATGAGGTCTTTGGCCGTTGGGATATGTTGTGTGTCTATCGTTGGGATACTGTTTGAAGGGATTATTCAAGTATTTATTTCAGTGTTTGATATCAAGGTACGGTACAAAACGGACATATGCTTCCTTCAAATAACGTACTGCATAAATATCATGAAATAATCCCCGTCTACAATCTTGGACAAAATCCCAATGTGTGGCACCCTTGAATTTCAAACCTCAAGCGTCTCTCGCACGCGACTTTGTCTACCCTGTTGATCGCCACAGCCTTTTCAACTCCCACACCACACCCATACCTCAACCCATACGTTTGGGTTAAAATTAGATATAATGCCGGATGCAAATTTTCCTACAACCTTGATGTTGATGTGATTTGCATCCATTCTGTAATGATCACTGTTTTTTCTCACCATTCCCGCACTGGTGGCAACTAAAAATTTATTTGCTCCCGCTGTGTCAGGGATAAAAATTACTTATACTGCCATTATAAAACAAATACATGTGGGAGTTGGGATCTGGTCATCTGATAGGTGCATCGATATTGGACTCTGGTCCTATTTGGTCCTCTTATCTTGCAACTTTTAAGGGTAGAAACAGCTTGGAGTAAGATCCTAGATGTGGTTGGTCATCATCTTGGAACTTTTACGGGTAATAGAGCTTTGGAGTTTGCTCTGGACCATGGGTTGGTCATTCATGCTTTGGAACTTTTACGAGTTGTACAGCTTGGAGTTAGAATCTGGGACATTATTGGTCCCCCATATTTTGAACATTTTAAGATAGTATGACTATACAGGTCCGGAGTATGATGGTAGGATGCTCTTTCAGGATTGGCGGATTCGGGCGCACCTTCCAACGAGTGTTCCCCATGATTAATTAATTATTATTAATTAACCATAGCTATCTATCTTTATTTCTTGATGTGTTTTAGTTTGTTTCCATTTTTTTTCTCCCCTATATATTCCCCTGGATCGCTGTCTCCCTTTCTCATATATCCCTGTTGTTTTGTTGTTGTTTTGTGGTCTTTTTTTTATGGGGGGTGTTTGTTTTGTGCTTCAGTGAGACTGTTTTGTTCTCGGTTTTTGTGTGTTTTTGATCCACGGTGTTCCTTTGTTTCATAGGGTGTGTGTTAGTGTGTGTGTGTGTGTGTGTTGTTGTGGTTGGGTGTGTGTGTGCTGTGTGTGTGGTGGGTGTGGTGTGTGTGTTGTGTGTTGTGGTGTGTGTGTGTGTGTGTGTGTTGTATGTGTGTGTGTGTGTGTGTGTGTTGTGAGTGTGTGTGTGGATTGTGTTGTGTGTTGTGTGTGTTGTGTGTGTGTGTGTGTGTGTGGGTGTGTGTTTGTGTGTGTGTGTGTGTGTGTGTGTGTGTGTGTATGTGTGTGTGCGTTGTTTTGTGTGTGTAAGTGTGTTGGTGTGTGGGTGTGTGTGTACGTGTTGTGTGGCTGTGTGTTGTGTGTGTGTGTGTGTGTGTGGTGTGTTGTGTGTTTGTGTGCGATGTGTGTGTTGTGTATATGTGTTTTGTGTGGGGTCCTGTGTGTGTGTGTTTGTGTGTGGTTGGTGTGTGTGTTTTAGTTGGTGTTTTATAATTAGATTTTGTTGATTTGTTGTGTTGTGTTTCTGTGTCACTCATGGTTCTTTTTCCTCCTTATTGTTTACCTTATTCATTTCCATGTATGCGGTTTCCTCCTGAATGATGTGTATCTTAATACTGATTATTTTCTATTATATATCTTTCTATATCACGTTTCCATCTTTTGTATACGTCGTCTTTAATATATATTTTATAAATCTTTATTTCTTGTAGTGTTTTCCTGTGAATTTGCTTTCATTCCACGAATTTCATTAATTTCTTGATCAACTCCTCTTATAGTAATACCTTCTTCAATTCTTATACGGAATTTCCTTGTCTGAGTCCCATCCAGATAACCCTTGGGCTGTGCAAGCTTCCTGAAGCTCTGCTGAGCTACTGCGAAACAGGGGGGGGGGGGGGACCGCAGTTTTCAATTGCAATACAAAAACCAGGCCGACATTCGTAAAAGTCTACTTATTGTGTCACATATACCCTTGAGTGTCAGCTCTCGCTAACACACAGTGAGACGCCCCATTTGGCCTCATTACGTGTTACGCGATATTTTACCAATCTTGTTATTTGCCAAAAGATCTTGGGATGTGTAGGTCCCTTTGCGTTGGGATATTTTGTGTCTATCTTGGGACTTTTGAAGGATTATTCAGTATTTATTCAGTGGTTTATATCAATGTTACGGTACAACGGAACCTATGCTTACCTTCATAAACACTGCATAAATCACATGAATGATCCCGTCTAAATCTTGGGACAAAAATCCCAATGTTGTGGCCACCTTGAATTCACCTCAACCGTCTCTCGCAAGCGACTTGCTGCCCTTCGCCCACAGCTTTTCAACTCCCAACCACAACCATACCTCAACGCCAATACGTTTGGGTTAAAATTAGATATAATGACCGGATGCAGATTTCTACAACCTTGATGTTGATGTGATTTTTGGCATCCAATTTCTGTAATGATCATCGTTTTTTCTCACATTCCTCCGCACTGTGGCATGGCACTAAATTGATTTGCTCTCGCAGTTTCAGGGAAAATTATTATCTCCAGTATAAAACAAATAATGTGGGAGTTTGGATCTGGTCATTGATAGTGCATCATATTGGAATCTGTCATATTTTGGTCGCGTCATTATCTTGCCACTTTTAAGTAGAGCAGCTTGTGGGAGTAAGTGATCCTAGATGTGGTTGGTCAAGTCATCTTGGAACTTTTACGGGTAATAGAGCTTGGAGTTAGATCTGGACCATGGTTGGTCCATTCAGTCTTGAACTTTTAAGAGTTTGTACAGCTTGGAGTTAGATCTGGGCCCTTCATTGTTCCCCCATAATTGAACTTTTAAGAGTAGTAGACTATACAGGTCGGGATTAGGATGGTAGGATGCTCTTCAGGATTGGCGATGCGGTGGCTCCCTCCAACGAGTGCTCCCCATGATTAATTAATTATTTTTAATTAAACCGTATCTATCTATCTTTATTTCTGATGTTTGTTAGTTTTGTTTTCCATTTTTTCTCCACCTCATATATTCACCTGTATCGCTGTCTCACCTTTCTCATATATCCCTGTTGTTTTGTTGTTGTTGTGGTCTTTTTTTTATGGTGTTTGTTTTGCTGTAATGAAACTTTTGTTCTCGATTTTGTGTGTTTTTGATCATCGGGTGTTCCTTTGTTTCATGAGGGTGTGTGTTAGTGTGTGTGTGTGTGTGTGTGTGTGTGTGTGTGTGTGTGTGTGTGTGGTGTGTGTGTGTGTGTGTGTGTGTGTGTGTGTGTGTGTGTGTGTGTGTGTGTGTGTGTGTGTGTGTGTGTGAGTGTGTGTTTGTGAGTTGTGTGTGTGTGTGTGTGTGTGTGTGTGTGTGTGTGTGTGTGTGTGTGTGTGTGTGTGTGTGTGTGTGTGGTGTGTGTATGTGTGTGTGTGTGTTTGTGTGTGTAAGTGTGTGTGTGTGTGTGTGTGTGTACGTGTGTGTGTGTGTGTGTGTGTGTGTGTGTGTGTGTGTGTGTGTGTTGTGTGCGATGTGTGTGTTTGTGTATGTGTTTGTGTGTGTGTCCGTGTGTGTGTGTTTGTGTGTGGGTGGGTGTGTGTTTTTTAGTTGTGTTTTATAATTATATTTTGTTGATTTGTGTTTTTGTGTTTCTCTGTCACTCATGGTTCTTTTCCTCCTTCTTGTTTACCTTATTCATTTCCATGTATGCAGTTTCCTCCTGAATGATGTGTATCTTAATACTGATTATTTTCTATTATAATATATCTTTCTATATCACGTTTCCATCTTTTGTATACGTCGTCTTTTATATATATTTATAAATCTTTATTTCTTGTAGATGTTCCTTAAATTTGATTTCATTCCACGCCCTTCATTAATTTCTTGGTCAACACTCTTTATAGACTACCTTCTTCAATTCTTATTCAAGAATTCCTTGTCATAGTCCATCCAGTTAACCCGTGGGCTGTGGCAAGCCTTCCTGAAGGCTCTGCTGAGCTACTGCGAAACCGAAACCGCAGTTTTCAATTGCATACAAAAACCAGGCCGACATTCGTAAAAGTCTACTTATTGTGTCACATATACGCCTTGATGTCAGCTCTCGATAACACACACCACCATCTGCCTCATTACGCTGTACGCAGATATTTACCAATCCTTGGTTATTTGCCAAAAGATCTTGGGATGTAGGTCTTGGCGTTGGGATATTTTGTGTCTATCTTGGGACTTTTGAAGGGATTATTCAAGTATTTATTCAGTGGTTTATATCAAGGTACGGTACAACGGAACCTATGCTTACCTTCAGATAAACGACTGCATAAATACATGAATAATCCCGTCTAAATCTTGGGACAAAATCCCAATGTGTGGCACCCTTGAATTCACCTCAACCGTCTCACGCAAGCGACTTGCTGCCCTTCGCCCCAGCTATATCAACTCCCAACCACAACCATACCTCAACCCAATACGTTTGGGTTAAAATTAGATATAATGCCGGATGCAGATTTCTACAACCTTGATGTTGATGTGATTTGCATCCAATTCTGTAATGATCATCGTTTTTCTCACATTCTCGCACTGGTGGCACTAAAAATTGATTTGCTCCCGCAGTTTCAGGGATAAGAATTATTATCCTCCAGTATAAAACAAATATGTGGGAGTTGGATCTAGTCATTGATAGGTGCATCATATTGGAATCTGGTCCATATTTGGTCCGTCATTATCTTGCAACTTTTAAGGGTAGAGCAGCTTGGAGTAAGATCCTTAGATGTGGTTGGTCAATCATCTTGGAACTTTTACGGGTAATAGAGCTTGGAGTTAGATCTGGACCATGGTTGGTCATTCATCTTGGAACTTTTAAGAGTTGTACAGCTTGGAGTTAGATCTGGGCCATTATTGGTCCCCCATATTTGAACTTTTAAGAGTAGTAGACTATACAGGTCGGAGTAGGATGGTAGGATGCTCTTCAGGATTGGCGATGCGGCGCTCCCTCCAACGAGTGTTCCCCATGATTATTTAATTATTTATTAATTAACCATTAGCTATCTATCTTTATTTCTGGATGTGTTTTAGTTTTGTTTCCATTTTTTTCTCCCCTCATATATTCACCTGTATCGCTGTCTCACCTTTCTCATATATCCCTGTTGTTTTGTTGTTGTTGTGGTCTTTTTTTTATGGTGTTTGTTTTGCTGTAATGAGACTTTTGTTCTCGTTTTTGTGTGTTTTAGATCATCGGGTGTTCCTTTGTTTCATGAGGGTGTGTGTTAGTGTGTGTGTGTGTGTGTGTGTGTGTGTGTGTGTGTGTGTGTGTGTGTTGTGTGTGTGTGTGTGTGTGTGTGTGTGTGTGTGTGTGTGTGTGTGTGTGTGTGTGTGTGTGTGTGTGTGTGTGTGGTGTGTGTGTGTGGTGTGTGTGTGTGGTGTGTGGTGTGTGTGTGTGTGTGTGTGTGTGTGTGTGTGTGTGTGTGTGTGGTGTGTGTTGTATGTGTGTGTGTGTGTTTGTGTGTGTAGTGTGTGTGTGTGTGTGTGGTGTCGTTGTGTGTGTGTGTGTGTGTGTTGTGTTGTGTGTTTTGTGTTTTGTGTATGTGTTGTTTGTGTATGTGTTCTGTGTGTGTGTCTGTGTGTGTGTGTTTGTGTTGGTGTGTTGTGTTTTTAGTTGTGTTTTATAATTATATTTTGTTGATTTGTGTTTTTGTGTTTCTCTGTCACTCACGGTTCTTTTCCTCCTTCTTGTTTACCTTATTCATTTCCATGTATGCAGTTTCCTCCTGAATGATGTGTATCTTAATACTGATATTTTCTATTATAATATATCTTTCTATTCACGTTTCCATCTTTTGTATACGTCGCTTTTATATATATTTTAAATCTTTATTTCTTGTAGATGTTCCTAAATTTTGATTTCATTCCACAGCCCTTCATTAATTTTCTTGGGTCAACACGCTTTTAGACTACCTTCTTTCAATCTTATTCAGAATTCCTTGTAAATAGTCCACCAGTTAACCCGTGGTCTGTGGCAACTCTTCCTGTAGGCTCTGCCTTGAGCTACTTGCGAACCGAAACCGCAGTTTTCAATTGCATACTAAAAACTCAGGCCGAACATTCGTAAAAAGTCTACTTATTGTGTCACTATTACTCCTTGATGTCAGCTCCTCGATAACACCACCCCATCTACCTACCTCATTATGAATGTACGCAGATATTTACCAATCCTTGGTTATTTTGGCCAAAAGATCTTGAGATGTAGGTCCTTGGCGTTGGGGATAGTTTGTGTCCTATCTTGGGACTTTTGAAGGGATTAGTCAGTCTTTTACAGTGGTTTATAATCAAGGTACGTAACAACGGAAACCTATGCTTACTTCAGATAAACGCTGCAAAATACATGAATAATCCCGTCTAAATCTTGGGACAAAATCCCATGTGTGGGCACCCTTGAATTCATCTCAACAAGTCTCCACGCAAGCGACTTGCTTGTGCCCTTCCGCCCCAGCTATTCAACTCCCAACCACAACCTACCTCAAACCCCATACGTTTTGGTTTAAATTATGATTATAATGCCGGAATGCAGATTTCTACAACCTTGATGTTGATGTGATTTGACATCCAATTCTGTAATGTCCTCGTTTTATTTCCTCACATTCCCCGCCTGGTGGCACTAAAAATTGATTTGGCTCCCAGCAGTTTCAGGGATAAAGAATTATTATCTCCAGTATAAAACAATATTTGGTTTTTGGATCTGGTCATTGATAGGTGATCATATTGGAATCTGGTCCGTATTTGGTCCGTCTTATCTTGCTACTTTTAATGGTAGAGCACTTGGAGGTGGATCCTAGATTGGTTGTCATCTCTTGGAACTTTTACGGGTAATGAGCTTGGGAGGCTAGATCTGACCATGTTGTGCTTCATCTTGGAACTTTTAAGATTTCGTAACAGCTTGGATTTAGATCTGGCCATTTATTGGTCCCCCCTATTTTGAAACTTTTAAGAGGGGTAGGTAGACTATACAGGTCGGAGTAGGATTGGTAAGGCTGCCGAGTCTTCCGGATTGGCGATAGGGCTCCCTCCAACGAGTGTTTCCCCATGATTAATTTAATTCTTTATTAATTAACCATACGCTATCTTCTTTATTTCCTGATGTTTTTTTTTTAGTTTTTGTTTCATTTTGTTTTCTCCCCTCATTATTTCACCTGTATCGCTGTCTCACCTTTCTCATATTCCCTGTTGTTTTGTTTTGTTGTGGTCTTTTTTTTATGGTGTTTTTGTTTTTGCTGTACTGAGACTTTTGTCTCGTTTTTGTGTTGTTTTTTTTGATCATCGGGTGTTACTTGTGTTTCATGATGGTGGTGTGTTATGTGTGTGTGTGTGTGTGTGAGTGTGTGTGGTGTGGTTGTGTGTGTGGTGTGTTGGTGTGTGGTGTGTGTGTGGTGTGTTGTGTGGGTGTGTGTGTGTGTGTGTGTGGTGTGTGTGGTGTGTGAGTGGTGTGTGTGTGTGTGTGTGAGTGTTGTGTTTGTGAGTTGTGTGTGTGTGTGTGTGTTGTGTGTGTGTGTGTGTGTGTGTGTGTGGGTGTGTGGGTGTGTGTGTGTGTGTGTGTGGTGTTTGTTAGTGGTGTGTGTGTTTTTTGTGTGTGTAAGTGTGTGTGGGGTGTGTGTGTGTTACGTGTTGTGTGTGTGTGTCGTGTGGTGTGTGTGGTGTTGTGTGTGTGTGTTTTGTGTGCGGATGTGTCCTGTTTTGTGTTATGTGGTTGTGGTGTGTGTCCCTGTGTGTTGTGTTTTGTGTGTGGTGGGTGTGTGGTTTTAGTTTTGTTTTATAATATATTTTTGGTTGATTTGTGTTTTTGTGTTTCTCTGTCACATATGGTTCTTTTCCTCCTTCTTGTTTACCTTATTCATTTCCATGTATGCAGTTTCCTCCTGAATGATGTGTATCTTAATACTGATTATTTTCTATTATAATATATCTTTCTATATCACGTTTGCATCTTTTGTATACGTCGTCTTTTATATATATTTATAAATCTTTATTTCTTGTAGATGTTCCTTAAATTTGATTTCATTCCACGCCCTTCATTAATTTCTTGGTCAACACTCTTTATAGACTACCTTCTTCAATTCTTATTCAGGAATTCCTTGTCATAGTCCATCCAGTTAACCCGTGGGCTGTGGCAAGCCTTCCTGTAGGCTCTGCTGAGCTACTGCGAAACCGAAACCGCAGTTTTCAATTGCATACAAAAACCAGGCCGACATTCGTAAAAGTCTACTTATTGTGTCACATATACGCCTTGATGTCAGCTCTCGATAACACACACCACCATCTACCTCATTACGATGTACGCAGATATTTACCAATCCTTGGTTATTTGCCAAAAGATCTTGAGATGTAGGTCTTGGCGTTGGGATATTTTGTGTCTATCTTGGGACTTTTGAAGGGATTATTCAAGTATTTATACAGTGGTTTATATCAAGGTACGGTACAACGGAACCTATGCTTACCTTCAGATAAACGACTGCATAAATACATGAATAATCCCGTCTAAATCTTGGGACAAAATCCCAATGTGTGGCACCCTTGAATTCACCTCAACCGTCTCACGCAAGCGACTTGCTGCCCTTCGCCCCACTATTTCAACTCCCAACCACAACCATACCTCAACCCAATACGTTTGGGTTAAAATTAGATATAATGCCGGATGCAGATTTCTACAACCTTGATGTTGATGTGATTTGCATCCAAGTCTGTAATGATCATCGTTTTTCTCACATTCCCGCACTGGTGGCACTAAAATTGATTTGCTCCCGCAGTTTCAGGGATAAGAATTATTATCCTCCATATAAAACAAATATGTGGGAGTTGGATCTGGTCATTGATAGGTGCATCAATTGGAATCTGGTCCATATTTGGTCCGTCATTATCTTGCAACTTNGTGTTGTTTTAGTTGTGTTTTATAATTATATTTTGTTGATTTGTGTTTTGTGTTTCTCTGTCCTCACGGTTCTTTTCCTCCTTCTTGCTTACCTTATTCATTTCCATGTATGCAGTTTCCTCCTGAATGATGTGTATCTTAATACAGATTATTTTCTATTATAATATATCTTTCTATATCACGTTTCCATCATTTGTATACGTCGTCTTTTGTATATATTTATAAATCTTTATTTCTTGTAGATGTTCCTTAAATTTGATTTCATTCCACGCCCTTCATTAATTTCTTGGTCAACACTCTTTATAGACTACCTTCTTCAATTCTTATTCAGGAATTCCTTGTCATAGTCCATCCAGTTAACCCGTGGGCTGTGGCAAGTTTTCCTGAAGGCTCTGCTGAGCTACTGCGAAACCGAAACCGCAGTTTTTAATTGCATACAAAAACCAGGCCGACATTCGTAAAAGTCTACTTATTGTGTCACATATACGCCTTGATGTCAGCTCTCGATAACACACACCACCATCTGCCTCATTACGATGTACGCAGATATTTACCAATCCTTGGTTATTTGCCAAAAGATCTTGGGATGTAGGTCTTGGCGTTGGGATATTTTGTGTCTATCTTGGGACTTTTGAAGGGATTATTAGTATTTATTCAGTGGTTTATATCAAGGTACGGTACAACGGAACCTATGCTTACCTTCAGATAAACGACTGCATAAATACATGAATAATCCCGTCTAAATCTTGGGACAAAATCCCAATGTGTGGCACCCTTGTATTCACCTCAACCGTCTCTCGCAAGCGACTTGCTACCCTTCGCCCCAGCTATTTCAACTCCCAACCACAACCATACCTCAACCCAATACGTTTGGGTTAATATTAGATATAATGCCGGATGCAAATTTCTACAACCTTGATGTTGATGTGATTTGCATCCAATTCTGTAATGATCATCGTTTTTCTCACATTCCCGCACTGGTGGCACTAAAATTTATTTGCTCCCGCAGTTTCAGGGATAAGAATTATTATCCTCCAGTATAAAACAAATATGTGGGAGTTGGATCTGGTCATTGATAGGTGCATCATTTGGATCTGGTCCTATTTTGGTCCGTCATTCTTGCAACTTTTAAGGGTAGAAGCAGCTTGGAGTAAGATCCTTAGATTGGTTTTGGTCAATCATCTGGAACTATTACGGTATAGAGCTTGGAGTTAGTCTGGACCATGGTTGGTCAATTCATCTTGGAACTTTTAAGAGTTTGTACACTTGGAGTTAGATCTGGGCCTTTTGGTCCCCCTATTTGAACTTTTAAGAGTAGTAGACTATACAGGTCCTAGTAGGATGGTAGGATGCTCTTCAGGATTGCGATTCGGGCGCTACCTTCCAACGAGTTGTTTCCCATATTAATTAATTAATTTTATTAATTAACCAATAGCTATTCTATCTTTATTTCTGGTGTGTTTTTAGTTTTGTTTCCATTTTTTTTCTCCCCCTCATATATTCACCTGTATCGCTGTCTCAGACTTTCTCATATATCCCCTGTTGTTTTTGTTGTTTTTGTTGTGGGCCTTTTTTTTATGTGTTTTGTTTTGCTGTAAAATGAGACTTTTGTTCCGTTTTTTTGTGTGTTTTTGATCATCGGGGTGTTCCTTTGTTTCATGAGGTGTGGTGTTAGTGTGTGTGTGTGGTGGTTTTGTGTGTGTGTGTGTTTTTGTGTGTGTGTGTGTTGTGTGTGTGTGTGTGTGTCTGTGGGTGTGTGTGTGTGTGTTTGTGTGTGTGTGTGTGTGTGTGTGAGTGTGTTTGTGTGAGTTTGGTGTGTGTGGTGGGTGTGTGTGGTGTGTGTGGTGTGTGTGTGTGGTGGTGTGTGTATGTGTGTGTGTGTGTTTGTTGTGTGTAAGTTGGTGGTGTGTGTGTTGCGTGTACGTTTTTTTGTGTGTGTGTGTGTGTGTGTGTGTGTGGTGTTTGTGTGGCGATGTGTGTGTTTGTGTATGTGTTTTGTGTGTGGTTTGTCTGTGTGTTGTGTGTGTTTGTGTGTGGGTGGGTGTGTGTGTTTTAGTTGTGGTTTATAATTATATTTTGTGATTTGTGTTTTTGTGTTTTCTGTCATCACGGTTCTTTTCCTCCTTCTCTTGTTTACCTTCTTCAGTTCCATGTAATGCGTTTCCCCTCCTGAATGATGTGTATCTTAATACTGATTATTTTCTATTATAATATTCTTTTCTATTTCCACGTTCCATCTTTTGTATACGTTCGTCTTTTGTATATATTTATAAATCTTTATTTCTTGTAGATGTTCCTTAAATTTGATTTCAATCCACGCCCTTCATTCATTTTCTTGTCAACACTCTTTATAGACTAACTTCTTCATTCTTATTCCATGATTCCTTGTCATAGTCCATCCAGTTAACCCTGGGCTGTGGCAAGTTTTCCTGAAAGGCTCTGCTGACTACTGCGAACCGAAATCCGCAGTTTTAATTGCATACAAAACCGGCCGACATTCGTAACAGTCCTACTTATTGTGTCACATATACGCCTTGATGTCGCTCTCGATAACCACACCACCATCTGCCTCATTACGATGTAACCATATATTTTTATCCAATCCTTGGTTATATTGCCAAAAGCTCTGGGATGTAGGTCTTGCGTTGGGATATTTTGTGTCTATCTTGGACTTTTTCAGGGATATCAAGTATTTATTCAGTGGGATTTAATCAAGGTACGGGTACAACGGAACCTATGCTTACCTTCAGATAAACGTACTGCATAAATAATGATAATCCCGTCCTAAATCTGGGACAAAATCCCAATGTGTGGCACCCTTTGATTCACCTCCAACCGTCTCTCGCAAGCGACTTTGCTACCCTTCGCCCCCAGCTATTTCAACTCCAACCCAACCATACCTCAACCCAATACGTTTGGGTTAATATTAGATATAATGCAGGATGCAGATTTCTACAACCTTGATGTTTGATGTGCTTTGCTCAATTCTGTAATGATCATCGTTTTTTCTCACATTCCCGCACTGGTGGCACTAAAATTGGATTTGCTCCCGCAGTTTTCAGGGATAGAATTTAATTATCCTCCAGTATAAAACAAATATGTGGGAGTTTTGGATCTGGGGCATTGATAGGTGGCATCATATGGGAATCTGGTCCATATTTGGTCCGTCCATTATCTTGCACTTTTTAGGGTAGAGCAAGCTTGGAGTATATCCTAGATGTGTTTGTCAATCATCTTGGAACTTTTAACGGTAATAGAGCTTGGGATTAGATCTGAACCATGGTTGGTCATTCATCTTGAACTTTTAAGAGTTGTACGCTTGGAGTTAGATCTGGGCCATTTTGTCCCCCATATTTGAACTTTGTTTAAGAGTAGTAGACTATACAGGTCGGAGTATGATGGTAGGATGCTCTTCAGGATTGGCGATGCGGCGCCCCTCCAACGAGTGTTTTCCCCATGATTAATTATTATTTATTACTTAACCATAGCTCTCTATCTCTATTCTGGATGTGTTTTTGTTTTGTTTCCATTTTTCTCTTCCCCTCATATAATTCACCTGTATCGCGTCGTCACATTCTCATTATCCCTGTTGTTTTTTTGTTGTTGTGGTCCTTTTTTTGTATGTGTTTGTTTTGCTGTATGATACTTTGTTCTCGTTTTTTGGGGTGTGTTTTGATCATCGGGTGTTCCTTTGTTTCATGAGGTGTGTGTAGTGTGTGTGTGTGATGTGTGTGTGTGTGTGTGTGTGTGTGTGGTGTGTGGTGTGTGTGTGGGTGTGTGTGTGTGTGTGTGTGTTTGTGTGTTGTGCCGTTGTGTGTGTGTGTGTGTGTGTGTGTGTTTGTGTGTGTGAGGTGTGTTGTGTGAGTTGTGTGTGTGTGTGTGTGTGTGTGTGTGTGTGTGTTGTGTGGTGTGTGTATGTGTGTTGTGTGTGTGTGTTTGTGTGTGTAAGTGTGTGTGTGTGTGTGTGCGCGTACTGTGTGTGTGTTGTGTGTGGTGTGTGTGTGTGTGTGTGTGTGTGTGTGTGTTGTGTGGCGAATGTGTGTGTTTGTGTATGTGTTTGTGTGTGTGTCTGTGTGTGTGGTTTGTGTTTGGGTGGGTGTGTGTGTTTAGTTTTTTGTGGTTTTTATAATTATATTTTGTTATTTGTGTTTTTGTGTTTTCTCTGTCACTCACGGTTCTTTTCCCCATTCTTGTTTACCTTATTCCTTTCCATGTATGCAGTTTCCTCCTGAATGAATGTGTATGTTAATACTGATTATTTTTCTATTATAATATATCTTTCTATATCCCGTTTCCATCTTTTTGTATGAACGCGTCTTTTCTATATATTTAGAAATCTTTATTTCTTGTAGGATGTTCCTTATGTGATTTCATTCCACCCCTTATTAATTTCTTGGTCCAACACTCTTTATAGACTACCTTCCTAAATTCTTATTCAGGAATTCCTTGTCATAGTCCATCCAGTTAACCCGTGGGCTGTGGCAAGCCTTCCTGTAGGCTCTGCTGAGCTACTGCGAAACCGAAACCGCAGTTTTCAATTGCATACAAAAACCAGGCCGACATTCGTAAAAGTCTACTTATTGTGTCACATATACGCCTTGATGTCAGCTCTCGATAACACACACCACCATCTACCTCATTACGATGTACGCAGATATTTACCAATCCTTGGTTATTTGCCAAAAGATCTTGAGATGTAGGTCTTGGCGTTGGGATATTTTGTGTCTATCTTGGGACTTTTGAAGGGATTATTCAAGTATTTATACAGTGGTTTATATCAAGGTACGGTACAACGGAACCTATGCTTACCTTCAGATAAACGACTGCATAAATACATGAATAATCCCGTCTAAATCTTGGGACAAAATCCCAATGTGTGGCACCCTTGAATTCACCTCAACCGTCTCACGCAAGCGACTTGCTGCCCTTCGCCCCAGCTATTTCAACTCCCAACCACAACCATACCTCAACCCAATACGTTTGGGTTAAAATTAGATATAATGCCGGATGCAGATTTCTACAACCTTGATGTTGATGTGATTTGCATCCAAGTCTGTAATGATCATCGTTTTTCTCACATTCCCGCACTGGTGGCACTAAAAATTGATTTGCTCCCGCAGTTTCAGGGATAAGAATTATTATCCTCCAGTATAAAACAAATATGTGGGAGTTGGATCTGGTCATTGATAGGTGCATCATATTGGAATCTGGTCCATATTTGGTCCGTCATTATCTTGCAACTTTTAAGGGTAGAGCAGCTTGGAGTAAGATCCTTAGATGTGGTTGGTCAATCATCTTGGAACTTTTACGGGTAATAGAGCTTGGAGTTAGATCTGGACCATGGTTGGTCATTCATCTTGGAACTTTTAAGAGTTGTACAGCTTGGAGTTAGATCTGGGCCATTATTGGTCCCCCATATTTGAACTTTTAAGAGTAGTAGACTATAAAGGTCGGAGTAGGATGGTAGGATGCTCTTCAGGATTGGCGATAGGGGGCTCCCTCCAACGAGTGTTCCCCATGATTAATTAATTATTTATTAATTAACCATTAGCTATCTATCTTTATTTCTGGATGTGTTTTAGTTTTGTTTCCATTTTTTTCTCCCCTCATATATTCACCTGTATCGCTGTCTCACCTTTCTCATATATCCCTGTTGTTTTGTTGTTGTTGTGGTCTTTTTTTTTATGGTGTTTGTTTTGCTGTAATGAGACTTTTGTTCTCGTTTTTGTGTGTTTTTTGATCATCGGGTGTTCCTTTGTTTCATGAGGTGTGTGTTAGTGTTGTGTGTGTGTGTGTGTGGTGTGTGTGTGTGTGTGTGTGTGTGTGTGTGTGTGTTGTGTGTGGTGTGTGTGGTGTGTGTGTGTGTGTGTGTGTGTGTGTGTGTGTGTGTGTTGTGGTTGTGTGTGTGTGTGTGTGTGTGTTGTGTGTGTGTGTGTGTGTGTGTGTGTGTTGTGTGTGTGTGTGTGTGTGTGTGTGTGTGTGTGTGTGTGGTGTGTGTATGTGTGTGTGTGTGTTTGTGTGTGTGTAAGTGTGTGTGTGTGTGTGTGTGTGTAGTGTGTGTGTGTGTGTGTGTGTGTGTGTGTGTGTGTGTGTGTGTGTTTGTGTGCGATGTGTGTGTTTGTGTATGTGTTTGTGTGTGTGTCTGTGTGTGTGTGTTTGTGTGTGGGTGGGTGTGTGTGTTTTAGTTGTGTTTTATAATTATATTTTGTTGATTTGTGTTTTTTGTGTTTCTCTGTCACTCATGGTTCTTTTCCTCCTTCTTGTTTACCTTATTCTTTCCATGTATGCAGTTTCCTCCTGAATGATGTGTATCTTAATACTGATTATTTTCTATTATAATATATCTTTCTATATCACGTTCCATCTTTTGTATACGTCGTCTTTTATATATATTTATAAATCTTTATTTCTTGTAGATGTTCCTTAAATTTGATTTCATTCCACGCCCTTCATTAATTTCTTGGTCAACACTCTTTATAGACTACCTTCTTCAATTCTTATTCAGGAATTCCTTGTCATAGTCCATCCAGTTAACCCGTGGGCTGTGGCAAGCCTTCCTGTAGGCTCTGCTGAGCTACTGCGAAACCGAAACCGCAGTTTTCAATTGCATACAAAAACCAGGCCGACATTCGTAAAAGTCTACTTATTGTGTCACATATACGCCTTGATGTCAGCTCTCGATAACACACACCACCATCTACCTCATTACGATGTACGCAGATATTTACCAATCCTTGGTTATTTGCCAAAAGATCTTGAGATGTAGGTCTTGGCGTTGGGATATTTTGTGTCTATCTTGGGACTTTTGAAGGGATTATTCAAGTATTTATACAGTGGTTTATATCAAGGTACGGTACAACGGAACCTATGCTTACCTTCAGATAAACGACTGCATAAATACATGAATAATCCCGTCTAAATCTTGGGACAAAATCCCAATGTGTGGCACCCTTGAATTCACCTCAACCGTCTCACGCAAGCGACTTGCTGCCCTTCGCCCCAGCTATTTCAACTCCCAACCACAACCATACCTCAACCCAATACGTTTGGGTTAAAATTAGATATAATGCCGGATGCAGATTTCTACAACCTTGATGTTGATGTGATTTGCATCCAAGTCTGTAATGATCATCGTTTTTCTCACATTCCCGCACTGGTGGCACTAAAAATTGATTTGCTCCCGCAGTTTCAGGGATAAGAATTATTATCCTCCAGTATAAAACAAATATGTGGGAGTTGGATCTGGTCATTGATAGGTGCATCATATTGGAATCTGGTCCATATTTGGTCCGTCATTATCTTGCAACTTTTAAGGGTAGAGCAGCTTGGAGTAAGATCCTTAGATGTGGTTGGTCAATCATCTTGGAACTTTTACGGGTAATAGAGCTTGGAGTTAGATCTGGACCATGGTTGGTCATTCATCTTGGAACTTTTAAGAGTTGTACAGCTTGGAGTTAGATCTGGGCCATTATTGGTCCCCCATATTTGAACTTTTAAGAGTAGTAGACTATAAAGGTCGGAGTAGGATGGTAGGATGCTCTTCAGGATTGGCGATAGGGGGCTCCCTCCAACGAGTGTTCCCCATGATTAATTAATTATTTATTAATTAACCATTAGCTATCTATCTTTATTTCTGGATGTGTTTTAGTTTTGTTTCCATTTTTTTCTCCCCTCATATATTCACCTGTATCGCTGTCTCACCTTTCTCATATATCCCTGTTGTTTTGTTGTTGTTGTGGTCTTTTTTTTATGGTGTTTGTTTTGCTGTAATGAGACTTTTGTTCTCGTTTTTGTGTGTTTTTGATCTCGGGTGTTCCTTTGTTTCTGGGTTTGTATGGTGTGTGTGTGTGTGTGTGTGTGTGTGTGTGGGTGTGGTGTGTGTGTGTGTGTGTGTGTGTGTGTGTGTGTG
>JACEEZ010026438.1:173156-183156 GCA_016584305.1 Chionoecetes opilio
AAGCGACTTGCTGCCCTTCGCCCCAGCTATTTCAACTCCCAACCACAACCATACCTCAACCCAATACGTTTGGGTTAAAATTAGATATAATGTCGGATGCAGATCTCTACAACCTTGATGTTGATGTGATTTGCATCCAATTCTGTAATGATCATCGTTTTTCTCACATTCCTGCACTGGTGGCACTAAAAATTGATTTGCTCCCGCAGTTTCAGGGATAAGAATTATTATCCTCCAGTATAAAACAAATATGTGGAAGTTGGATCTGGTCATTGATAGGTGCATCATATTGGAATCTGGTCCATATTTGGTCCGTCATTATCTTGCAACTTTTAAGGGTAGAACAGCTTGGAGTAAGATCCTTAGATGTGGTTGGTCAATCATCATGGAACTTTTACGGGTAATAGAGCTTGGAGTTAGATCTGGACCATGGTTGGTCATTCATCTTGGAACTTTTAAGAGTTGTACAGCTTGGAGTTAGATCTGGGCCATTATTGGTCCCCCATATTTGAACTTTTAAGAGTAGTAGACTATACAGGTCGGAGTAGGATGGTAGGATGCTCTTCAGGATTGGCGATTCGGCGCTCCTTCCAACGAGTGTTCCCCATGATTAATTAATTATTTATTAATTAACCAATAGCTATCTATCTTTATTTCTGGATGTGTTTTAGTTGTGTTTCCATTTTTTCTCCCCTCATATATTCACCTGTATCGCTGTCTCACCTTTCTCATATATCCCTGTTGTTTTGTTGTTGTTGTGGTCTTTTTTTATGGTGTTTATTTTGCTGTAATGAGACTTTTGTTCTCGTTTTTGTGTGTTTTTGATCATCGGGTGTTCCTTTGTTTCATGAGGGTGTGTGTTAGTGTGTTGTGTGTGTGTGTGTGTGTGTGTGTGTGTGTGTGTGTGTGTGTGTGTGTGTGTGTGTGTGTGTGTGTGTGTGTGTGTGTGTGTGTGTGTGTGTGTGTGTGTGTGTGTGTGTGTGTGTGTGTGTGTGTGTGTGTGTGTGTGTGTGTGTGTGTGTGTGTGTGTTTTGTGTGTGTGTGTGTGTGTGTGTGTGTGTGTGTGTGTGTTTGTGTGTGTGTGTGTGTGTGTGGTGTGTGTATGTGTGTGTGTGTGTTTGTGTGTGTAAGTGTGTGTGTGTGTGTGTGTACGTGTGTGTGTGTGTGTGTGTGTGTGTGTGTGTGTGGTGTGTTGTGTGCGATGTGTGTGTTTGTGTATGTGTTTGTGTGTGTGTCTGTGTGTGTGTGTTTGTGTGTGGGTGGGTGTGTGTGTTTTAGTTGTGTTTTATAATTATATTTTGTTGATTTGTGTTTTTGTGTTTCTCTGTCACTCATGGTTCTTTTCCTCCTTATTGTTTACCTTATTCATTTCCATGTACGCAGTTTCCTCCTGAATGATGTGTATCTTAATACTGATTATTTTCTATTATAATATATCTTTCTATATCACGTTTCCATCTTTTGTATACGTCGTCTTTTATATATATTTATAAATCTTTATTTCTTGTAGATGTTCCTTAAATTTGATTTCATTCCACGCCCTTCATTAATTTCTTGGTCAACACTCTTTATAGACTACCTTCTTCAATTCTTATTCAGGAATTCCTTGTCATAGTCCATCCAGATAACCGTGGGCTGTGGCAAGCCTTCCTGAAGGCTCTGCTGAGCTACTGCGAAACCGAAACCGCAGTTTTCAATTGCATACAAAAACCAGGCCGACATTCGTAAAAGTCTACTTATTGTGTCACATATACGCCTTGATGTCAGCTCTCGATAACACACACCACCATCTGCCTCATTACGATGTACGCAGATATTTACCAATCCTTGGTTAATTGCCAAAAGATCTTGGGATGTAGGTCTTGGCGTTGGGATATTTTGTGTCTATCTTGGGACTTTTGAAGGATTATTCAAGTATTTATTCAGTGGTTTATATCAAGGTACGGTACAACGGAACCTATGCTTACCTTCAGATAAACGACTGCATAAATACATGAATAATCCCGTCTAAATCTTGGGACAAAATCCCAATGTGTGGCACCCTTGAATTCACCTCAACCGTCTCTCGCAAGCGACTTGCTGCCCTTCGCCCCAGCTATTTCAACTCCCAACCACAACCATACCTCAACCCAATACGTTTGGGTTAAAATTAGATATAATGTCGGATGCAGATCTCTACAACCTTGATGTTGATGTGATTTGCATCCAATTCTGTAATGATCATCGTTTTTCTCACATTCCTGCACTGGTGGCACTAAAAATTGATTTGCTCCCGCAGTTTCAGGGATAAGAATTATTATCCTCCAGTATAAAACAAATATGTGGGAGTTGGATCTGGTCATTGATAGGTGCATCATATTGGAATCTGGTCCATATTTGGTCCGTCATTATCTTGCAACTTTTAAGGGTAGAACAGCTTGGAGTAAGATCCTTAGATGTGGTTGGTCAATCATCATGGAACTTTTACGGGTAATAGAGCTTGGAGTTAGATCTGGACCATGGTTGGTCATTCATCTTGGAACTTTTAAGAGTTGTACAGCTTGGAGTTAGATCTGGGCCATTATTGGTCCCCCATATTTGAACTTTTAAGAGTAGTAGACTATACAGGTCGGAGTAGGATGGTAGGATGCTCTTCAGGATTGGCGATTCGGCGCTCCTTCCAACGAGTGTTCCCCATGATTAATTAATTATTTATAATTAACCATAGCTATCTATCTTTATTTCTGGATGTGTTTTAGTTGTGTTTCCATTTTGTTCTCCCTCATATATTCACCTGTATCGCTGTCTCACCTTTCTCATATATCCCTGTTGTTTTGTTGTTGTTGTGGTCTTTTTTTTATGGTGTTTATTTTGCTGTAATGAGACTTTTGTTCTCGTTTTTGTGTGTTTTTGATCATCGGTGTGTTCCTTTGTTTCATGAGGGTGTGTGTTAGTGTGTGTGTGTGTGTGTGTGTGTGTGTGTGTGTGTGTGTGTGTGTGTGTGTGGTGTGTGTGTGTGTGTGTGTGTGTGTGTGTGTGTGTGTGTGTGTGTGTGTGTGTGTGTGTGTGTGTGTGTGTGTGTGTGTGTGTGTGTGTGTGTGTGTGTGGTGTGTGTGTGTGAGTTGTGTGTGTGTGTGTGGTGTGTGTGTGTGTGTGTGTGTGTGTGTGTGTGTGTGTGTGTGTGTGTGTGTGGTGTTGTGTTTGTGTGTGTGTGTGTGTTTGTGTGTGTAAGTGTGTGTGTTTTGTGTGTGTACGTGTGTGTGTGTGTGTGTGTGTGTGTGTGTGTGTGTGGTGTGTGTGTGTGCGATGTGTGTGTTTGTGTATGTGTTTGTGTGTGTGTCTGTGTGTGTGTGTTTGTGTGTGGGTGGGTGTGTGTGTTTTAGTTGTGTTTTATAATTATATTTTGTTGATTTGTGTTTTGTGTTTCTCTGTCACTCATGGTTCTTTTCCTCCTTATTGTTTACCTTATTCATTTCCATGTACGCAGTTTCCTCCTGAATGATGTGTATCTTAATACTGATTATTTTCTATTATAATATATCTTTCTATATCACGTTTCCATCTTTTGTATACGTCGTCTTTTATATATATTTATAAAACTTTATTTCTTGTAGATGTTCCTTAAATTTGATTTCATTCCACGCCCTTCATTAATTTCTTGGTCAACACTCTTTATAGACTACCTTCTTCAATTCTTATTCAGGAATTCCTTGTCATAGTCCATCCAGATAACCGTGGGCTGTGGCAAGCCTTCCTGAAGGCTCTGCTGAGCTACTGCGAAACCGAAACCGCAGTTTTCAATTGCATACAAAAACCAGGCCGACATTCGTAAAAGTCTACTTATTGTGTCACATATACGCCTTGATGTCAGCTCTCGATAACACACACCACCATCTGCCTCATTACGATGTACGCAGATATTTACCAATCCTTGGTTAATTGCCAAAAGATCTTGGGATGTAGGTCTTGGCGTTGGGATATTTTGTGTCTATCTTGGGACTTTTGAAGGGATTATTCAAGTATTTATTCAGTGGTTTATATCAAGGTACGGTACAACGGAACCTATGCTTACCTTCAGATAAACGACTGCATAAATACATGAATAATCCCGTCTAAATCTTGGGACAAAATCCCAATGTGTGGCACCCTTGAATTCACCTCAACCGTCTCTCGCAAGCGACTTGCTGCCCTTCGCCCCAGCTATTTCAACTCCCAACCACAACCATTCCTCAACCCAATACGTTTGGGTTAAAATTAGATATAATGCCGGATGCAGATTTCTACAACCTTGATGTTGATGTGATTTGCATCCAATTCTGTAATGATCATCGTTTTTCTCACATTCCCGCACTGGTGGCACTAAAAATTGATTTGCTCCCGCAGTTTCAGGGATAAGAATTATTATCCTCCAGTATAAAACAAATATGTGGGAGTTGGATCTGGTCATTGATAGGTGCATCATATTGGAATCTGGTCCATATTTGGTCCGTCATTATCTTGCAACTTTTAAGGTAGAGCAGCTTGGAGTAAGATCCTTAGATGTGGTTGGTCAATCATCTTGGAACTTTTACGGGTAATAGAGCTTGGAGTTAGATCTGGACCATGGTTGGTCATTCATCTTGGAACTTTTAAGAGTTGTACAGCTTGGAGTTAGATCTGGGCCATTATTGGTCCCCATATTTGAACTTTTAAGAGTAGTAGACTATACAGGTCGGAGTAGTATGGTAGGATGCTCTTCAGGATTGGCGATGCGGCGCTCCCTCCAACGAGTGTTTCCATGATTAATTAATTATTTATTAATTAACCATTAGCTATCTATCTTTATTTCTGGATGTGTTTTAGTTTGTTTCCATTTTTTCTCCCCTCATATATTCACCTGTATCGCTGTCTCACCTTTCTCATATATCCCTGTTGTTTTGTTGTTGTTGTGGTCTTTTTTTATGGGTTTGTTTTGCTGTAATGAGACTTTTGTTCTCGTTTTTGTGTGTTTTTGATCATCGGGTGTTCCTTTGTTTCTGAGGGTGGTTAGTGTGTGTGTGTGGTGTTGTGTGTGTGTGTGTGTGTGTGTGTGTGTGTGTGTGTGTGGTGTGTGTGTGTGTGTTGTGTGTGTGTGTGTGTGTGTGTGTGTGTGTGTGTGTGTGTGTGTGTGTGTGTGTGTGTGTGTGGTGTGTGTGTGTGTGTGTGTGTGTGTNCACACACCACCATCGCCTCATTAAAACAAAATTGTACAGCAGATATTTACCAATCCTTGGTTATTGCCAAAAGATCTTGGGATGTAGGTCTTGGCGTTGGGATATTTTGTGTCTATCTTGGGACTTTTGAAGGGATTATTCAAGTATTTATTCAGTGGTTTATATCAAGGTACGGTACAACGGAACCTATGCTTACCTTCAGATAAACGACTGCATAAATACATGAATAATCCCGTCTAAATCTTGGGACAAAATCCCAATGTGTGGCACCCTTGAATTCACCTCAACCGTCTCTCGCAAGCGACTTGCTGCCCTTCGCCCCAGCTATTTCAACTCCCAACCACAACCATACCTCAACCCAATACGTTTGGGTTAAAATTAGATATAATGCCGGATGCAGATTTCTACAACCTTGATGTTGATGTGATTTGCATCCAATTCTGTAATGATCATCGTTTTTCTCACATTCCCGCACTGGTGGCACTAAAAATTGATTTGCTCCCGCAGTTTCAGGGATAAGAATTATTATCCTCCAGTATAAAACAAATATGTGGGAGTTGGATCTGGTCATTGATAGGTGCATCATATTGGAATCTGGTCCATATTTGGTCCGTCATTATCTTGCAACTTTTAAGGGTAGAGCAGCTTGGAGTAAGATCCTTAGATGTGGTTGGTCAATCATCTTGGAACTTTTACGGGTAATAGAGCTTGGAGTTAGATCTGGACCATGGTTGGTCATTCATCTTGGAACTTTTAAGAGTTGTACAGCTTGGAGTTAGATCTGGGCCATTATTGGTCCCCCATATTTGAACTTTTAAGAGTAGTAGAATATACAGGTCGGAGTAGGATGGTAGGATGCTCTTCAGGATTGGCGATGCGGCGCTCCCTCCAACGAGTGTTTCCCATGATTAATTAATTATTTATTAATTAACCATAGCTATCTATCTTTATTTCTGGATGTGTTTTAGTTTTGTTTCCATTTTTTTCTCCCCTCATATATTCACCTGTATCGCTGTCTCACCTTTCTCATATATCCCTGTTGTTTTGTTGTTGTTGTGGTCTTTTTTTTATGGTGTTTGTTTTGCTGTAATGAGACTTTTGTTCTCGTTTTTGTGTGTTTTTGATCATCGGGTGTTCCTTTGTTTCATGAGGGTGTGTGTTAGTGTGTGTGTGTGTGTGTGTGTGTGTGTGTGTGTGTGTGTGTGTGTGTGTGTGTGTGTGTGTGTGTGTGTGTGTGTGTGTGTGTGTGTGTGTGTGTGTGTGTGTTGTGTGTGTGTGTGTGTGTGTGTGTGTGTGTGTGTGTGTGTGTGTGTGTGGTGTGTGTGTGTGTGTGTGTGTGTTTGTGTGTGTGTGTGTGTGTGTGTGTGTGTGTTGTGGTGTAAGTGTGTGTGTGTGTGTGTTGTGTGTGTACGTGTGTGTGTGTGTGTGTGTGTGTGTGTGTGGTGTGTGTGTGTGTGTGTGTGTGTGTGTGTGTGTTTGTGTATGTGTTTGTGTGTGTGTCTGTGTGTGTGTGTTTGTGTGTGGGTGGGTGTGTGTGTTTTAGTTGTGTTTTATAATTATATTTTGTTGATTTGTGTTTTTGTGTTTCTCTGTCACTCACGGTTCTTTTCCTCCTTCTTGTTTACCTTATTCATTTCCATGTATGCAGTTTCCTCCTGAATGATGTGTATGTTAATACTGATTATTTTCTATTATAATATATCTTTCTATATCACGTTTCCATCTTTTGTATACGTCGTCTTTTATATATATATATATAAATCTTTATTTCTTGTAGATGTTCCTTAAATTTGATTTCATTCCACGCCCTTCATTAATTTCTTGGTCAACACTCTTTATAGACTACCTTCCTAAATTCTTATTCAGGAATTCCTTGTCATAGTCCATCCAGTTAACCCGTGGGCTGTGGCAAGCCTTCCTGAAGGCTCTGCTGAGCTACTGCGAAACCGAAACCGCAGTTTTCAATTGCATACAAAAACCATGCCGACATTCGTAAAAGTCTACTTATTGTGTCACATATACGCCTTGATGTCAGCTCTCGATAACACACACCACCATCTGCCTCATTACGATGTACCCAGATATTTACCAATCCTTGGTTATTTGCCAAAAGATCTTGGGATGTAGGTCTTGGCGTTGGGATATTTTGTGTCTATCTTGGGACTTTTGAAGGGATTATTCAAGTATTTATTCAGTGGTTTATATCAAGGTACGGTACAACGGAACCTATGCTTACCTTCAGATAAACGACTGCATAAATACATGAATAATCCCGTCTAAATCTTGGGACAAAATCCCAATGTGTGGCACCCTTGAATTCACCTCAACCGTCTCTCGCAAGCGACTTGCTACCCTTCGCCCAGCTATTTCAACTCCCAACCACAACCATACCTCAACCCAATACGTTTGGGTTAAAATTAGATATAATGCCGGATGCAGATTTCTACAACCTTTGATGTTGAATGTGAATTTGCATCCAGTCTGTAAAGATCATCGTTTTTCTCACATTCTCCCGCACTGGTGGCACTAAAAAATTGATTTGCTCCCGCCGGTTTCAGGGATAAGACATTATTATCACTCCAGTATAAAAACAAATATGTGGGAGTTGGATTGGTCATTGATAAGTGCATCATATTGGAATTGGGCCATATTTGGTCCGTAACTTATCTTGCAAACTTCTTAAGTGTAGAGCAGCTGGAGTAAGATCATTAGGATGTGGTTGGTCAATTCATCTTGGAACTTTTACGGGTTGCAATAGAGCTTGGAGTTAGATCTGGGACCATGGTTGGGCATTCAATCTGAACTTTTAAGAGTTGTACAGGCTTGGAGTTAGATCTGGGCCATTAGGGTCCCGCCATATTGAACTTTTAGGAGTAGTAGACTTATAAAGGTCGGAGAGGATGGTAGGAGGCTCTTCAGGAGGGCGATAGGGGGCTCCCTCCAACGAGTGTATCCACATCGATTAATGAAATATTTATTAATAACCATTAAGCTATCTATTTATTTACTGGAGGTGTTTTAGTTTTGTTTCATTTTGTTCTCCCTTCATATATTCACTGATCGCTGTCACCTTTCTCATATATCCCTGTTGTTTTGTGTTGTTGTGGTCTTTTTTTGATGTGTTTGTTTTGCTGTTAATGAGGACTTGTTCTCGTTTTTGTTGGTTTTGATCATACGGGTGTTCACCTTTGTTTTCATGAGGGTGGTGTTAGTGGTGTGTGTGTGGGTGTGGTAGTGTGTGTGTGTGTGGGTGTGTGTGTTGGTGGTGTGTGTGTGGTGTGGGTGTGGGTGGTGTGTGTGTGCTATGTGTTGTCGTACGTTATGGGTGTGTGATGTAGTGTGTTGGTGTGTGTGTGTGTGTGTGTGAGTGTGTGTGTTGTGAGTTGTGTGTGTGATGTGTGTGGTGTGTGTGTGTGTGTGTGTGTGTTGTGTGTGTGTGTGTGTGTGACCGTGTGGTGTGTGTCTGTGTGTGTGTGTGTTGTGTGTGTAAGTTGTTGTGTGTGTGTGTGTGTGTACGTGTGGTGTGTTGTGTGTGTGTGGTGTGTGTGTGGTGCAGTATGTGTGTGTGTTGTGTGACGATGTGTGTGTTTGTGTATGTGTTTGTGTGTGTTGTCTGTGTGTGTGTGGGTTTGTGGTGGCGTGGGTGTTGTGTTTTAGTGTGTTTTATAATTATGTTTGTTGATTTGTGTTTTTTGTGTTTCTCTGTCCACGCATGGTTCTTTCCTCTTATTTGTTTTACCTGATTCATTTCCATGTATGCAAGTGCCCCTGAAGATGAGGTATACTTAATACTGGATTATTTGCTATTTAATATATTTTTCTATATCACGTTTCCATCTTTTGTATACGTCGTCTGTTTATATAATTATAAATCTTTATTTCTGTACATGTTCCTTTAAATTTGATTTTCATTCAACGCCATTCATTAATTTCTTGGTCAACAATTCTTTATAGACTACCTTCTTCAATCTTTATTCCAGGAATCTTGTCATAGTCATCAGTTTAACCCGTGGGCTGTGGCAAGCCTTTCTGAAGGCTCTGCTGAGCTACTGCGAAAACGAAACCGCCCAGTTTTCAATTGCATACAATAAACCAGGCCGACATTCGTAAAAGTCTACTTATTGTGTCACAATAACGCCTGGAGGTCAGTATCGATAACCACACACACCATCTGCTCATACGATGTACGCCTAGATATTTTGCCAATCCGTGTTATTTGCCAAAAGATCTTGGGATGAGGTCTTGGCGTTGGAATATTTTGTGTCTATCTTGGGACCTTTTGAAGGCTTATTCAAGTATTTATAAGGTGGTTTATATCAAGGTACGGTACAAGGAACCTATGCTCACTTCAGATAAACGACTGCATAAATAATGAATAATCCCGTCTAAATCTTGGGTAGAAAATCCCAATGTGTGGCACCCTTGAATTCACTCACCGTCTTCGCAAGCGACTGCTGCCTTCGCCCCAGCTATTTCAACTCCCAACACAACCATACCTCAACCAATACGTTGGGTTAAAATTAGATATAATGTCGATGCAGATCTCTAAACCTTGATGTTGAGGATTTGCATCCAATTCTGTAATGATCACGTTTTTCACATTCCTGCATGGTGGCACTAATAAATTGATTTGCTCCCGCAGTTTCAGGATAAGAATTATTATCCTCCATATAAAACAATATGTGGGAGTTGGATCTGGTCATTGAAGGTGCATCATATGGAATCTGGTCATATTGGTCGTCATTATCTTGCAACTTGTAGGGTAGAACACTTGGAGTAGATCCTTAGATGTGGTTGTCAATCATCTGAACTTTTAGGTAATAGAGCTT
>JACEEZ010026438.1:185656-196271 GCA_016584305.1 Chionoecetes opilio
GTTTGTGTATGTGTTTGTGTGTGTGTCTGTGTGTGTGTGTTTGTGTGTGGGTGGGTGTGTGTGTTTTAGTTGTGTTTTATAATTATATTTTGTTGATTTGTGTTTTTGTGTTTCTCTGTCACTCATGGTTCTTTTCCTCCTTATTGTTTACCTTATTCATTTCCATGTACGCAGTTTCCTCCTGAATGATGTGTATCTTAATACTGATTATTTTCTATTATAATATATCTTTCTATATCACGTTTCCATCTTTTGTATACGTCGTCTTTTATATATATTTATAAATCTTTATTTCTTGTAGATGTTCCTTAAATTTGATTTCATTCCACGCCCTTCATTAATTTCTTGGTCAACACTCTTTATAGACTACCTTCTTCAATTCTTATTCAGGAATTCCTTGTCATAGTCCATCCAGATAACCCGTGGGCTGTGGCAAACCTTCCTGAAGGCTCTGCTGAGCTACTGCGAAACCGAAACCGCAGTTTTCAATTGCATACAAAAACCAGGCCGACATTCGTAAAAGTCTACTTATTGTGTCACATATACGCCTTGATGTCAGCTCTCGATAACACACACCACCATCTGCCTCATTACGATGTACGCAGATATTTACCAATCCTTGGTTAATTGCCAAAAGATCTTGGGATGTAGGTCTTGGCGTTGGGATATTTTGTGTCTATCTTGGGACTTTTGAAGGGATTATTCAAGTATTTATTCATGTTTATATCAAGGTACGGTACAACGAACTATGCTTCCCTACAGATAAACGACTGTGCATAAATACCTGAATAATCCCGTCTAAGATCTTTGGACAAGAGGCCCAATGTGTGCCCCTTGAATTCACCTCAACCGTCTCTCGCAAGCACTTGCTGCCTTCGCCCAGCTATTCAACTCCCAACCAACAACCATACCTCAACCCAATACGTTTTGAGGTTAATTAGATATAATTGCCGGATGCAGATTTTCTTACAACCGTTGATGTTGATGTGAATTTGCATCCAATTCTGTATGCGCATCGTTTTTTCCTCACAGTCCCGCACTGGTGGCACTAAAAAATTATTTGCCTCCCGCAGTTTCAGGCTAAGAAGTATTATCCTCCAGTATAAAACAAATATGTGGGAGTTGATCTGGTCATTGATAGGTGCATCAAATGGAATCTGGTCCATATTTGGTCCGTCGGTATTTGCAAAACTTTAAGGGTAGAAGCAGCTGGAGTAAGATCCTTAGATGTGGGTTGTCATCATCTTGGAAACTTTTTACGGGTATAGAGCTTGGGAGTTAGATCTGGACCATGGTTGTCATTCCTCTGGAACTTTTAAGAGGTGTACAGCTTGGAGTTAGAGTCTGGGCCATGATTGGTCCCCCCATATTTGAAACTTTTTAAGAAGTGTAGACTATACAAGGTTTCGGAGTAGTATGGTAGGATGGCTCTTCAGGATTGGCTAGCCGGTCGCTCCCTCCAACGAGTGTTTCCCATGATTAATTAAATTATTTATTAATTAACCATTGCTATCTATCCTTATTTCTGATGTTTTTTTTAGTTTTGGTTTCCATTTTTTGTTCTCCCCTCTATTAGTTTCACCTTTAATCGCCTGTCTCCACCTTTCTCATTATCCCTGTTGTTTTGTTTGTTGTTGTTGTCTTTTTTTTATGGTGTTTGTTTTGCTGTCATGAGACTTTTTGTCTCGTTTTTGTGTTGTTTTTTGATCATCGGGTGTTCCTTTGTTTCATGGGGTGTGTGTTAGTGTGTGTGTGTGTGTGGTGAAGTGGTGTGTGTGTGTGTGTGTGTGTGTGTGTGTGTGTGTGTGTGTTTGGGGTGTGTGTGTGTGTGTTTGTGGTGTTGTGTGTGGTGTGTGTGTTTGGTGGGGTGTGTGTGTGTTTGGTGTGGTGTGTGTGTGGTGTGTGTGTGGTGTGGTGTGTTGAGTGTGGGTGTTTGTGAGTTGTGGTGTGGGTGTGTGTGTGTGTGTGTGTGTGTGTGTTGTGTGGTTGTGTGTGTGTGTGTGTGTGTGTTGTGTTTGTGTGTGGTGTTTGTATGTGTGTGTGTTTGTTTGTATGGTGGTAGTGTGTGTGTGTTTGTGTGTGTGTGTACTGTGTGTGTGTGTTTGTGTGGGTGTGTGTGGTTGTGTGTGTGAGTGTGTTGTGTGCGATGTGTACGGTTGGGTATGTGTTTGTGTGTGTGTGTCTGTGTGTGTTGTTTGTGTGTGAGTGGGTGTGGTGTGTTTTAGTTTGTTTTTATAATTATATTTTGTTTGATTTGTGTTTTTGTGTTTTCTCTGTCCTCATGGTTTCTTTTCCTCTTCTTTGTTTAGCCTTATTCATTCCAGTATGCAGTTTGCCTCTTAAATGAATGGTTGTATCTTATACTGATTATTTTCTATTATAATATGATCTTTCCTATATCACGTTTGCATCTTTTGTAATACGAGTCCCGTCCTTTTATATATATTTATAGAATCTTTATTTCTTGTAGATGGTTCCTTAATTGGATTTCATTCACGCTTTCTCATTTTCTTTGGTCAACCTCTTTATATACTCACCTTCTTCAATTTCCTTATTCAGGAATTCCTTGTCATAGGCCCTCCATTTAACTCCTGGGCTGTGGCAAGCCTACTTTCAGGCTCTGCTGAGCCTACTAGCGAAACCGAAACCCGTTTTGCAATTGCATACAAAACCAGGCCGACATTCGTAAAAGTCTACTTATTGTGTCACATATACGCCTTGATGTCAGCTCTCGATAAACACACACCCCCCCATCTACCTCATTACGAATGTTACGCAGATAATTTACCCATCCGTGGTTATTTTGGCCAAAGATCTTGGAGATGTTAGTCTGGCGTTGGGATATGGTTTGTGTCTATCTTTTGGGGGACGTTTGAAGGATTATTCAAGTATTTATACAGTGGTTTATATCAAGGTAACGGTACACGGAACTATGCTTACCGTCAGATAACGACTGCATAAATAATGAATAATCCCTTCCTAAATCTTTGGGACAAAATCCCAATGTGTGGCACCCTTGAATTCACCTCAACAGTCTCACGCAAGCGACTTGCTTGCCCTTCGCCCCAGCTATCTTCACTCCCAACCACAACCATACCTCAACGCCAATACGTTTGGGTTTAAATTAGATTAATGCCGGATGCAGATTTCCTACAACCTTGTGTTGTGTGATTTTGCACCAAAAAAAGTCTGTAATTATGCATCGTTTTTTCTCACATTCCCGCACTGGTGGCACTAAATAATTGATTTTGCTCCCGCAGTTTCAGGATAAGAATTATTATCCTCCAGTATAAAACAAATATGTGGGGGTTTGGAATCTGTCATTGATAGGTGCATCTATTGGAATCTGGTCCATATTTGGTTCCGTCTTATCTTGCAACTTTTAAGGGTAAGAGCTAGCTTGGAGTAAGAATCCTTAGATGTGTGGTCATCTCTTGAACTTTTACGTAATAGAGCTTGGAGTTTAGATCTGGACCATGGTTGGTTCATTCAATCTTGGAACTTTTAAGAGTTGTAACAGTTGGAGTTTAGATCTGGCCATTATTGGTCCCCCTATATTTTGAACTTTTAAGAGTTAGTGACTATAAAGGTTACGGAGTAGGATGGTAGGATGCTCCCAGGATTGGCGATAGGGGGCTCCCTCCAACGAGTGTTCCCCATGATTAATTAATATTTATTAATACCATTAGCTTCTCGTCTTTTTCTTTCTGGATGTGTTTTAAGGTTTATTGTTTCCATTTTGTTCTCCCCTATATATTCAACTGTACGCTGTCTCCCTTTCTCATATACCCTGTTGTTTTTGTTGTTGCTTAGTGGTCTTTTTTTTTATGGTGTTTGTGTTTGCTGTATGAGACTTTTGTTCTCGTTTTTGTGTGTTTTTGGATCATCAACGGGTGTTCCCTTTGTTTCATGCAGGGTGTGATGTGTTTTAGTGTGTTTGTGTGTGTGGGTAGTGTGTATTATGATGTGTGTGTGTGTGTGTGTGTGTGTGTGTGTGTGTGTGTGTGTGTGTGTGTGTGGTGTGTGGTGTGTGTGGTGTGTTTGTGTGTCTGTGTGTGTGTGTGGTGTGTGTGTGGGTGTGTGTGTGTGTGTGTGTGTTGTGTGAGTGTGTGTGTGTGAGTTGCGTGTGTTGTGTGTGGTGGTGTGTGTGTGTGCGTGGTGTGTGTGTGTGTGTGTGTGTGTGTGTGTGTGTGTGTGTGTGGTGGTGTTTATGTGTGTTTTGTGTGTGTTTGTGTGGTGTAAGTGTGTGTGTGTGTGGTGTTTGTGGTACGTGTGTGTGTGTGTGTGTATGTGTTGTGTGTGTGTGTATGTGTGTGTGTTTGTGTGCGATGTGTGTGTTTGTGTATGTTTTGTGTGTTGTGTCTGTGTGTGTGTGTTTTGTGTGTGTGGGTGTGTGTGGTTTAGTTTGTGTTTTATAATTTATTTTGTTTGTTTGTGTTTTGTGTTTCTTCTTCTGTCCTCATGGTTCCTTTTACTCCCTTCTTGTTTACCTTATTCGTTTCCATGTATGCAGTTTCCTCCTGAATGATGTGTATCTTAATAACTGGATTATTTTCTATTATAATATAATCTTTCTATATCACGTTTTTCCACTTTTGTATACGTCGTCTTTTCTATATTATTTATAAATCCCCCCTTTATTCTTGTAACATGTTCTTAATTTTGATTTCATTCCACGCCCTTCATTACATTTCTTGGTCAACACCCTTATAGACTACCTTCTTCAATTTCTTATTCAGGAATTCCTTGTCATAGTCCATCCATTTTAACCCGTGGGCTGTGGCAAGCCTTTTCTCTGAAAGGCTCGCTGAGCTTACTGCGTAACCGAAACCGCAGTTTTCAAGTGCATCAAAAACCAGGCCGACATTCGTAAAAGTCTCTTATTGTTGTCCATATACGCCTTGATGTCGCTCTCGATACACACACCACCTCTGCCTCATTACGATGTAACGCAGATATTTACCAATCCTGTTCATTTTGCCAAAAGATCTTGGTATGGGTAGGTCTTGGCGTTGGAATATTTTGTGTCTATCTTGGGATTTGAAGGGATTTATTCAAGTATTTATTCCGTGGTTTCTATCAGGTAGCGGACAACGGAACCTATGCTTACCTTCAGATAAACGACTGCATAAATACATGAATAATGCCCGTCTAATCTTGGACACATCCCAATGTGTGGCAATCCCTGAATTCACCTCAAACCGTCTCTCACAAGCGACTTGCTGCCCTTCCGTCGCCCACTATTCAACTCCCAACCCCAACCCTACTCAACCCAATAACGTTTTGGGTTAAAAGTAGATATAATGTCCGGATGCAGATCTCTACAGACCTTGATGTTTGATGTGATTTGCATCCAATTCTGTAATGATCATCGTTTTTCTTTCTCACATTCTCCTGCACTGGTGGCCTAAAATTGATTTGCTCCTGCAGTTTCAGGGATTAATAATTGTTAACTCCCGGACGCCGCCGCTCCCTACTCCCGAAGGGAAAAGGAAGGATTGCGTGCGCGGAGGCGCAACGGGGGGTGTTGATATACTTAGCTCCTGTTGTAAGCGTCCCCCCAACCCGCTATGGTTCTCTATCCAATCGGTTGCTGGTCGTGCATGACAATTAACCCCGGCCCTCTACTGAAGGTGGCGGTGTTGGGTTTATCTCCTTGTACCGGCAGGTACGACGGGGCAGTCCCGTAGCTTTCGGAGATACGGGGACTTACCTCCCCAGGCTTATACGCCCCGGGCCTTTACCCCGGGGGGCGACCCTCCCTGTTCCCCCCCGAGCCCCTAGCTTGCATAGTTGCCGCCGGGTCATCCATTATCGCCCGCCCTGTCATGCACTGTGTCATCATATAGTGATTACATCACCATCTGCTGCGTCGCCTTCAGGAAGACCTGTAGGTGTTGCTCAAGAGGTCCTAAGATCCGTTGCAGGTGCCTCGTAATGCCCGGGGTTCCGGGGGGGGGGCACCCGGGGAAGCCCTCCTGAGTGAGGTATCTCCGTAGGGCGTCGTAGTAGCGTAGAGTTTCTCCTCCAGCCCACCTCCCGCCCCTAGTGCCTGCCCCCAGAGCGCCTCCGTGGGCTCCCAAGGGCCCTGAAGTAGAGGCCACAGGGGTAGGATAAGTTTGGAGGGACGTCATGTCCTCGTAGAGTAGCACTGTTCCCTACCCCCTGGGGCAAAAGTGAGGGCGCCCGCTTGGTTGCCCCCACGGCGGTCCGGGAAGCCAGGCGGCCCCAGGGGATCACCACCGGGGCGGCAGTGGTTGCAGGTACATCTTGGTCCCGTAGAGTTGCACTTCCCGCCCCTGGGGTTATGCGGGGTATTCCTTAGTCTTCCCGTCGAAGCTCGTCGTCCTGGGGCAAAGTGAAGAGCCACAGGGGCAACGCCGAGCGCGCCGCTATTTGCCCTCCGTGGCCCCTTCATATCAGGACCCAGGAGTAACACAGGGGCAAAGCCACCAGGGCGGTTGCTGGCAGACGTCGGACTTCGTAGAGATGAGGTAGCCCTCCACCAGGGGACAAGCGGAGTGTCGGGCGTCGGGCGTCCTGTAAAGAGGACGCGAGCGTGTGTTGGCCGTACTTGAGCGCGTGGTATCTGGAAGGATACACCTAACTCGCTCGCCGCGCTAAGACACTTATCTCGTAAGATATCACCGCGACGCAATAATACGTGGGGCCCACCGCAGGGTATCTAGAATCTGTCTTCTCTCCTCTGTGTTTCCGCGGAGGCCCCAGCGTGTGGGGGGTACATGTACAAAGGTTATTTCAGTGCTGACTAAGGTGTGAATGATGGCGTGAATTGAGGGATGAAGGTATTCGCACTCTTCCTCCTTCTCCTCCCTCCCACCTTTGCTCACTCGCTCACACTCATCTCCTCAACTTCTCTCACTCTCTCTCTCACTTTCTCTCGCTCTCGTCCTTCTTCCTCCCCTCATCTGCTCTTTTCGCCGGGGGCCGGGATGGACCCTTAGCTGTGGTCAGCAAATGTGCGGTGGGGGGCGCCGGCCCCCCCTTCGTAGGGCTAGTAAGGAAGATTGTTGTAAGCACAACAGCAATTGCCTCTCTCTCTAATCTACCCCCCCGTCTCAGTACTCTGCCCTCTTTCCTTGCCTCTCTTCCTTCCCTTCTCTTCCTCCTGCTCTTTCCCATTTAATTCTTCCTTACCTTCATTACCCCATTCTCCACGTTCCTCACCCTCACCATGATTCATTATCCTCCAGTATAAAACAAATATGTGGGAGTTGGATCTGGTCTTGATAGTTGCATCCATATTGGGATCTGGTCCAATATTTGGTCCGTCATTATCTTGCAACACCCCCTTTTTTTTTAAGGGTAGAACAGCTTCTAGTACAGATCCGTAGTATGTGGGTTGGTCAGCACATTGACCTTTTACGGGTAATAGAGCTTGGATTTAGATCTGGACATGGTTGGGCATTCAATACCGTGGAACTTTTAAGAGTGTACCTTGGAGTTAGATCTGGCCGAGTATTGGTCCCCCATATTTTGAACTTTTAAAGAGTGTAGACTATACCGGTCGGAGTAGGATGATAGGTGCGCTTCAGGATGGCGATTCGGGCGCTCCTTCCAAAACGAGTGTTCCCATGATTATTACTTATTTATTAATTAACCATACCTATCTATCTTTATTTCTGGATGTGTTTTTAGTTTGTGTTTCCATTTTTTCTCCCCTCATATATTCACCTGTATCGCTGTCTCAACTTTCCATATATCCTGTTGTTTTTGTTGTTGTTGTGGTCTTTTTATATGGGTTTTATTTTGCTGTAATGAGACTTTTGTTCTCGTTTTGTGTGTTTTTTGATCATCGGGTGTCCTTGGTTTTCATGAGGTGTGTGTTTAGGTGTGTGGTGTGTGTGTGTGTTGTGGTTGTGTGTGTGGGTGTGTGTGTGTGTGTGTGTGTGGTGTGTGTGTGTGTGTGTGGGTGTGTGTGTGGTGTGTGTGTGTGTGTGTGTGTGTGTTGGTGTGTGTGTGTGTGTGTGTGTGAATGTGTGTGTGTGTGATTTTTGTGTGTGTGTGTGGTGTGGTGTGTATGTGTGTGTGTTTGTGTGTGTCTGTTGTGTGGTGTGTGTATGTGTGTGTGTGTGTTTTGTGGTGTGTAAGTGTGTGTGTGTTGTGTGTGTGTACGTGTGCGTGGTGTGTGTGTGTGTGGTGTGTGTGTGTGTTGTGTGCGCTGGTTTGTGTTTGTGTATTTGTTTGTGTGTTGTTCTGTGTTTGTGTGTGTTTGTGTGGGGGTGGGTGTGTGTGCTTTAGTTGTGTTTTATAATTATATTTTGTTGATTTGTGTTTTTGTGTTTCTCTGTCACTCATGGTTCTTTTCCTCCTTATTGTTTACCTTATTCATTTCCATGTACGCAGTTTCCTCCTGAATGATGTGTATCTTAATACTGATTATTTTCTATTATAATATATCTTTCTATATCACGTTTCCATCTTTTGTATACGTCGTCTTTTATATATATTTATAAATCTTTATTTCTTGTAGATGTTCCTTAAATTTGATTTCATTCCACGCCCTTCATTAATTTCTTGGTCAACACTCTTTATAGACTACCTTCTTCAATCCTTATTCAGGAATTCCTTGTCATAGTCCATCCAGATAACCCGTGGGCTGTGGCAAGCCTTCCTGAAGGCTCTGCTGAGCTACTGCGAAACCGAAACCGCAGTTTTCAATTGCATACAAAAACCAGGCCGCGATTCGTAAAAGTCTACTTATTGTGTCACATATACGCCTTGATGTCAGCTCTCGATAACACACACCACCATCTGCCTCATTACGATGTACGCAGATATTTACCAATCCTTGGTTAATTGCCAAAAGATCTTGGGATGTAGGTCTTGGCGTTGGGATATTTTGTGTCTATCTTGGGACTTTTGAAGGGATTATTCAAGTATTTATTCAGTGGTTTATATCAAGGTACGGTACAACGGAACCTATGCTTACCTTCAGATAAACGACTGCATAAATACATGAATAATCCCGTCTAAATCTTGGGACAAGATCCCAATGTGTGGCACCCTTGAATTCACCTCAACCGTCTCTAGCAAGCGACTTGCTGCCCTTCGCCCCAGCTATTTCAACTCCCAACCACAACCATTCCTCAACCCAATACGTTTGGGTTAAAATTAGATATAATGCCGGATGCAGATTTCTACAACCTTGATGTTGATGTGATTTGCATCCAATTCTGTAATGATCATCGTTTTTCTCACATTCCCGCACTGGTGGCACTAAAAATTGATTTGCTCCCGCAGTTTCATGGATAAGAATTATTATCCTCCAGTATAAAACAAATATGTGGGAGTTGGATCTGGTCATTGATAGGTGCATCATATTGGAATCTGGTCCATATTTGGTCCGTCATTATCTTGCAACTTTTAAGGGTAGAGCAGCTTGGAGTAAGATCCTTAGATGTGGTTGGTCAATCATCTTGGAACTTTTACGGGTAATAGAGCTTGGAGTTAGATCTGGACCATGGTTGGTCATTCATCTTGGAACTTTTAAGAGTTGTACAGCTTGGAATTAGATCTGGGCCATTATTGGTCCCCCATATTTGAACTTTTAAGAGTAGTAGACTATACAGGTCGGAGTAGTATGGTAGGATGCTCTTCAGGATTGGCGATGCGGCGCTCCCTCCAACGAGTGTTTCCCATGATTAATTAATTATTTATTAATTAACCATTAGCTATCTATCTTTATTTCTGGATGTGTTTTAGTTTTGTTTCCATTTTTTTCTCCCCTCATATATTCACCTGTATCGCTGTCTCACCTTTCTCATATATCCCTGTTGTTTTGTTGTTGTTGTGGTCTTTTTTTTATGGGGTTTGTTTTGCTGTAATGAGACTTTTGTTCTCGTTTTTGTGTGTTTTTGATCATCGGGTGTTCCTTTGTTTCATGAGGGTGTGTGTTAGTGTGTGTGTGTGTGTGTGTGTGTGTGTGTGTGTGTGTGTGTGTGTGTGTGTGTGTGTGTGTGTGTGTGTGTGTGTGTGTGTGTGTGTGTGTGTGTGTGTGTGTGTGTGTGGTGTGTGGTGTGTGTGTGTGTGTGTGTGTGTGTGTGTGTGTGTGTGTGTGAGTGTGTGTGTGTGAGTTGTGTGTGTGTGTGTGTGTGTGTGTGTGTGTGTGTGTGTGTGTGGTGTGTGTATGTGTGTGTGTGTGTGTTTGTGTGTGTAAGTGTGTGTGTGTGTGTGTGCGCGTACGTGTGTGTGTGTGTGTGTGTGTGTGTGTGTGTGTGTGTGTGTGTGTGTTGTGTGCGATGTGTGTGTTTGTGTATGTGTTTGTGTGTGTGTCTGTGTGTGTGTGTTTGTGTGTGGGTGGGTGTGTGTGCTTTAGTTGTGTTTTATAATTATATTTTGTTGATTTGTGTTTTTGTGTTTCTCTGTCACTCATGGTTCTTTTCCTCCTTATTGTTTACCTTATTCATTTCCATGTACGCAGTTTCCTCCTGAATGATGTGTATCTTAATACTGATTATTTTCTATTATAATATATCTTTCTATATCACGTTTCCATCTTTTGTATACGTCGTCTTTTATATATATTTATAAATCTTTATTTCTTGTAGATGTTCCTTTAAAATTTTATTCATTCCACGCCCTTTATTAATTC
>JACEEZ010026438.1:204417-224228 GCA_016584305.1 Chionoecetes opilio
TTCTAAGGCTCTGCTGAGTACTGCAAACCGAAACCGCAGTTTCAATTGCATACAAAACCATGCCGACATCGTAAAGTCTCTTTGTGTCACATATACGCCTTGATGTCAGCTCTCGATAACACACACCACCATCTGCCTCATTACGATGTACCCAGATATTTACCAATCCTTGGTTATTTGCCAAAAGATCTTGGGATGTAGGTCTTGGCGTTGGGGTATTTTGTGTCTATCTTGGGACTTTTGAAGGGATTATTCAAGTATTTATTCAGTGGTTTATATCAAGGTACGGTACAACGGAACCTATGCTTACCTTCAGATAAACGACTGCATAAATACATGAATAATCCCGTGTAAATCTTGGGACAAAATCCCAATGTGTGGCACCATTGAATTCACCTCAACCATCTCTCGCAAGCGACTTGCTATCCTTCGCCCCAGCTATTTCAACTCCCAACCACAACCATACCTCAACCCAATACGTTTGGGTTAAAATTAGGTATAATGCCGGATGCAAATTTCTACAACCTTGATGTTGATGTGATTTGCATCCAATTCTGTAATGATCACTGTTTTTCTCACATTCCCGCACTGGTGGCACTAAAAATTGATTTGCTCCCGCAGTTTCAGGGATAAAAATTATTATCCTCCAGTATAAAACAAATATGTGGGAGTTGGATCTGGTCATTGATTGGTGCATCATATTGGAATCTGGTCCATATTTGGTCCGTCATTATCTTGCAACTTTTAAGGGTAGAACAGCTTGGAGTAAGATCCTTAGATGTGGTTGGTCAATCAACTTGGAACTTTTACGGGTAATAGAGCTTGGAGTTAAATCTGGACCATGGTTGGTCATTCATCTTGGAACTTTTAAGAGTTGTACAGCTTGGAGTTAGATCTGGGCCATTATTGGTCCCCCATATTTGAACTTTTAAGAGTAGTAGACTATACAGGTCGGAGTAGGATGGTAGGATGCTCTTCAGGATTGGCGATTCGGCGCTCCTTCCAACGAGTGTTTCCCATGATTAATTAATTATTTATTAATTAACCAATAGCTATCTATCTTTATTTCTGGATGTGTTTTAGTTTTGTTTCCATTTTTTTCTCCCCCCCCATATATTCACCTGTATCGCTGTCTCACCTTTCTCATATATCCCTGTTGTTTTGTGTTGTTGTGGTCTTTTTTTATGGTGTTGTTTTGCTGTAATGAGACTTGTGTTCTCGTTTTGTGTGTTTTGATCATCGGGTGTGCCTTTGTTTCATGGAGGGTGTTTGTTAGTGTGTGTGTGTGTGTGTGTGTGTGGTGTGTGTGTGTGTGGTGTTGTTCTGCGTGTGTGTGTTTGTGTAGTATCTGTTGTTGGGTGTGTGTGTGTGTGTGTGTGTTGTGTGTGTGTGTGTGTGAGGTGTGTTGTGTGAGTTTGTGTGTGTGTGTGTGTTTGTGTGTGTGTTTGTGTGTGTGTGTGGTGTGTGGTGTGTGTATGTGTGTGTGTGTGTTTTGTGTGTAAGTGTGTTGTGTGTGTGTGCGTGTACGTGTGTGTGTTGTGTGTGTGTGTGTGTGTGTGTGTGTGTTTGTGTGCGATGTGTGTGTTTTGTGTATGTGTTTTTTGTGTGTGTGTCTGTGTGTGTGTGTTTGTGTGTGGGTGGGCGTGTGTGGTTTAGTTGTGTTTATAATATATTTTGTTGATTTGTGTTTTTGTGTTTCTCTGTCACTCACGGTTTTTTTTCCTCCTTCTTGCTTACCTTATTCATTTCCATGTATGTCAGTTTCCTCATGAATGATGTTATCTTAATAACAGATTATTTTCTATTAATAATATATCTTCTATATCACGTTTCCATCATTGTATACGTCGTCCCTTTTGTATATATTTATAAATCTTTATTTCTTGTAGATGTTTCCTTAAATTTGATTTCATTCCACGCCCTTCATTAATTTCTTGGTCAACACTCTTTTATAGACTACCTTCTTCAATTCTTATTCAGGAATTCCCTTGTCATAAGTCCATCCAGTTAACCGTGGGCTGTGGCAAGTTTCCTGAAGGCTCTGCTGACTACTGCGAAACCGAAACGCGCAGTTTTTAATTGCATACAAAAACAGGCCGACATTCGTAAAGTCTACTTATTGTGTCACATATACGCCTTGATGTCGCTCTCGTAACCACACCACCATCTGCCTCATTACGATTACGCAGATATATTCCCAATCCCCTTGGTTTATTTGCCAAAGATCTTTGGGATGTAGGTCTTGGCGGTGGGATATTTTTGTGTCTATCTTTGGACTTTTGAGGATTATTCAAGTATTTTTCAGGGTTTAATATCAAGGTACGTACAACGGAACCTATGCTACCTTCAGATAAACGCTGCATAAATACATGAATATCCCGTCCTAAATCTTGGGACAAAATCCCATGTGTGGCACCTTGTATTCACCTCAACCGTCTCTCGCAAGCGACTTGCTAAACCCTTCGGTCCGCCCCAGCTATTTCAACTCCCAACCACAACCATACTCAACCCAATAACGTTTGGGTTACTAGTAGATATAATGCCGGATGCCAAATTTCTACAACCTTGATGTTGATGTGATTTGCATCCACTTCTGTATGATCTCGTTTTTCTCACATTCCGCACTGTGGCACTAAACATTTATTTTGCTCCCGCAGTTTCAGGATAAGAATTATATCCTCCAGTATAAAACAAATATGTGGGAGTTGTCTGTCATTGATAGTGCATCATATTGGAATCTGGTCCATATTTGGTCCCGTCATTATCTTTGCAACTTTTTAAGGGTAGAGCAGCTTTGGAGTAAGATCCTTAGATGTGGTTGGTCATCATCTTGGAACTTTTACGGTACTAGAGCTTGGAGTTAATCTGGACCATGGTTGGTCATTCATCTTGGAACTTTAAGAGTTGTACCGCTTGGGAGTTAGATCTGGGCCATTATTGGTCCGCCCATATTTGAACTTTTTAAGAGTAGTAGACTATACAGGTCGGAGTAGGATGGTAGATGCTCTTCAGGATTGGCGATTTCGGCCGCTCCGTCCAACAAGTGTTTTTCCCATGATTAATTAATATTTATTAATTAACCAATAGCTATCTTTCTTTATTTCTGGATGTGTTTTAGTTTTGTTTTCCATTTTTTTCTCCCCTCATATATTCACCTGTATCGCTGTCTCACCTTTCTCATATATCCCTGTTGTTTTTGTTGTTGTTGTGGTCTTTTTTTTATGGTGTTTGTTTTGCTGTAATGAGACTTTTGTTCTCGTTTTTGTGTGTTTTTGATCATCGGGTGTTCCTTTGTTTCATGAGGGTGTGTGTTAGTGTGTGTGTGTGTGTGTGTGTGTGTGTGTGTGTGTGTGTGTGTGTGTGTGTGTGTGTGTGTGTGTGTGTGTGTGTGTGTGTGTGTGTGTGTGTGTGTGTGTGTGTGTGTGTGTGTGTGTGTGTGTGTGTGTGTGTGTGTGTGTGTGTGGGTGTGTGTGTGTGGTGTGTGTGTGTGTGTGTGTGTGTGTGTGTGTGTGTGTGTGTGTGTGTGTGTGTGGTGTGTGTGTATGTGTGTGTGTGTGTTTGTGTGTGTAAGTGTGTGTGTGTGTGTGTGCGTGTACGTGTGTGTGTGTGTGTGTGTGTGTGTGTGTGTGTGTGTGTGTGTTGTGTGCGATGTGTGTGTTTGTGTATGTGTTTGTGTGTGTGTCTGTGTGTGTGTGTTTGTGTGGGGGTGGGTGTGTGTGTTTTAGTTGTGTTTTATAATTATATTTTGTTGATTTGTGTTTTTGTGTTTCTCTGTCACTCACGGTTCTTTTCCTCCTTCTTGTTTACCTTATTCATTTCCATGTATGCAGTTTCCTCCTGAATGATGTGTATCTTAATACTGATTATTTTCTATTATAATATATCTTTCTATATCACGTTTCCATCTTTTGTATACGTCGTCTTCTTTATATATTTATAAATCTTTATTTCTTGTAGATGTTCCTTAAATTTGATTTCATTCCACGCCCTTCATTAATTTCTTGGTCAACACTCTTTATAGACTACCTTCTTCAATTCTTATTCAGGATTCCTTTCATAGTCCATCCAGTTAACCCGGTGGGGCTGTGGCAAGCCTTTCCTGAGGCTCTTCTGAGCTACACTAGCGAACCGAAACGCAGTTTTTTCAATTGCATAAAAAACCAGCCGCCATTCGAAAAATTCTACTTAAATGTGTCCACATTAGAACGCCATGATGGTCAGCTCTCGTAACACACACCACCATCTGCCTCATTACGCTGTACGCAGATATTTACCATCCTTGGTTATTGCCAAAAGATCTTGGGATGTAGGTCTTGGCGTTTGGGGATATTTTGTTCTATCTTGGGACTTTTGAAGGGATTATTCCACAGTATTTATTCAGTGGTTTTATATCAGGTACGTACAACGGCAACCTATGCTTACCTTCATATAAACGACTGCATAAATACATGAATAATCCCGTCTAAATCTTTGGACAAATTCCCCAATGTTGCTGGCACCTTGAATTCACCTCAACCGTCTCTCGCAAGCGACTTGCTGCCCTTCCCCCTTATTTCAACTCCTACCACAACATACCTCAACCAATACGTTTGGGTTAAAATTATATCTAATGCCGGATGCAGATTTCTACAACCGTGATTTGATGTGATTTGCATCCATTCTGTAATGATCATCGGTTTTTTCTCACATTCCCGCACTGGTGGCACTAACAATTGATTTGCTCCCGCAGTTTCAGGTATAAAAATTATTAAATCCTCCAATATAAAACAAATTGTGGGAGTTGGGATCTGTTCAGTGATAGGTGCTCATATTAGGAGATCTGGTCATATTTGGTCCGTCATGATCTTGCACTTTTAAGGGTAGAGCAGCTTGGAGTAAGATCCTTAGATGTGATTGGTCAATCATCTTGGAACTTTTACGGTAAATGAGACTTTTGCGTTAGATCTGGAAACCATGGTTGGCATTCTCTTGGAACTTTTAAGAGTTGAGCAGCTTGGAGTTAGATCTGTGGCTCATTATTGGTCGCCCATATTTGAACTTTTTACGAGGTAGTTAGACTCAGACATGGTTCGGAGTAGGATGGTAGGATGTCTCAGGCTTGGCGAGCGGCGCTCCCTCCAACGATGGTTTACCCATGATTAATTAATTATGTTATTAATTAACCATTAGCTATCTTCTTTATTTCTGGATGTGGTTTTAGATTTTGTTTCCATTTTTTTCTCCCCTCATATATTCACCTTGTATCGCTGTCCCCTTTCTCATATATCCCTGTTGTTTTTTTTGTTGTTGTTGGGGTCCTTTTTTTTATGGTGTTTGTTTTTGCTGTATGAGACTTTTGTTCTCGTTTGTTTGTGTGTTTTTGATCATCGGGTGTTCCTTTGTTTCTGAGGGTGTTGTTAGTTGTGTGTGGGTGTGTGGTGTGTGTGTGGTTGTGTGTGGTGTGTGTGTGTTGTGTGTGTGTGTGTGGTGTGTGTGTGTGTGTGGTGTGTGGTGTGTGTGTGTGTGTGTGTGTGTGTGCTGTTATGTTTGGTGTGTGTGTGTGTGTGTGTGTGTGTGTGTTTGTGTGGGTGTGTGTGTGTGTGTGTGTGTGTTGTGTGTGTGTGTGTGTGTGTGTGTGTGTGTGTGTGAGTGTGTGTGTGTGAGTTGTGTGTGTGTGTGTGTGTGTGTGGTGTGGGTGTGTGTGTGTGTGTGTGTGGTGTGTGTAATTTTGTTGTGTGTATTTGTTGTGTAAGTTTGTGTGTGTTTGTGTGCGTGTACGTGTGTTGTGTGTGTGAGTGTGTGTGTGTGTGTGTGTGTTGTGTTCGATGTGGTGTGTTTTGTGTATGTGTTTTGTTGTGTGGTGTCTGTGTGTGTGTGTTTGTGTGTGGGTGGGTGTGGTGTTTTAGTTGTGTTTTATAATTTATTTTTGTTGATTTGTGTTTTTGTGTATTTCTCTGTCACTCATGGTTCCTTTCCTCCTTCTTGTTTACCTTTTTCATTTCCATGTATGCAGTTTCCTCCTGAATGATGTGTATCTTAATACTGAATATTTTTCTATTATAATATAGCTTTCTTAGTCACGTTTCCATCCTTTTGTATCGTCGTCTTTTATATTATTTTTAAATCTTTATTTCTTGTAGATTTTCCTAAATTTGATTTCATTCCACGGCCTTCATTAATTTCTTGGTCAACACTTTTATAGACTACACTTCTTCCAATTCTTATTCAGGAATTCCTTGTCATAGTCCCATCGTTAAACCTGGGCGTGGAAGCCCTTCCCTGAAGATTCTGCTGGCTACTGCGAAACCGAAACCGCAGTTTGTCAATTGCATACAAAAACCCACAGGACGCCTTCGTAAAAGTTCTACTTATTTGTCACCTATACGCCTTAGAAATGTCAGCTCTCGATAACACACACCACTATCTGCCTCATTACGTGTACGCAGATATTTACCAACCATTGTTATTTGCCAACAAGATCTTGGAGGATGTAGGTCTTTGGCGTTGGAATATTATTGTTCTATCTTGGACTTTTGAAGGGATTATTCAAGTATTTATTCATTGGTTTATATTCAGGTACGGTACAACGGAACCTATGCTTACCTTCAATAACGACTGCATAAATACATGATAATCCCGTCTAAATCTGGACAAATTCCCATGTGTGGCACCGGTGAATTCAACCTCAACCGTCTCTCGCAAGCGACTTTGCTGCCCTCGCCCCTTATTTTCAACTCCAACCACAACCATACCTCAACCCAATACGTTTTGGTTTAAATTAGATATAAATGCCGGATGCATATTTCACAACCTTGATGTTGATGGTGATTTTGCATCCAATCTGTAATGATCATCGTTTTATTCTCACATTCCCGCACTGGTGGCACTAAAATTGTGTTTGCCCCGCAGTTTTCAGGGATAAAAATTATTATCCTCCAGTATAAAACAAATAGTGGGAGTTGGAATCTGGTCATTGATAGTGCTCATATTGGAATCTTGTTCCATAATTTGGTCCCGTCATTATCTTGCAACTTTAAGGGTAGAACAGCTTGGAGTAAGATTCCTTAGATGTGGGTTGGTCAATCATCTTGGAACTTTTACTGGTAATAGAGCTTGGAGTTAGATCTGAACCCATGGTTGGTCTTCCTCTTGGAACTTTTAAGCGTTGTACAGCTGGAGTTAGATCTGGGCCATTATTGGTCCCCAATTTGAACTTTTCAGATAAAATGCTATACAGGTCGGAGTAGGATGGTAGGATTGCTCTTCAGGTTGGCGATGCCACGGCTCCCTCAACTAGTGTTCCCCATGATTAATTAATTTTTAATTATTACCCATTAGGCTATCTATCGTTATTTCTGGATGTGTTTTTAGTTTTTTTTCCATTTTTTTCTCCCCTCATATATTAACCGTATCGCTGTCCTCACTTTCTCATATATCCTTGTTGTTTTGTGTTGTTGTGGTCTTTTTTTATGTTTTTGTTTTGCTGTAATGAGACTTTTGTTCTCGTTTTTGTGTGTTTTTGATCGTCGGTGGTTCCTTTGTTTCATGAGGTGTGTGTTAGTTTTGTGTGTGTGTGTGTGTGGTGTGTGTGTGTGTGTGTGGGTGTGTGTGTGGTTGGTGTGTGTTTGTGTGTGTGTGTGTGGTGTGTGTGTGTGTGTGTGTGTGTGTTGAGTGTGTGTGTGTAGTTGTGTGTGTGTTTCTTATGATTTGGATTTTTTTATTTGTTTTCTAAGTAGTAGGTTTTGTGTTGTGTGTGTGTGTGTGTGTGTGTGTGTGTGTGTGGTGTGTGGTATGTGTGTGTGTGTGTTTTGTGTGTGTAGTGTGTGTGTGTGTGTGTACGTGTGTGGGTGTGGTGTGTGGTGTGTGTGTGTTTGTTTGTGTGTTGTGTGCGATGTGTTGTGTTTTTTGTATGTTGTTTGTGTGTGGTGTCTGTGTGTGTGTGTTTGTGTGTGTTGGGTGGGTGTGTGTTGTTTTATTGTGTTTTATAATTATCTTTTGTTGAATTGTGTTTTGTTTTGTGTTTCTCATGTCATCATTGTTCTTTTCTCCTTCTTGTTTACCTGAGTTCATTTCCAGGTATGCAGTTTCCTCCTGAATGATGTGTATCTTAATACTGATTATTTTCTATCATAATATATCTTTCTATATCACGTTTCCATCTTTTGGTATACGTCTTCTTTTAATATATATTTTATAAAATCTTTTATTTCTTTAGAATGTTCCTTAAATTTGAATTTCATTCCCACGCCCTTCCATTACTTTATTTGTCACACTCTTATAGACTACCTTCTTCATTCTTATTCAGGAATTCCCTTGTCATAGTCCATCCAGTTAACCCGTGGGCTTTTGGCAAGCCTTCCTGAAGGCTCTGCTGAGCTACTGGCGAAAACCGAAACCGCAGTTTTCAATTGCCTACAAAAACCAGCCGAAATTCGTAAAAGTCTACTATTTTGCCACATATACGCCTTGATGTCAGCCTCTCGATAACACACACCACCATCTGCTAACTTTAAACGATGTACGCAGATATTGCCAATCCTTTGGTTTTTTTGCCAAAAGATTTCTTTGGGAGGTAGGTCCTTGGCGTGGGGATATTTTGTGTCTATCTTGGGAATTTTTTAAAGGGGATTTTCAAGTATTTATTCGGGGGTTTTTCAAGTAACGGTACAACGGACCCTTGCTTACCTTCAGATAAACACTGCAAAAATACATGAATAACCCCGTCAAAATCTTGGACAAAATCCCAATGTGGGGCACCCTTAAAATTCACCTAAACCGTCTCTCGAAAGCACTTGCTCCCCTTTCGCCCCACTATTTCAACTCCCAACCCAACCATACCTCCCCAATACTTTGGGTTAAATTAGATAAAATCCGGGGGCAGATTTCTAAAAACCTTGATGTTGATGTATTTCACCCAAATTCTGTAATGTCACTTTTTTTTTCTCACTTCCCGCCTGGGGGACAAAAAAATTGATTTGCTCCCGCTTTTTTCGGATAAAATTATTATCCTCCAGTAAAAAAAATTGTGGGTTTTGGTTCTGGTCATTGATAGGGGGCTTTTGGAATCTTTCCATATTTGGTCCGCATTATCTTGCAATTTTTTTCAGGGTAGAACACTTGGGAACCCTTAATGGGGTTGTCAATCATCTTGGAACTTTTGGGGGTAATAAGCTTGGATTTTAGATCGGAACCAGGGTTGGGTCATTCTCTTGGAACTTTTAAGGTTGTACAGTTTGGAGTTAGATCGGGGCCTTATTGGTCCCCCATATTTGAACTTTAAATAGTAGACTATACGGTCGGAAAAGATGGTAGGTGCTCTTCAGGATTGGCGATTCGGCGCTCCTTCCAAAGAGTGTTCCCCATGATTAATAATTATTTATTAATTAAACCAAAAGCTATCTTCTTTTTTTCTGGGTGTTTTTTAGTTTTGTTTCCATTTTTTTCTCCCCCCATATTTCCCTTATCGCTGTCCTCCCCCTTTCTCATATTCCCCGTTGTTTCGTTGTTGTTGTGGTCTTTTTTTATGGTTTTTTGTTTTTTCTTAAAGAACTTTTGTTTTTCGTTTTGTGTGTTTTTTATCATCGGGGGTTCCTTTGTCATGAGGGTGTGTGGGTTTGTGTGGTTGTGTGTGTGGTGTGTGTGGTTGTGTGGGTTGGTGTTGTTGGTGTGGGGTGTGTTTGGGGTTTTGTGTGTGGGGTGTGTGTTGGTTGTGGTGTGTTGTGTGTGTGTGTGTGTGGTGTGGGGTGTGTGTATGTAGTTGTAAAGTGTGTGTGGTGGGGTGTATTGTGTGTGTGTGTGTGGTGTGTGGTTGGGGGTTGTGTTGTGTGGTGTGTTGTTTGTGTTGTAGTGTGTGTGTGTGTGTGTGTGACGTGTGTGTGTGTTGTGTGGGTGTGTGTTGTGTGTGTGTGTGTTTTTGCATGTGTGTGTTTGTGTATGTTTTGTGTTGTCTGTGTGTGTGTGTTTGTGTGTGGGGGGGTGTTGTGGTTTTTGTTGTGTTTTTTTTAATTTTTTTTTGTTGATTTGTTTTTTGTGTTTCTCTGTCACTCATGGTTTTTTTCCTCCTTTTTACCTTATTCATTTCCCGTATCAGTTTCCCCCCTGATATGTTTATCTTACTGATTATTTTCTATTTAAAAAAAATCTTTCTATATCACGTTTCCATCTTTTTTATACGCGTCTTTTTTATATATTTATAATCTGTATTTCTTGTAGGTTCCTTAAATTTGATTTCATTCCACGCCCCTTTATAAATTTCTTGGTCAAAACTTTTATAGAGTACTTCTTTAAATTTTTATTAGGGAATTCCTTGCATATCCATCCGTTAACCCTGGGCTGTGGCAAGCCTTCTGGTTTGGGTCTGCTGAGCTCTGGAAACCGAAACCGCAGTTTTTTTAATTTCATCAAAAACCCGGCCGACATTCGTAAAATCTCTTTTTTGTCACATATACGCCTTGATTTAGCTCCGATAACACCACCACCATCTCCTCATTTCGCTGTAACGCAGATTTTTTTCCATCCCTTTGGGTTTTTGCCAAAAAATCTTGGGATGTAGGTCTTGGGGTTTTCGATATTTTGTGTCTATCTTGGGGCTTTTTAAGGGGTTATTCAATATTTATTCATGGTTTTCATCAGGTCGGTAAACGGAAACCCATGCTTACCTTCATAAACGCTGCGAAAACTGAATAACCCCCTCTAATCTTGGACAAAATCCCATGTGTGGCACCTTGATTCACCCCAAACCCCTCTCGCAAGCGCTTGCTGCCCTTCGCCCCCGCTTTTTTTTCAACTCCCCCCCCCACAAACCATACCTCAACCCAATAGTTTGGGGTTTTAAAAATTTAAAAGTATAATGCCGGATGCAGATTTCTAAACCTTGATATTTATGTTATTTGCATCCAATTCCCGAATGATCACGGTTTTTCTCACATTCCCCCACTGGTGGCGCAAAAAATTTATTTGCTCCGCAGTTTCAGGGATAAGAATTATGATTCTCCAGTAAAAAAACAAATATGTGGGAGTTGGATCTGGTCATTGATAGGTGCATCATATTGGAATCTGGTCCATATTTGGTCCGTCATTATCTTGCAACTTTTAAGGGTAGAACAGCTTGGAGTAAGATCCTTAGATGTGGTTGGTCAATCATCTTGGAACTTTTACGGGTAATAGAGCTTGGAGTTAGATCTGGACCATGGGTGGTCATTCATCTTGGAACTTTTAAGAGTTTGTACAGCTTGGAGTTAGATCTGGGCCCATTATTGGTCCCCATATTTGAACTTTTAAGTGTAGTAGGCTATACAGGTCGGAGTAGGATGGTAGGATGCTCTTCAGGATTGGCGATGCGGCGCTCCCTCCAACGAGTGTTCCCCATGATTAATGAATTATTTATTAATTAACCATTAGCTATCTATCTTTATTTCTGGATGTGTTTTAGTTTTGTTTCCATTTCTTTCTCCCCTCATATATTCACCTGTATCGCTGTCTCACCTTTCATGTTGTTTTGTTGTTGTTGTGGTCTTTTTTTTATGGTGTTTGTTTTGCTGTAATGAGACTTTGTTCTCGTTTTTGTGTGTTTTTGATCATCGGGTGTTCCTTTGTTTCATGAGGGTGTGTGTTAGGGGTGTGTGTGTGTGTGTGTGTGTGTGTGTGTGTGTGTGTGTGTGTGTGTGAGTGTGTGTGTGTATGTGTGTGTGTGTGTGTGTGTGTGTGTGTGTGTGTGTCTGTGGTGTTTTGTGTGTGTGTGTGTTGTGGGGTGTGTGTGTGTGTGTGTGTGTGTGTGTGTGTGAGTGTAGTGTGTGTGAGTTGTGTGTGTGTGTGTGTGTGTGTGTGTGTGTGTGTGTGTGTGTGTGTGTGTGTGTGTTGTGTGTGGTGTGTGTATGTGGGGTGTGTGTGTTTGTGTGTGTAAGTGTGTGTGTGTGTGTGTGTGTGTGTGTGTGTGTGTTTTGTGTGTGGGATGTGTGTGTGTTTTGTGTTGTGAGTGTGTGTGTGTAGTTGTGTGTGTGTGTGTGTGTGTTGTGTGTGTGTGTGTGTGTGTGTGTGTGTGTGTGTGTGTGTGTGTGTGTGTGTGTGGTGTGTGTGTGTGTGTGTGTGTGTGGTGTGTGCATGTGTGTGTGTGTGTTTTTTGTGTGTAAGTGTGTGTGTGTGTTTTGTGTGGTGGTGTGGTATGTGTGTGTGTGTGTGTTGTGTGTGGTGTGTGTGTTTTGTGTGTTGTGTGTGTGTGTGTGTGTTGTGTGTGGTGTGTGTGTGTGTGTGTGTGTTGTTGTGTGTGGTGTGTATGTGTGTGGTGTGGTTTTGTGTGTAAGGGTGTGTGTGTTGGTGTGTGTGTGTGTGTACGTGGTGGGTGTGTGTGTGTGTGTGGGTGTGTGTTTGTGTGCGATGTGTGTGTTTGTGTATGTTTTTGTGTGTGTGTCTGTGTGGTGTGTTTGTGTGTGGTGGGTGTGTGTGTGTGTGTGTGTTGTGTGCGATGTGTTTTGTTTGTGTATGTGTTTGTGTGTGTGTCTGTGTGTGTGTGTGTTTGTGGGGGGTGGTGTGTTGTGTTTTTAGTTGTGTTTTATAATTATATTTTGTTGATTTGTGTTTTTGTGTTTCTCTGTCACTCATGGTTCTTTTCCTCCTTCTTGTTTACCTTATTCATTTCCATGTATGCAGTTTCCTCCTGAATGATGTGTATCTTAATACTGATTATTTTCTATTATAACATATCTTTCTATATCACGTTTCCATCTTTTGTATACGTCGTCTTTTATATATATTTATAAATCTTTATTTCTTGTAGATGTTCCTTAAATTTTATTTCATTCCACGCCCTTCATAACTTTCTTGGTCAACACTCTTTATAGACTACCTTCTTCAATTCTTATTCAGGAATTCCTTGTCATAGTCCATCCAGTTAACCCGTGGGCTGTGGCAAGCCTTCCTGAAGGCTCTGCTGAGCTACTCCGAAACCGAAACCGCAGTTTTCAATTGCATACAAAAACCAGGCCGACATTCGTAAAAGTCTACTTATTGTGTCACATATACGCCTTGATGTCAGCTCTCGATAACACACACCACCATCTGCCTCATTACGATGTACGCAGATATTTACCAATCCTTGGTTATTTGCCAAAAGATCTTGGGATGTAGGTCTTGGCGTTGGGATATTTTGTGTCTATCTTGGGACTTTTGAAGGGATTATTCAAGTATTTATTCAGTGGTTTATATCAAGGTACGGTACAACGGAACCTATACTTACCTTCAGATAAACGACTGCATAAATACATGAATAATCCCGTCTAAATCTTGGGACAAAATCCCAATGTGTGGCACCCTTGAATTCACCTCAACCGTCTCTCGCAAGCGACTTGCTGCCCTTCGCACAAGCTATTTCAACTCCCAACCACAACCATACCTCAACCCATTACGTTTGGGTTAAAATTAGATATAATGCCGGATGCAGATCTCTACAACCTTGATGTTGATGTGATTTGCATCCATTTCTGTAATGATCACTGTTTTTCTCACATTCCCGCTCTGGTGGCACTAAAAATTGATTTGCTCCCAGCAATTTCAGGGATAAGAATTATTATCCTCCAGTATAAAACAAATATGTGGGTGTTGGATCTGGTCATTGATAGGTGCATCATATTGGAATCTGGTCCATATTTGGTCCATCATTATCTTGCAACTTTTAAGGGTAGAACAGCTTGGAGTTAGATCCTTAGATGTGGATGGTCAATCATCTTGGAACTTTTACGGGTAGTAGAGCTTGGAGTTAGATCTGGGCTTTGATTGGTCATTCATCTTGGAACTTTTAAGAGTTGTACGGCTTGGAGTTAGATCTGGGCCATTATTGGTCCCCCATATTTGAACTTTTAAGAGTAGTAGACTATACAGGTCGGAGTAGGATGGTAGGATGCTCTTCAGGATTGGCGATGCGGCGCTCCCTCCAACGAGTGTTCCCCATAATTAATTAATTATTTATTAATTAACCATTAGCTATCTATCTTTATTTCTGTATGTGTTTTAGTTTTGTTTCCATTTTTGTCTCCCCTCATATATTCACCTGTATCGCTGTCTCACCTTTCTCATATATCCCTGTTGTTTTGTTGTTGTTGTGGTCTTTTTTTTATTGTGTTTGTTTTGCTGTAATGAGACTTTTGTTCTCGTTTTTGTGTGTTTTTGATCATATGGTGTTCCTTTGTTTCATGAGGGTGTGTGTTAGTGTTAGTGTGTGTGTGTGTGTGTGTGTGTGTGTGTGTGTGTGTGTGTGTGTGTGTGTGTGGTGTGTGTGTGGTGTGTGTGTGTGTGTGTGTGTGTGTGTTGTGTGTGTGTGTGTGTGTGTGTGTGTGTGTGTGTTGGTGTGTGTGTGTGTGTGTGTGTGTGTGTGTGTGTGTGTGTGTGTGTGTTGTGGTGGTGTGTGTGTGTGTGTGTGTGTGTGTGTGTGTGTGTGTGTGTGTGTGTGTGTGTGTGTGTGTGTGTGTGTGTGTGTGTGTGGGGTTGTGTGTGTGTGTGTGTGTGTGTGTGTGTGTGTGTGTGTGGTGTGTTATGTGTGTTGTGTGATGGTGTGTTTAAGTGTGTGTGTGTGTGTGTGTGTGTGTACGTGTGTGTGTGTGTGTGTGTTGTGTGTGTGTGTGTGTGTGTGTTGTGTGCGGTGTGTGTTGTGTGCGATGTGTGTGTTTGTGTGTGTGTCTGTGCGTGTGTGTTTGTGTTGTGGTGGGTGTGTGTGTTTTAGTTGTGTTTATAATTATATTTTGTTGATTTGTGTTTTTGTGTTTCTCTGTCACTCATGGTTCTTTTCCTCTTTCTTGTTTACCTTATTCATTTCCATGTATGCAGTTTCCTCCTGAATGATGTGTATCTGAATACTGATTATTTTCTATTATAATATATCTTTCTATATCACGTTTCCATCTTTTGTATACAAGGTCTTTTATATATATTTATAAATCTTTATTTTTTGTAGATGTTCCTTAAATTTGATATCATTCCACGCCCTTCATTAATTTCTTGGTCAACACTCTTTATAGACTACCTTCTTCAATTCTTATTCAGGAATTCCTTGTCATGGTCCATCCAGTTAACCCGTGGGCTGTGGCAAGCCTTCCTGAAGGCTCTGCTGAGCTACTGCGAAACCGAAACCGCAGTTTTCAATTGCATACAAAAACCAGGCCGACATTCGTAAAAGTCTACTTATTGTGTCACATATACGCCTTGATGTCAGCTCTCGATAACACACACCACCATCTGCCTAACTACGATGTACGCAGATAATTACCAATCCTTGGTTATTTGCCAAGAGATCTTGGGATGTAGGTCTTGGCGTTGGGATATTTTGTGTCTATCTTGGGACTTTTGAAGGGATTATTCTGGTATTTATTCAGTGGTTTATATCAAGGTACGGTACAACGGAACCTATGCTTACCTTCAGATAAACGACTGCATAAATACATGAATAATCCCGTCTAAATCTTGGGACAAAATCCCAATGTAAGGCACCCTTGAATTCACCTCAACCGTTTCTTGCAAGCGACTTGCTGCCCTTCGCCCCAACTATTTCAACTCCCAACCACAACCATACCTCAACCCAATACGTTTGGGTTAAAATTAGATATAATGCCGGATGCAGATTTCTACAACCTTGATGTTGATGTGATTTGCATCCAATTCTGTAATGATCACTGTTTTTCTCACATTCCCGCACTGGTGGCACTAAAAATTGATTTGCTCCCGCAGTTTCAAGGATAAGAATTATTATCCTCCAGTATAAAACAAATATGTGGGAGTTGGATCTGGTCATTGATAGGTGCATCATATTGGAATCTGGTCCATATCTGGTCCGTCATTATCTTGCAACTTTTAAGGGTAGAGCAGCTTGGAGTAAGATCCTTAGATGTGGTTGGTCAATCATCTTGGAACTTTTACGGGTAATAGAGCTTGGAGTTAGATCTGGACCATGGTTGGTCATTCATCTTGGAACTTTTAAGAGTTGTACAGCTTGGAGTTAGATCTGGGCCATTATTGGTCCCCCATATTTGAACTTTTAAGAGTAGTAGACTATACAGGTCGGAGTAGGATGGTAGGATGCTCTTCAGGATTGGCGATGCGGCGCTCCCTCCAACGAGTGTTCCCCATAATTAATTAATTATTTATTAATTAACCATTAGCTATCTATCTTTATTTCTGGATGTGTTTTAGTTTTGTTTCCATTTATTTCTCCCTCATATATTCACCTGTATCGCTGCTCACCTTTCTCATATATCCCTGTTGTTTTGTTGTTGTTGTGGTCTTTTTTTATGGTGTTTGTTTTGCTGTAATGAGACTTTTGTTCTCTTTTTTGTGTGTTTTTGATCATCGGGTGTTCCTTTGTTTCATGAGGGTGTGTGTTAGTGTGTGTTGTGTGTGTGTGTGTGTGTGTTGTGTGTGTGTGTGTGTGTGTGTGTGTGTGGTGTGTGTGTGTGTGTGTGTGTGTGTGTGTGTGTGTGTGTATGTGTGTTGTGTGTGTGTGTGTGTGTGTGTGTGTGTGTGTGTGTGAGTGTGTGTGTGTGAGTTTGTGTGTGTGTGTGTGTGTGGTGTGTGTGTGTCTGTGTGTGTGGTGTTGTGTGGTGTTTTGTGTGTGGTGTGTGTATGTGTGTGTGTGTGTTTGTGTGTGTAAGTGTGTGTGTGTGTGTGTGTGCGTGTACGTGTGTGTGTGTGTGTGTGTGTGTGTGGTGTGTGTGTGTGTGTGTGTGTGGTGTGTGCGATGTGTGTGTTTGTGTATGTGTTTGTGTGTGTGGTCTGTGTGTGTGTGTTTGTGTGTGGGTGGGTGTGTGTGTTTTAGTTGTGTTTTATAATTATATTTTGTTGATTTGTGTTTTTGTGTTTCTCTGTCACTCATGGTTTTTTTTCCTCTTCTTGTTTACCTTATTCATTTCCATGTATGCAGTTTCCTCCTGAATGATGTGTATCTTAATACTGATTATTTTCTATTATAATATATCTTCTATATCACGTTTCCATCTTTTGTATACGTCGTCTTTTTATATATTTATAAATCTTTATTTCTTGTAGATGTTCCTTAAATTTGATTTCATTCCACGCCCTTTATAAATTTCTTGGTCAACACTCTTTATAGACTACCTTCTTCAATTCTTATTCAGGAATTCCTTGTCATAGTCCATCCAGTTAACCCGTGGGCTGTGGCAAGCCTTCCTGAAGGCTCTACTGAGCTACTGCGAACCCGAAACCGCAGTTTTCAATTGCATACAAAACCAGGCCGACATTCGTAAAAGTCTACTTTTGTGTCACATATACGCCTTGATGTCAGCTCTCGATAACACACACCACCATCTGCCTCATTACGATGTACGCAGATATTTACCAATCCTTGGTTATTTGCCAAAAGATCTTGGGATGTAGGTCTTGGCGTTGGGATATTTTGTGTCTATCTTGGGACTTTTGAAGGGATTATTCAAGTATTTATTCAGTGGTTTATATCAAGGTACGGTACAACGGAACCTATGCTTACCTTCAGATAAACGACTGCATAAATACATGAATAATCCCGTCTAAATCTTGGGACAAAATCCCAATGTGTGGCACCCTTGAATTCACCTCAACCGTCTCTCGCAAGCGACTTGCTGCCCTTCGCCCCAGCTATTTCAACTCCCAACCAAAACCATACCTCAACCCAATACGTTTGGGTTAAAATTAGATATAATGCCGGATGCAGATTTCTACAACCTTGATGTTGATGTGATTTGCATCCAATTCTGTAATGATCATCGTTTTTCTCACATCCCGCACTGGTGGCACTAAAAATTGATTTGCTCCCGCAGTTTCAGGGATAAAATGATTATCCTCCAGTATAAAACAAATAGGGTGGGAGTTGGATCTGGTCATTGATAGGTGCATCATATTGGAATCTGGTCCATATTTGGTCCGTCATTATCTGAAACTTTTAAGGGTAGAACAGCTTGGAGTAAGATCCTTAGATGTGGTTGGTCAATCATCTTGGAACTTTTACGGGTAATAGAGCTTGGAGTTAGATCTGGACCATGGTTGGTCATTCATCTTGGAACTTTTAAGAGTTGTACAGCTTGGAGTTAGATCTGGGCCATTATTGGTCCCCCATATTTGAACTTTTAGGAGTAGTAGACTATACAGGTCGGAGTAGGATGGTGGGAAATGCTCTTCAGGATTGGCGATTCGGCGCTCCTTCCAACGAGTGTTCCCCATGATTAATTAATTATTTATTAATTAACCAATAGCTATCTATCTTTATTTCTGGATGTTTTTTTTGTTTTGTTTCCATTTTTTTCTCCCCTCATATATTCACCTGTATCGCTGTCTCACCTTTCTCATATATCCCTGTTGTTTTGTTGTTGTTGTGTTTTTTTTTTTATGGTGTTTGTTTTGCTGTAATGAGACTTTTGTTCTCGTTTTTGTGTGTTTTTGATCATCGGGTGTTCCTTTGTTTCATGAGGGTGTGTGTTAGTGTGTGTGTGTGTGTGTGTGTGTGTGTGTGTGTGTGTGTGTGTGTGTGTGTGTGTTTTGTGTGTGTGTGTGTGGGGTGTGTGTGTGTGTGTGTGTGTGTGTGTGTGTGTGTGTGTGTGAGTGTGTGTGTGTGTGTGTGTGAGTGTGTGTGTGTGAGTTGTGTGTGTGTGTGTGTGTGTGTGTGTGTGTGTGTGTGTGTGTGTGTGTGTGTGTGTGTGTGTGGTGTGTGTATGTGTGTGTGTGTGTTTGTGTGTGTAAGTGTGTGTGTGTGTGTGTGTGTGGTACGTGTTTTGTGTGTGTGTCTGTGTGTGTGTGTTTGTGTGTGTGTGTGTGTGTGTGTGTGTGTTGTGTGCGATGTGTGTGTTTGTGTATGTGTTTGTGTGTGTGTCTGTGTGTGTGTGTTTGTGTGTGGGTTGGTGTGTGTGTTTTAGTTGTGTTTTATAATTATATTTTGTTGATTTGTGTTTTTGTGTTTCTCTGTCATTCATGGTTCTTTTCCTCCTTCTTGTTTACCTTATTCATTTCCATGTATGCAGTTTACTCCTGAATGATGTGTATCTTAATACTGATTATTTTCTATTATAATATATCTTTCTATATCACGTTTCCATCTTTTGTATACGTCGTCTTTTATATATATTTATAAATCTTTATTTCTTGTAGATGTTCCTTAAATTTGATTTCATTCCACGCCCTTCATTAATTTCTTGGTCAACACCCTTTATAGACTACCTTCTTCAATTCTTATTCAGGAATTCCTTGTCATAGTCCATCCAGTTAACCCGTGGGCTGTGGCAAGCCTTTCTGAAGGCTCTGCTGAGCTACTGCGAAACCGAAACCGCAGTTTTCAATTGCATACAAAAACCAGGCCGACATTCGTAAAAGTCTACTTATTGTGTCACATATACGCCTTGATGTCAGCTCTCGATAACACACACCACCATCTGCCTCATTACGATGTACACAGATATTTACCAATCCTTGAGTATTTGCCAAAAGATCTTGGGATGTAGGTCTTGGCGTTGGGATATTTTGTGTCTATCTTGGGACTTTTGAAGGGATTATTCAAGTATTTATTCAGTGGTTTATATCAAGGTACGGTACAACGGAACCTATGCTTACCTTCAGATAAACGACTGCATAAATATATGAATAATCCCGTCTAAATCTTGGGATAAAATCCCAATGTGTGGCACCCTTGAATTCACCTCAACCGTCTCTCGCAAGCGACTTGCTGCCCTTCGACCCAGCTATTTCAACTCCCAACCACAACCATACCTCAACCCATACGTTTGGGTTAAAACTAGATATAATGCCGGATGCAGTTTTCTACAACCTTGATGTTGATGTGTTTGCATCCAATTCTGTAATGATCATCGTTT
>JACEEZ010026438.1:240107-247607 GCA_016584305.1 Chionoecetes opilio
ATCTTGCAACTTTAGGTACCTTGGATAAATCCTTAGATGTGTTGTCATCATCTTGGAACTTTTACGGTATAAGCTTGAGTTAGATCTGACCATGTTGTCATCATCTTGGACTTTTAAGATTGTACAGCTTGGAGTTAGATCTGGCCATTATTGGTCCCCATATTTGAACTTTTAAGAGTAGTAGACTATACAGGTCGGAGTAGATGGTAGGATGCTCTTCAGGATTGCGATGCGGCGCTCCTCCAACGAGTGTTCCCATGATTATTAATTATTTATTAATTAACCATTAGCTATCTATCTTTATTTCTGGATGTGTTTTAGTTTTGTTTCCATTTTTTTCTCCCCTCATATATTCACCTGTATCGCTGTCTCACCTTTCTCATATATCCCTGTTGTTTTGTTGTTGTTGTGGTCTTTTTTTATGGTTTGTTTTGCTGTAATGAAACTTTTGTTCTCGTTTTTGTGTGTTTTTGATCATCGGGTGTTCCTTTGTTTCATGAGGGTGTGTGTTAGTGTGTGTGTGTGTGTGTGTGTGTGTGTGTGTGTGTGTGTGTGTGTGTGTGTGTGTGTGGGGTGTGTGTGTGTGTGTGTGTGTGTGTGTGTGTGTGTGTGTGTGTGTGTGTGTGTGTGTGTGTGTGTGTGTGTGTGTGTGTGTGTGTGTGAGTGTGTGTGTGTGAGTTGTGTGTGTGTGTGTGTGTGTGTGTGTGTGTGTGTGTGTGTGTGTGTGTGTGTGGTGTGTGTTGTGTGTGTGTGTGTGTTTGTGTGTGTAAGTGTGTGTGTGTGTGTGTGCGCGTACGTGTGTGTGTGTGTGTGTGTGTGTTGTGTATGTGTTTGTGTGTGTGTCTGTGTGTGTGTGTTTGTGTGTGGGTGGGTGTGTGTGTTTTAGTTGTGTTTTATAATTATATTTTGTTGATTTGTGTTTTTGTGTTTCTCTGTCACTCACGGTTCTTTTCCTCCTTCTTGTTTACCTTATTCATTTCCATGTATGCAGTTTCCTCCTGAATGATGTGTATGTTAATACTGATTATTTTCTATTATAATATATCTTTCTATATCACGTTTCCATCTTTTGTATACGTCGTCTTTTATATATATTTATAAATCTTTATTTCTTGTAGATGTTCCTTAAATTTGATTTCATTCCACGCCCTTCATTAATTTCTTGGTCAACACTCTTTATAGACTACCTTCTTCAATTCTTATTCAGGAATTCCTTGTCATAGTCCATCCAGTTAACCCGTGGGCTGTGGCAAGCCTTCCTGAAGGCTCTGCTGAGCTACTGCGAAACCGAAACCGCAGTTTTCAATTGCATACAAAACCAGGCCGACATTCGTAAAGTCTACTTATTGTGTCACATATACGCCTTGATGTCAGCTCTCGATAACACACACCACCATCTGCCTCATTACGATGTACGCAGATATTTACCAATCCTTGGTTATTTGCCAAAAATCTTGGGATGTAGGTCTTGGCGTTGGGATATTTTGTGTCTATCTTGGGACTTTTGAAGGGATTATTCAAGTATTTATTCAGTGGTTTATATCAAGGTACGGTACAACGGAACCTATGCTTACCTTCAGATAAACGACTGCATAAATACATGAATAATCCCGTCTAAATCTTGGGACAAAATCCCAATGTGTGGCACCCTTGATTCACCTCAACCGTCTCTCGCAAGCGACTTGCTACCCTTCGCCCCAGCTATTTCAACTCCCAACCACAACCATACCTCAACCCAATACGTTTGGGTTAAATTAGATATAATGCCGGATGCAAATTTCTACAACCTTGATGTTGATGTGATTTGCATCCAATTCTGTAATGATCATCGTTTTTCTCACATTCCCGCACTGGTGGCACTAAAATTGATTTGCTCCCGCAGTTTCAGGGATAAGAATTATTATCCTCCAGTATAAAACAAATATGTGGGAGTTGGATCTGGTCATTGATAGGTGCATCATATTGGAATCTGGTCCATATTTGGTCCGTCATTATCTTGCAACTTTTAAGGGTAGAGCAGCTTGGAGTAAGATCCTTAGATGTGGTTGGTCAATCATCTTGGAACTTTTACGGGTAATAGAGCTTGGAGTTAGATCTGGACCATGGTTGGTCATTCATCTTGGAACTTTTAAGAGTTGTACAGCTTGGAGTTAGATCTGGGCCATTATTGGTCCCCCATATTTGAACTTTTAAGAGTAGTAACTATACAGGTCGGAGTAGGATGGTAGGATGCTCTTCAGGATTGGCGATTCGGCGCTCCTTCCAACGAGTGTTTCCCCATGATTAATTAATTATTTATTAATTAACCAATAGCTATCTATCTTTATTTCTGGATGTGTTTTAGTTTTGTTTCCATTTTTTTCTCCCCTCATATATTCACCTGTATCGCTGTCTCACCTTTCTCATATATCCCTGTTGTTTTGTTGTTGTTGTGGTCTTTTTTTTATGGTGTTTGTTTTGCTGTAATGAGACTTTTGTTCTCGTTTTTGTGTGTTTTTGATCATCGGTGTTCCTTTGTTTCATGAGGGTGTGTGTTAGTGTTGTGTGTGTGTGTGTGTGTGTGTGGTGTGTGTGTGTGTGTGTGTGTGTGTGTGTGTGTGTGTGTGTGTGTGTGTGTGTGTGTGTGTGTTGTGTGTGTGTGTGTGTGTGTGTGTGTGTGTGTGTGTGGTGTGTGTGTGTGGTTGTGTGTGTGTGTGTGTGTGTGTGTGTGTGTGTGTGTGTGTGTGGTGTGTGTGTGGTGTGTGTGTTGTGTGTGTGTGTGTTTTGTGTGTGTAAGTGTGTGTGTGTGTGTGCGTGTACGTGTGTGTGTGTGTGTGTGTGTGTGTGTGTGTGTGTGTTGTGTGCGATGTGTGTGTTTGTGTATGTGTTTGTGTGTGTGTCTGTGTGTGTGTGTTTGTGTGTGGGTGGGTGTGTGTGTTTTAGTTGTGTTTTATAATTATATTTTGTTGATTTGTGTTTTTGTGTTTCTCTGTCACTCACGGTTCTTTTTCTTTTCCTCCTTCTTGCTTACCTTATTCATTTCCATGTATGCAGTTTCCTCCTGAATGATGTGTATCTTAATACTGATTATTTTCTATTATAATATATCTTTCTATATCACGTTTCCATCATTTGTATACGTCGTCTTTTGTATATATTTATAAATCTTTATTTCTTGTAGATGTTCCTTAAATTTGATTTCATTCCACGCCCTTCATTAATTTCTTGGTCAACACTCTTTATAGACTACCTTCTTCAATTCTTATTCAGGAATTCCTTGTCATAGTCCATCCAGTTAACCCGTGGGCTGTGGCAAGTTTTCCTGAAGGCTCTGCTGAGCTACTGCGAAACCGAAACCGCAGTTTTTAATTGCATACAAAAACCAGGCCGACATTCGTAAAAGTCTACTTATTGTGTCACATATACGCCTTGATGTCAGCTCTCGATAACACACACCACCATCTGCCTCATTACGATGTACGCAGATATTTACCAATCCTTGGTTATTTGCCAAAAGATCTTGGATGTAGGTCTTGGCGTTGGGATATTTTGTGTCTATCTTGGGACTTTTGAAGGGATTATTCAAGTATTTATTCAGTGGTTTATATCAAGGTACGGTACAACGGAACCTATGCTTACCTTCAGATAAACGACTGCATAAATACATGAATAATCCCGTCTAAATCTTGGGACAAAATCCCAATGTGTGGCACCCTTGTATTCACCTCAACCGTCTCTCGCAGCGACTTGCTGCCCCTATCGCCCCACTATTTCACTCCAACCACGAACCATACTCAACCATACGTTTGGGTTAAAATTAGATTAATGCCGGATGCAGATTTCTACAACCTTGATGTTGATGTGATTTGCATCCAAGTCTGTAATGAGCATCGTTTTTCTCACATTTCCCGCACTGGTGTCACTAAAAATTGATTTGCTCCCCGCAGTTTCAGGGATAGAGAATTATTGATCCTCCCGTATAAACCAAATATGTGGAGTTGGATCTGGGTCATTGGTAGGTGCATCATATTGGAATCATGGTTCCATATTTTGTCCGTCCATTATCTTGCACTTTTAAGTTAGAGCCTTGAGGTAAGATCATTAGATGTGGTTGGTCAATCATCCTTGGAACTTTTAACGGGTATAGAGCTTGGAGTTAGATCTGGACCATGTTGGTCCATTCCATCTTGGAAACTTTTAAGAGTTGTACAGCTTGTAGTTAGTAAAAAATGGGCCATTATTGGTCCCCCTGAGTTGAACTGTTTAAGAGTAGTAGACTATAAAGGTCGGATAAGGATGGTAGGATGCTCTTCAATATTGGCGATAGGGGGCTCCCCTCCAACGATTGCTCCCCATGATTAATTAATTATTATTAATTACCATTAGCGTATCTATCTTTTTTTCTGATGTGTTTTAGTTTTTGTTTTCCATTTTGTTCTCCCCTCATATATTCGCCTGTATCGCTGTCCCTCACCTTTCTCATATATTCCCTGTGTTTTTGTTGGTGTTGTGGTCTTTTTTTGTGGTGTTTGTTTTGCTGTAATGATACTTTTTGTTCTCGTTTTTGTGTGTTTTTTGAATCATCGGGTGTTCCTTTGTTTCATGAGGGTTGTGTTAGTGTGTGTGTGTGTGTGTGTGAGTGTGCGGTGTGTGGTGGTGTTGTGTGGTGTGTGTGTGTGTGTGTGTGTGGTGTGTGTGTGTTGTGTGTTTGTGTGTGTGTGTGTGTGTGTGTGTGTGTGTGTTGTGTGTGTGTGTGTGTGTGTGTGTGGTGTGTGGTGTGAGTATGTCGTGGGTGGATTATGTGTGTGTTGTGTATGTGTTGTGTGTGTGTGTGTGTGATTGTGTGTGTGTGTGTGCGTGTGTGGTGGTGTGTGTGTCTGTATGGTGTGTGTCTTGTGTGTGTGTGGTGTTTGTGTGTGTAGTTGTTGTGTGTGGTGTGGTGTGTAACAGTGTGTGTGTGTTTGTGTGTGTGTGGTGTGTGTGTGTCATGTGTTTGTGTTTTGTGCGATGTGTGTGTTTGTGTATGTTTTTGTGGTGTGTGTCGGTGTGGGGGGGGGGGGCGGGGGGTGGTGCTTTTGTGTGTTGAGTGTGTGTGTGGTGTTTAGTTTTGTGTTTCATCATTATATTTTGTTGATCTGTGTTTTTGTGTTTCTCTGTCACTCATGGTTCTTTTCCTCCTTCTTGTTTACCTTATTCATTTCCATGTATGGCAGTTTTTACCTCTGAATGATGTGTATCTAATACTGATTATTTTCTATTATAATATATCTTTCCTATAATCACGTGTCCATACTTTTGTATACGTCCGTCTTTTATATATATTTATAATCTTTATTTCTTGGTACAGTTTCCTTAAATTTGATTTCATTCCACCCCCTTCATTAATTCTTGGTCAACATCTTTATATGACTACTTCTTCAATTCTTATTCAGGAATTCCTTGTCATACTCCATCCAGTTAACCCGTTGGCTGTGGCAGAGCTTTCTGAAGGGCTCTGCTCGGAGGCTACTGCGAAACCGAAACCGCAGTTTTTCAATTGCATACAAAAACCAGTCGACATTCGTAAAAGTCTACTATTGTGTCACCTTATACGCCTTGATGTCAGGCTCTCGAAAACACCCACCACCATCTGCCTCAGTACGATGTACTCAGCTATTAACCAATCCTTGGTTATTTTCAAAAAGCTTGGGATGTAGGTCTTGGCGTTGGAATATTTTTGTGTCTATCCTTGGGACTTTTGGAAGGGATTATTCAAGTATTTATTCGTGGTTTAATATCAAGGTACGGTACCACGGAAACCTATGCTTACCTTCAGATAAACGACTGCATAAATACAGTAGAATAATCCCGTCTAAATCTTGGGACAAAATCCCAATGTGTGGCACCCTTGAATTCACCTCAACCGTCTCTCGCAAGCGACTTGCTCCCTTCGCCCCAGCTATTTCAACTCCCAACCACAACCATACCTCAACCCAATACGTTTGGGTTAAAATTAGATATAATGCCGGATGCAGATTTCTACAACCTTGATGTTGATGTGATTTGCATCCAATTCTGTAATGATCACGTTTTTCTCACATTCCCGCACTGGTGGCACTAAAAATTGATTTGCTCCCGCAGTTTCAGGGATAAGAATTATTATCCTCCAGTATAAAACAAATATGTGGGAGTTGGATCTGGTCATTGATAGGTGCATCATATTGGAATCTGGTCCATATTTGGTCCGTCTTTATCTTGCAACTTTTAAGGGTAGAGCAGCTTGGAGTAAGATCCTTAGATGTGGTTGGTCAATCATCTTGGAACTTTTACGGGTAATAGAGCTTGGAGTTAGATCTGGACCATGGTTGGTCATTCATCTTGGAACTTTTAAGAGTTGTACAGCTTGGAGTTAGATCTGGGCCATTATTGGTCCCCCATATTTGAACTTTTAAGAGTAGTAGACTATACAGGTCGGAGTAGTATGGTAGGATGCTCTTCAGGATTGGCGATTCGGCGCTCCCTCCAACGAGTGTTTCCCATGATTAATTAATTATTTATTAATTAACCATTAGCTATCTATCTTTATTTCTGGATGTGTTTTAGTTTTGTTTCCATTTTTTTCTCCCCTCATATATTCACCTGTATCGCTGTCTCACCTTTCTCATATATCCCTGTTGTTTTGTTGTTGTTGTGGTCTTTTTTTTTTGGGGTTTGTTTTGCTGTAATGAGACTTTTGTTCTCGTTTTTGTGTGTTTTTTTATCATCGGGTGTTCCCTTTTTTTCATGAGGGTGTGTGTTAGTGTGTGTGTGTGTGTGGTGTGTGTGTGTGTGTGTGTGTGTGTGTGGTGTGTGTGTGTGTGTGTGTGTGTGTGTGTGTTTTGTGGGGTGTGTGTGTGTGTGTGTGTGTGTGTGTGTGTTGTGTGTGTGTGTGTGTGGTGTGTGTGTGTGAGTTGTGTGTGTGTGTGTGTGTGTGTGTGTGTGTGTGTGTTTTGTGTGTGTGTGTGTGTGTGTGTAGTGTGTGTGTGTGTGGGTTTTTGTGTGTGTGTGTGTGTGTGTGTGTGCGCGTACGTGTGTGTGTGTGTGTGTGTGTGTGTGTGTGTGTGTGTGTGTTGTGTGCGATGTGTGTGTTTGTGTATGTGTTTGTGTGTGTGTCTGTGTGTGTGTGTTTGTGTGTGGGTGGGTGTGTGTGTTTTAGTTGTGTTTTATAATTATATTTGTTGATTTGTGTTTTTGTGTTTCTCTGTCACTCACGGTTCTTTTCCTCCTTCTTGTTTACCTTATTCATTTCCATGTATGCAGTTTCCTCCTGAATGATGTGTATGTTAATACTGATTATTTTCTATTATAATATATCTTTCTATATCACGTTTCCATCTTTGTATACGTAGTCTTTTTTATATATTATAAATCTTTATTTCTTGTAGATGTTCCTTAATTTGATTTTATTCCACGCCCTTCATTAATTTATTGGTCAACACTCTTTATAGACTACCTTCCTAAATTCTTATTCAGGAATTCCTTGTCATAGTCCATCCAGTTAAC
>JACEEZ010026438.1:250107-302510 GCA_016584305.1 Chionoecetes opilio
GTTTCTCTGTCACTCATGGTTCTTTTCCTCCTTCTTGTTTACCTTATTCATTTCCATGTATGCAGTTTCCTCCTGAATGATGTGTATCTTAATACGTATTATTTTCTATTATAATATATCTTTCTATATCACGTTTCCATCTTTTGTATACGTCGTCTTTTATATATATTTATAAATCTTTATTTCTTGTAGATGTTCCTTAAATTTGATTTCATTCCACGCCCTTCATTAATTTCTTGGTCAACACTCTTTATAGACTACCTTCTTCAATTCTTATTCAGGAATTCCTTGTCATAGTCCATCCAGTTAACCCGTGGGCTGTGGCAAGCCTTCCTGAAGGCTCTGCTGAGCTACTGCGAAACCGAAACCGCAGTTTTCAATTGCATACAAAAACCAGGCCGACATTCGTAAAAGTCTACTTATTGTGTCACATATACGCCTTGATGTCAGCTCTCGATAACACACACCACCATCTGCCTCATTACGATGTACGCAGATATTTACCAATCCTTGGTTATTTGCCAAAAGATCTTGGGATGTAGGTCTTGGCGTTGGATATTTTGTGTCTATCTTGGGACTTTTGAAGGGATTATTCAAGTATTTATTCAGTGGTTTATATCAAGGTACGGTACAACGGAACCTATGCTTACCTTCAGATAAACGACTGCATAAATACATGAATAATCCCGTCTAAATCTTGGGACAAAATCCCAATGTGTGGCACCCTTGAATTCACCTCAACCGTCTCTCGCAAGCGACTTGCTGCCTTCGCCCCAGCTATTTCAACTCCCAACCACAACCATACCTCAACCCAATACGTTTGGGTTAAAATTAGATATATGCCGGTGCGATTTCTACACCCTTGATGTTAATGTGATTTGCATCAATTCTGTAATGATCATCGTTTTTTCTCACATTCCCGCACTGGTGGCCTAAAAATTGTTTGCTCCCGCAGTTTCAGGGATAGATTATTATCCTCCATATAAACAAATATGTGGGAGTGGATCTGGTCATTGTAGGTGCATCATAGTGGAATCTGGTCCATATTTGGTCCGTCCTTTAATCTTGCAACTTTTAAGGGTAGAGCAGCTTGGAGTAAGATCCTAGATGTGGTTGGTCAATCATCTTGGAACTTTTACGGGTAATAGAGCTTGGAGTTTAGTCTGACCATGGTTTGGTCATTCATCTTGGAAACTTTTAAGAGTTGTACAGCTTGAGTTAAGATCTGGGCCCTTATTGGTCCCCCCATATTGAAACTTTTAAGAGCAGTAGACTATACAGGTCGGAGTAAGATGGTAGGATACTCTTCAGGATTGGCGATTCGGCGCTTCCTTCCAACGAGGTTCCCTGATAATTAATTATTTATTAATTAACCAATAGCTAGCTATCTTTATTTCTGGATGTGTTAGTTTTTTCCATTTTTTTCTCCCATCATATATTCACCTGTATCGCTGTCTCACCTTTTTCCTATATCCCTGTTGTTTTGTTGTTGTTTGTGGTCTTTTTTTCTATGGGGTTTTGTTTTGCTGTAAATGAAACTTTTGTTCTCGTTTTTGTGTGTTTTTTGATCATCGGTGTTCCTTTGTTTCATGAGGGTGTGTGTTAGTGTGTGTGGTGTGTAGTTGTGTGTGTGTGTGTGTGTGTGTGTGTGTGTGGTGTGTGTGTGTTTGTGTGTTGTGTGTGTGTGTGTGTGGTGGTGTGTGTGTTTGGTGTGTTTGTGTGTGTGTGTGGTGTTGAGTGTGTGTTTGTGAGTTGTGTGGTGTGTGTTTGTGTGTGTGTGTGTGGTGTGTGGTGTGGTGTATGTGTGTGTGTGTGTTGTGTTGTAAGTGTGTGTGTGTGTGTTGTGTGTACGTGTGTGTGTGTGTGTGGTGTGTGTGGTGTGTGTGTGGGTGTGTGTGTGTGTGTGGTGTTTGTGCGGTGTGTGTCTTTGTGTATGTGTTTGTGTGTGTGTCCTGTGTGGTGTGTGTTTTGTGTGTGGGTGGGTTGTGTGTTTTTAGTTGTGTTTTAATAATTTATATTTTGTTGATTTGTGTTTTGTGTTTCTCTGTCACTCATGGTTCTTTTCCTCCTTCTTGTTTACCTTATTCAATCCATCTATCAGTTTTCCTCCTGAATGATGTGTATCTTAATACTGATTGATTTTCTAATTATAATATATCTTTCTATATCACGTTTCCTCTTTTGTATACGTCGTGTTTTATATATATTTATACATTGTTATTTCTTGTAGAGTCCTTAAATTTGATTTTCAATTCCACCCCCTTCATTAATTTCTTGGTCAACACTCTTTATAGACTACCTTCTTCAATTCTTATTCAGGAATTCCTTGTCATAGTCATCCAGTTAACCCGTGGCTGTGGCAAGCCTTCCTGAATCCTCTGCTGATCTACTGCGAAAACCGAAACCGCAGTTTTCAATTGCATACAAAACCAGGCCGACATTCTAAAAGTCTACTATTGGTGTCCACATATACGCCTGATGGCAGCTCTCGATAACACACCACCATCTGCCTCATTAATGTACGCAGATATTTACCGCAATCCTTGGTTATTTGCCAAAAGTCTTTGTGATGTAAGGTCTTGGCGTTTGGGAGATTTTGTCTCTATCTTGGGACTTTTGAAGGGATTTATTCAAGTATTTATTCAGTGGTTTATATCAAGGTACGGTAGCAACGGAACCTATGCTTACCTTCAATAAACGACTGCATAATACATGAATCATCCCGTCTACATCTGGGACAGATCCCATGTGTGGCTCCTTGATTCACCTCACCGTTCTCGCAGCGACTGCTGCCCTTCCCCACGCTATTTCAACTCCCAACCACAACCATACCTAACCCAATACGTTTGGGGTTTAAATTATCTATACTGCCGATGCAGATTTTACAACCTTGATTTTGAATGTGATTGCATCCATTCTGTAATGATCATCGTTTTTCCCAAAACAAAAATCTCACATTCCCGCACTGGTGGCACAAAATTTTTGCTCCCGCAGTTCAGGGTGAAGATTTATTATCCTCCATTATAAAACAATATTTGGGAGTTGGATCTGGTCATTGATAGGTGCATCATATTGGGAATCTGGCCATATTTTGGTCCCTCATTATCTTATCTTGCAACTTTTAAGGGTAGAGCACTTGGATAAGATCCTAGATGTGGTGGTCAATCTCTTAGAACTTTTTACGGGTAATAGAGCTTGGAGTTGATCTGACCATGGTTTGTTCATTCCATCTTGGAACTTTTAGAGTTTGGTACAGCTTGGAGTTATCTGGGCCATTATTTGGGGGTCCTGCCCATAATTTGAACTTTTACGAGTAGTAACTATACAGGCGGAGTAGGATGGTAGGATGCTTCTTCAGGATTGCGATGCGGCGCTCCCTCCCACAGTGTTTCCCCATGATTAATTAATTTTATTTATTATTTTTTTAAACCATTGCTACTATCTTTATTTCTGGATGTTTTTAGTTTTTGTTTTCCATTTTTTTTCCTCCCCCATATCTTCCCCTGTATCGATGTCTCACCTTTCTCATATATCCCTTTTGTTTTTGTTGTTGTTGTGGTCTTTTTTTATGGGTGTTTTGTTTTGCTGTAATAGCTTATGTTTCTCGTTTTTGTGTGTTTTTGATCATCGGGTGTTCCTTTGTTTCAGAGGGGTGTGTTAGTGGTGTGTGTGTGTGTGTGGTGGTTGTGGTGTGTTGTGTGTGTGTGTGTGTGTGTGTGTGTGTGTGTGTGTGTGTGTGTGTGTGTGTGTGTGTGTGTGTGTGTGTGTGTGTGTGTGTGTGTGTGTGTGTTGGGTGTGTGTGTGTGTGTGGTGTGTGTGTGTGTGTGTGTGTTGTGTGCGATGTGTTTGTTTGTGTATGTGTTGTGTGTGTGTCGTGTGTGGTGTTTTGTGTGTGGTGGGTGTGTGTGTTTTTAGTTGTGTTTTAATAATTTATATTGTGTGATTTGTGTTGGGTTGTGTTTCTCTGTCCACTCATGGTCTTGTTCCGCCTTCTTTTTTACCTATTCATTTCCCATGTATGCAGTTTCCTCCTGATGATGTGTATCTTAATACTGATTATTTTTCTATTATACGAGATCTTTCTATATCACGTTTCCAATCTTTGTTATACGTCGTCCTTTTATATATTTTATAATCTTATTTCTTGTAGAGGTTCCTTAAATTTGATTTCATTCCACGCCCTTCATTAATTTCTTGGTCCACTCGTTATGATACCTTCTTCCAATTCTTATTCAGGAATTTCCTTGTCATAGTTCCATCCAGTTAACCCGTGGCTGTGCAAGCTTCCTGACGGCTCTGCTGAAGCTACTGCGAAACCGAAACCGCAGTTTTCAATTGGCATACAAAAACCAGGCCGACATTCGTAAAAGTCCTACTTATTGTTCACATATACGCCTTTGGATGTCAGGCTCTCGATAACACACACCACATCTGCCTCATTCGATGTACGCAGATATTTACCATCCTTGGTTTTATTTGCCAAAAGATCTTGGGATGTAGGTCTTGGCGTTGGAATATTTTGGTGTCTATCGTGGGACTTTTGAAGGGATTATTCAAGTATTTATTCAGTGGTTATATCAAGGTACGGTACAACGGAACCTATGCTGCCTTCCGATAAACGACTGCCATAATACATGATAATCCCGTCTAAATCTTGGGACAAATCCAATGTTGGCACCCTTGAATTCACCTCAACCGTTCTCGCAAGCGTTGCTGCCCTTCGCCCAGCTATTTCACTCCCAACCACACCATACCTCACCCAATACTTTGGGTTAAAATTAGATATATCCGGATGCAGATTTCCTACAACCTTTGTCATGTTTGATTGTTTGCCATCCAATTCTGTAATGTCATCGTTTTTTCTCACATTCCCGCAACTGGTGTGCCCACTTAAAAATTGGATTTTTGCTCCCGCAGTTTTCAGGGATAAAATTATTACCTCCAGTATAAAACAAATATGTGGAAGTTGGATCTGGTCATTGAATAGTGCATCCTATGGAATCTGGTCCATATTTGGTCCGTCATTATCTTGCAACTTTCAAGGGAAGAGCAGCTTGGAGTAAGATCCTTAGATGTGGTTGGTCAATCATCTTGGAACTTTTACGGGTAATAGAGCTTGGAGTTAGATCTGGACCATGGTTGGTCATTCATCTTGGAACTTTTAAGAGTTGTACAGCTTGGAGTTAGATCTGGGCCATTATTGGTCCCCCATATTTGAACTTTTAAGAGTAGTAGACTATACAGGTCGGAGTAGGATGGTAGGATGCTCTTCAGGATTGGCGATTCGGCGCTCCTTCCAACGAGTGTTCCCCATGATTAATTAATTATTTATTAATTAACCAATAGCTATCTATCTTTATTTCTGGATGTGTTTTAGTTGTGTTTCCATTTTTTTCTCCCCTCATATATTCACCTGTATCGCTGTCTCACCTTTCTCATATATCCCTGTTGTTTTGTTGTTGTTTGTGGTCTTTTTTTTATGGTGTTTATTTTGCTGTAATGAGACTTTTGTTCTCGTTTTTGTGTGTTTTTGATCATCGGGTGTTCCTTTGTTTCATGAGGGTGTGTGTTAGTGTGTGTGTGTGTGTGTGTGTGTGTGTGTGTGTGTGTGTGTGTGTGTGTGTGTGTGTGTGTGTGGGTGTGTGTGTGTGTGTGTGTGTGTGTGTGTGTGTGTGTGTGTGTGTGTGTGTGTGTGTGTGTGTGTGTGTGTGTGTGTGAGTGTGTGTGTGTGAGTTGTGTGTGTGGTTGTGTGTGTGTGTGTGTGTGTGTGTGTGTGTGTGTGTGTGTGTTTGTGTGTGTGTGTGTGTGTGGTGTGTGTATGTGTGTGTGTGTGTTTGTGTGTGTAAGTGTGTGTGTGTGTGTGTGTGTGTACGTGTGTGTGTGTGTGTGTGTGTGTGTGTGTGTGTGTGTGTGTGTTGTGTGCGATGTGTGTGTTTGTGTATGTGTTTGTGTGTGTGTCTGTGTGTGTGTGTTTGTGTGTGGGTGGGTGTGTGTGTTTTAGTTGTGTTTTATAATTATATTTTGTTGATTTGTGTTTTTGTGTTTCTCTGTCACTCATGGTTCTTTTCCTCCTTATTGTTTACCTTATTCATTTCCATGTACGCAGTTTCCTCCTGAATGATGTGTATCTTAATACTGATTATTTTCTATTATAATATATCTTTCTATATCACGTTTCCATCTTTTGTATACGTCGTCTTTTATATATATTTATAAATCTTTATTTCTTGTAGATGTTCCTTAAATTTGATTTCATTCCACGCCCTTCATTAATTTCTATTCTTTGGTCCCCCTCTTTTATAACTACCTTCTTCATTCTTATTCAGGAATTCCTTGTCATAGTCCATCCAGTTTACACGTGGGCTGTGGCAAGCCTTCCTTTAGGCTCTGCTGAGCTACTGCGTAAACCGAAACCGCAGTTTTCAATTGCCATACAAAAACCAGCCGACATTCGTAAAGTCTTACTTATTGTGTCACGATACTACTCCTTGATGTCAGCTCTCGATAACACAACACCCACCATCTACCTCATTACGAATTTACGCAGTATTTACCAATCCTGGTTTATTTGCCCAAAAGATCTTGAGATTAGGTTTTCTTGGGCGTTGGGATATTTTGTGTCCCTTATCTTGGGATTTTGAAGGATTATTCAAGTATTTATACAGGGGTTATATCAAGGTACGGTACAACGGGACCTATCCTTACCTTCAAATAAACGACTGCATAAAATACCTGAAACTAATCCCGTCTAAAATCTTGGGACACAAAATCCAATGTGTGGCACACCCTTGAATTCACCTCAACCGTCTCCCATCACGCAAACGACTTGCTGCCCTTCGCCCCAGCTAATTTCAACTCCCAACCACAACACATACCTCAACCCAATACGTTGGGGTTAAAATTAGATTACTGCGGATGCAATTTCTATCTACAACCTTGATGTTGATGTGATTTGCATCAGTCCTTAATGATCATCGTTTTTCTCACATTCCGCACTGGTGGCACTAAAAATTGATTGCTCTCGCAGTTTTCATCAGGGATAAGAATTATTATCCTCCATTTATAAAACAAATATGGTGGGAGTTGATCTGGTCATTGATAGGTGGCATCATATTGGAATCTTGGTCCCATATTTGTCCGTCATTATCTGCAACCTTTAGGGTAGAAAAGCAGCTTGGCGTAGATCCTTAGATGTGGTTGGTCAATCATCTTGGAACTTTTAACGGGTAATAGAGCTTGGAGTTAGATCTGGGACCATGGTTGGTTCATTCATCTTGGAACTTTTAAGAGTTTTGTACAGCTTGGATTTAGATCTGAGCCATTTATTGGTCCCCCATTTTTGGAATTTTAAAGATTAGTAGACTATAAAGGTCGGAGTAGGAATGGTAGGATGCTCTTCAGGATTGGCGATAGGGGGCTCCCTCCAACAGTGTTCCACATGATTAATTAATTATTTATTATTAACCATTGCTATCTACTTTATTTCTGGATTGTGTTTTCGTTTTGTTTCCATTTTGTTCTCCCCTCATATATTCACCTGTATCGCTGTCTCACCTTTCTCATATATCCCTGTTGTTTTGTTGTTGTTGTGGTCTTTTTTTTATGGTGTTTGTTTTGCTGTAATGAGACTTTTGTTCTCGTTTTTGTGTGTTTTTGATCATCGGGTGTTCCTTTGTTTCATGAGGGTGTGTGTTAGTGTGTGTGTGTGTGTGTGTGTGTGTGTGTGTGTGTGTGTGTGTGTGTGTGTGTGTGTGTGTGTGTGTGTGTGTGTGTGTGTGTGTGTGTGTGTGTGTGTGTGTGTGTGTGTGTGTGTGTGTGAGTGTGTGTGTGTGTGAGTTGTGTGTGTGTGTGTGTGTGTGTGTGTGTGTGTGTGTGTGTGTTTGTGTGTGTGTGTGTGTGTGGTGTGTGTATGTGTGTGTGTGTGTTTGTGTGTGTAAGTGTGTGTGTGTGTGTGTGTGTACGTGTGTGTGTGTGTGTGTGTGTGTGTGTGTGTGTGTGTGTATGTGTGTTGTGTGCGATGTGTGTGTTTGTGTATGTGTTTGTGTGTGTGTCTGTGTGTGTGTGTTTGTGTGTGGGTGGGTGTGTGTGTTTTTAGTTGTGTTTTATAATTATATTTTGTTGATTTGTGTTTTTGTGTTTCTCTGTCACTCATGGTTCTTTTCCTCCTTATTGTTTACCTTATTCATTTCCATGTACGCAGTTTCCTCCTGAATGATGTGTATCTTAATACTGATTATTTTCTATTATAATATATCTTTCTATATCACGTTTCCATCTTTTGTATACGTCGTCTTTTATATATATTTATAAATCTTTATTTCTTGTAGATGTTCCTTAAATTTGATTTCATTCCACGCCCTTCATTAATTTCTTGGTCAACACTCTTTATAGACTACCTTCTTCAATTCTTATTCAGGAATTCCTTGTCATAGTCCATCCAGATAACCCGTGGGCTGTGGCAAACCTTCCTGAAGGCTCTGCTGAGCTACTGCGAAACCGAAACCGCAGTTTTCAATTGCATACAAAAACCAGGCCGACATTCGTAAAAGTCTACTTATTGTGTCACATATACGCCTTGATGTCAGCTCTCGATAACACACACCACCATCTGCCTCATTACGATGTACGCAGATATTTACCAATCCTTGGTTAATTGCCAAAAGATCTTGGGATGTAGGTCTTGGCGTTGGGATATTTTGTGTCTATCTTGGGACTTTTGAAGGGATTATTCAAGTATTTATTCAGTGGTTTATATCAAGGTACGGTACAACGGAACCTATGCTTACCTTCAGATAAACGACTGCATAAATACATGAATAATCCCGTCTAAATCTTGGGACAAGATCCCAATGTGTGGCACCCTTGAATTCACCTCAACCGTCTCTCGCAAGCGACTTGCTGCCCTTCGCCCCAGCTATTTCAACTCCCAACCACAACCATTCCTCAACCCAATACGTTTGGGTTAAAATTAGATATAATGCCGGATGCAGATTTCTACAACCTTGATGTTGATGTGATTTGCATCCAATTCTGTAATGATCATCGTTTTTCTCACATTCCCGCACTGGTGGCACTAAAAATTGATTTGCTCCCGCAGTTTCAGGGATAAGAATTATTATCCTCCAGTATAAAACAAATATGTGGGAGTTGGATCTGGTCATTGATAGGTGCATCATATTGGAATCTGGTCCATATTTGGTCCGTCGTTATCTTGCAACTTTTAAGGGTAGAGCAGCTTGGAGTAAGATCCTTAGATGTGGTTGGTCAATCATCTTGGAACTTTTACGGGTAATAGAGCTTGGAGTTAGATCTGGACCATGGTTGGTCATTCATCTTGGAACTTTTAAGAGTTGTACAGCTTGGAGTTAGATCTGGGCCATTATTGGTCCCCCATATTTGAACTTTTAAGAGTAGTAGACTATACAGGTCGGAGTAGTATGGTAGGATGCTCTTCAGGATTGGCGATGCGGCGCTCCCTCCAACGAGTGTTTCCCATGATTAATTAATTATTTATTAATTAACCATTAGCTATCTATCTTTATTTCTGGATGTGTTTTAGTTTTGTTTCCATTTTTTTCTCCCCTCATATATTCACCTGTATCGCTGTCTCACCTTTCTCATATATCCCTGTTGTTTTGTTGTTGTTGTGGTCTTTTTTTTATGGTGTTTGTTTTGCTGTAATGAGACTTTTGTTCTCGTTTTTGTGTGTTTTTTGATCATCGGGTGTTCCTTTGTTTCATGAGGGTGTGTGTTATGTGTGTGTGTGTGTGTGTGTGTGTGTGTGTGTGTGTGTGTGTGTGTGTGTGTGTGTGTTGTGTGTGTGTGTGTGTGTGTGTGTGTGTGTGTGTGTGTGTGTGTGTGTGTGTGTGTGTGTGTGTGTGTGTGTGTGTGTGTGTGTGTGTGTGTGTGTGTGTGTGTGTGTGTGTGTGTGTGTGTGTGTGTGTGTGTGTGTGTGTGTGTGTGTGTGTGTGTGTGTGTGTTGTGTTGTGTAAGTGTGTGTGTGTGTGTGTGTGTAGTGTGTGTTGTGTGTGTGTGTAGTGTGTGTGTGTGTGTGTGTGTGTGTGTGTGTGTTGTGTGCGATGTGTGTGTTTGTGTATGTGTTTGTGTGTGTGTCTGTGTGTGTGTGTTTGTGTGTGGGTGGGTGTGTGTGTTTTAGTTGTGTTTTATAATTATATTTTGTTGATTTGTGTTTTTGTGTTTCTCTGTCACTCACGGTTCTTTTCCTCCTTCTTGTTTACCTTATTCATTTCCATGTATGCAGTTTCCTCCTGAATGATGTGTATGTTAATACTGATTATTTTCTATTATAATATATCTTTCTATATCACGTTTCCATCTTTTGTATACGTCGTCTTTTATATATATTTATAAATCTTTATTTCTTGTAGATGTTCCTTAAATTTGATTTCATTCCACGCCCTTCATTAATTTCTTGGTCAACACTCTTTATAGACTACCTTATCAATTCTTATTCAGGAATTCCTTGTCATAGTCCATCCAGTTAACACGTGGGCTGTGGCAAGCCTTCCTGAAGGCTCTGCTGAGCTACTGCGAAACCGAAACCGCAGTTTTCAATTGCATACAAAAACCAACCGACATTCGTAAAAGTCTACTTATTGTGTCACATATACGCCTTGATGTCAGCTCTCGATAACACACACCACCATCTGCCTCATTACGATGTACCAGATATTTACCAATCCTTGGTTATTTGCCAAAAGATCTTGGGATGTAGGTCTTGGCGTTGGGATATTTTGTGTCTATCTTGGGACTTTTGAAGGGATTATTCAAGTATTTATTCAGTGGTTTATATCAAGGTACGGTACAACGGAACCTATGCTTACCTTCAGATAAACGACTGCATAAATACATGAATAATCCCGTCTAAATCTTGGGACAAATCCCAATGTGTGGCACCCTTGATTCACCTCAACCGTCTCTCGCAAGCGACTTGCTACCCTTCGCCCCAGCTATTTCAACTCCCAACCACAACCATACCTCAACCCAATACGTTTGGGTTAAAATTAGATATAATGCCGGATGCAAATTTCTACAACCTTGATGTTGATGTGATTTGCATCCAATTCTGTAATGATCACCGTTTTTTCTCACATTCCCGCACTGGTGGCACTAAAAATTGATTTGCTCCCGCAGTTTCAGGGATAAAAATTATTATCCTCCAGTATAAAACAAATATGTGGGAGTTTGTCTGGTCATTGATTGGTGCATCAATATTTGAAATCTGTCCCATATTTTGGGCCGTCATTATCTTTGCACTTTTAAGGGTAGAACAGCTTGGAGTAAGATCCTTAGATGTGGTTGGTCAACTCACTTGGAACTTTTACGGGTCATAGAGCTTTGGAGGTTAGATTCTGACCATGGTTGGTCATTCATCTTGGAACTTTAAGAGTTTGTACAGCTGTTGGAGTTAGATCTGGGGCCTTATTGGTCCCCCATATTTGAACTTTTAGTAGTAGTAAGACTTAACAGGTCGGAGTGGATGGTATGATCTCTTCCATGATTTGCCGATACGGCGCTCCTTCCATAGAGTGTTTCCCATGATTAATTATTATTTATTAATTAACCAATAGCTATCTATCTTTTATTTGCTGATGTGTTTTAGTTTGGTTTCCATTTTTTTTCTCCCCTCATATATTCACCTGTATCGCTGTCTCACCTTTCTCATAGATCCCTGTTGTTTTGTTTGTTGTTGTGGTCTTTTTTTTATGGTGTTTTGTTTTGCTGTAATGAGACTTTTGTTCTCGTTTTTGTGTGTTTTTGATCATCGGGTGTTCCTTTGTTTCATGAGGGTGTGTGTTAGTGTGTGGTGTGTGTGTGTGTGTGTGTGTGTGTGTGTGTGTGTGTGTGGTGTGTGGTGTGTGTGTGTGTGTGTGTGTATGTGTGGTGTGTGTGTGTGTGTGTGTGTGTGTGTGTGTGTGTGTGTGTGTGTGTGTGAGTGTGTGTGTGTGAGTTGTGTGTGTGTGTGTGTGTGTGTGTGTGTGTGTGTGTGTGTGTGTGTGTGTGTGTGGTGTGTGTGTGTGTGTGTGTGTGTTTGTGTGTGTAAGTGTGTGTGTGTGTGTGTGCGTGTACGTGTGTGTGTGTGTGTGTGTGTGTGTGTGTGTGTGTGTGTGTGTTGTGTGCGATGTGTGTGTTTGTGTATGTGTTTGTGTGTGTGTCTGTGTGTGTGTGTTTGTGTGTGGGTGGGTGTGTGTGTTTTAGTTGTGTTTTATAATTATATTTTGTTGATTTGTGTTTTTGTGTTTCTCTGTCACTCACGGTTCTTTTCCTCCTTCTTGCTTACCTTATTCATTTCCATGTATGCAGTTTCCTCCTGAATGATGTGTATCTTTATACAGATTATTTTCTATTATAATATATCTTTCTATATCAGGTTTCCATCATTTGTATACGTCGTCTTTTGTATATATTTATAAATCTTTATTTCTTGTAGATGTTCCTTAAATTTTGATTTCATTCCACGCCCTTCATTAATTTCTTGGTCAACACTCTTTATAGACTACCTTCTTCAATTCTTATTCAGGAATTCCTTGTCATAGTCCATCCAGTTAACCCGTGGCTGTGGCAAGTTTTCCTGAAGGCTCTGCTGAGCTACTGCGAAACCGAAACCGCAGTTTTTAATTGCATACAAAAACCAGGCCGACATTCGTAAAAGTCTACTTATTGTGTCACATATACGCCTTGATGTCAGCTCTCGATAACACACACCACCATCTGCCTCATTACGATGTACGCAGATATTTACCAATCCTTGGTTATTTGCCAAAAGATCTTGGGATGTAGGTCTTGGCGTTGGGATATTTTGTGTCTATCTTGGGACTTTTGAAGGGATTATTCAAGTATTTATTCAGTGGTTTATATCAAGGTACGGTACAACGGAACCTATGCTTACCTTCAGATAAACGACTGCATAAATACATGAATAATCCCGTCTAAATCTTGGGACAAAATCCCAATGTGTGGCACCCTTGTATTCACCTCAACCGTCTCTCGCAAGCGACTTGCTACCCTTCGCCCCAGCTATTTCAACTCCCAACCACAACCATACCTCAACCCAATACGTTTGGGTTAATATTAGATATAATGCCGGATGCAAATTTTACAACCTTGATGTTGATGTGATTTGCATCCAATTCTGTAATGATCATCGTTTTTCTCACATTCCCTCACTGGTGGCACTAAAAATTTATTTGCTCCGGCAGTTTTAGGGATAAGAATTATTATCCTCCAGTATAAAACAAATATGTGGGAGTTGGATCTGGTCATTGATAGGTGCATCATATTGGAATCTGGTCCATATTTGGTCCGTCATTATCTAGCAACTTTTAAGGGTAGAGCAGCTTGGAGTAAGATCCTCAGATGTGGTTGGTCAATGATCTTGGAACTTTTACGGGTAATAGAGCTTGGAGTTAGATCTGGACCATGGTTGGTCATTCATCTTGGAACTTTTAAGAGTTGTACAGCTTGGAGTTAGATCTGGGCCATTATTGGTCCCCCATATTTGAACTTTTAAGAGTAGTAGACTATACAGGTCGGAGTAGGATGGTAGGATGCTCTTCAGGATTGGCGATGCGGCGCTCCCTCCAACGAGTAATCCCCATGATTAATTAATTATTTATTAATTATCCATTAGGTATCTATCTTTATTTTTGGATGTGTTTTAGTTTTGTTTCCATTTTTTTCTCCCCTCATATATTCACCTGTATCGCTGTCTCACCTTTCTCATATATCCCTGTTGTTTTGTTTGTTTTTGTGGTCTTTTTTTATGTTTGTTTGTTTTGCTGTTTGTGAGACTTTTTGTTCTCGTTTTTTGTATGTTTTTGAATCATCGGGTGTTCCTTTTGTTTCATGAGGGTGTGTTTAGTGTGTGTGTGTGTGTGTGTGTGTGTGTGTGTGTGTTGTGTGTGTGTGTGTGGTGTGTGTGTGTGTGTGTGTGTGTGTGGTGGTGTGTGTGTGTGTGTGTGTGTGTGTGTGTCTGTTGGTGTGTGGGTGTGTGTGTGTGGTGTGTGTGTGTGTGTGTGTGTGTGTGTGTGTGTGTGTGTGTGTGTTTGTGTGTGTGAGTGTGTCTGTGTGAGTTGTGTGTGTGGTGTGTTTGTGTGTGTGTGTGTGTGTGTGTTGTTGTGGTGTGTGTGTGTGTGGTGTGTGTGTGTTGTGTGGCGATGTGTGTGTTTGTGGATGTGTTTTTGTGTGTGGTTTGTGTGTGTGTGTTTGTGTGTGGGTGGGTGTGTGGTTTTTAGTTGTGTTTTATAATTATATTTTGTTGATTTGTGTTTTTGTGTTTTTTTTCTCTGTCATCATGTTCTTTCCTCCTTCTTGTTTTACCTTATTCATTTCCATGTAGCAGTTTCCTCCAGATGATGTGTATCTTAATATTGATTATTTTCTATTATAATATATCTTTCTATATCCACGTTCCGTCTTTTATATACGTCGTCTTTTATATATAGTTATAAATCTTTATTTCTTGTAGATGTTCCTTAAGATTTGAATTTCATTCCACGCCCTTCATTAATTTCTTGGTCAACCCTCTTTATAGACTACCTTCCTAAATTCTTATTCGGAATTCCTTGTCATAGTCCATCCATTAACCCGTGGGCTGTGGCAAGCCTTCCTGAAGGCTCTGCTGAGCTAACCTGCGAACGAAACCGCAGTTTTCAATTGCATACAAACCAGGCCGACATTCGTAAAAAGTCTACTTATTGTGTCACATATACGCCTTGATGTCAGCTCTCGATAACACCACCATCTGCCTCTTAAGATGTACCCAGATATTTACCAATCCTTGGTTTATTTGCCCAAAAGATCTTGGATGTAGGTCCTTTGGCGTTGGATATTTTGTGTCTATCTTTGGGACTTTTGAAGGATTTTCAAGTATTTTATTCAGTGGTTTTTTATATCAAGGTAGGTACAACGGAACCTATGCCTTCCTTCAGATAAACGACTGGCATAATACCATGACTATCCCGTCTAACTCTTGGGACAAAATCCCAATGTGTGCACCCTTGATTCACCTCAAAACGTCTCTCGCAAGCGCTTGCTACCTTCGCCCCAGCTATTTCCTCCCACCACAACCATACCTCAACCCAATACGTTTGAGGTTAAAATTAGATATAATGTCGGATGCAAATTTTCTACAACCTTGATTTGAGGTGCATTTGCCTCCATTCTGTAATGATTCACTGTTTTTCTCACATTTCCCGCACTGGTGGCACTAAAAATTGAATGTTGCTCCTGCAGTTTCAGGGATAAAATTATTATCCTCCATATAAAACAAATATGGTGGGAGTTGGATTCTGTCATTGATTGGTGCATCATATGGAATTCTGTCCATATTTGTCCGTCATTATCTTTGCACTTTTAGGGAGAACAGCTTGGAGTAAGATCCGTGAGATGTGGTTGGTCATCAACTTGAACTTTTACGGGTAATAGACGCTTGGAGTTAGATCTGGACCCATGGTTGGTCATTCATCTTGGAACTATTTTAAGAGGGTACAGCTTTTGAGTTATCTGGGCCATTATTTGTTCCCCCATATTTGAACTTTTTAAGAAGTAGTTAGACTATACAGGTTCGGAGTAGGATTGTAGGATGCTCTTCGGATTGGCGATTCAGCGCGCTTCCTTCAAACGAGTGTTTCCCATGATTAATTAATTGATTTATTAATTACTTATAGCTATCTATCTTTATTTCGATGTGTTTTAGTTTGTGTTTCCATTTTTTTTCTCCCCTCATATATTCACTGTTATCGCTGTCTCACCTTTCTCATATATCCCTTTGTTTTTGTTTGTTGTTGTGGTCCTTTTTTTTATGGTGTTTGTTTTTCTGTAATGATACTTTTTTCTCGTTTTTGTGTTTTTGATCATCGGGTGTTCCTTTGTTTCATGAGGGTGTGTTTTTATGTGTGTGGGTGTGTGTAGTGTGTGTGTTGTGTGTGTGGTGTGTGTGTTTGTGTGTGTGTGTGTTTTGTGTGTGTGTGTGTGTGGTGTGTGGAGTGTGTTTTGTGAGTTGTGTGTGGGTGTGTGTGTGTGTGTGTGTGTGTGTGTGTGTTGTGTGTGTGTGTGTTGGTGTGGTTGTGTGGTGTGTGTGTGTGTGTGGTGTTTGTAATGTTGTGTGTTTTGTGTGTGTAAGTGGGTGTGTGTGTGGTGTAGTGTGTGTACGTGTGTGTGTGTGTGTGTGTGTGTGTGGTGTGTAGGTGGTGTGTGTGTGTTGTGTGGCGATGTGTGTGTTTGTGTATGTGGTTTGTGTGTGTGTCTGTTGTGGTGTGTTTGTGTGTGGGTGGGTGTGTGTGTTTTAGTTGTGTTTTTATAATTTAATTTTTGTTGATTTGTGTTTTTGTGTTTCTCTGGTCATCATGTTCTTTTCTCCTTCTTGTTTACCTTATTCATTTCCATGTATGCAGTTCTACTGAATGATGTGTATCTTAATACTGAATTATTTTCTATTATAAGATATCTTTCTATATCACGTTTTGGGCATCTTTGTATACGTCGGTCCTTTTATATATATTTTATAAATCTTTATTTCTTGTAGATGTTTCCTTAAATTTTGATTTCAGACACGCCCTTCTTAATTTTCTGGTCCACAAACACTCTTTATAGACTACTCCTAATTCTTATCAAGGGGGAAAAAAAAAATTCCTTGTCCATAGTCCCATCCAGTTTTAGCCCCCCGTGGGCTGTGTCAACCTTCCGGAAGGCTCTGCTGAGCTACTGTCGAAACCGAACAGCAGTTTTTCCAATTGCATACAAAAACCTGCCGACATTCGTAAAAGTCTACTTATGTGTCACATATACGCCTTGATGTCATGCTCTCGTAAACACACACCACCATCTGCTCATTACGATGACCCAGCATTTTACCAATCCTTGGTTATTTGCCAAAAGTCTTGGGATGTAGGTCTTGGCGTTGGGATATTTTGTGTCTCTCTTGGGAACTTTATGCAGGGATTAATTCAATTTTTATCAGTGGTTTATATCAAGGTACGGTACAACGGAACTTATGCTTACCTTCAGATAAACGCTGCTAAATACATGAATAATCCCGTCTAAATCTTTGGACAAAATCCATGTGTGGCACCTTGAATTCACCTCACCGTCTCTCGCAAGCGACTTGCTACCCTTCGCCCCAGCTATTTCAACTCCCAACCACAACCATACGCTCAACCCAATACTTTTGGGTTAAAATTAGATATAATGCCGGATGCAAATTTCTACACCTTTGATGTTGATGTGATTTGCACCAATTCCGTAATGATCACTGGTTTTCTCACATTCCCGAACTGGTGGCACTAAAAAATTGATTTGCTCCCCGCGTTTCAGGGCACACTAAACTTATTATCCTCCATTATAAAACAAATTGTGGAGTTGGATCCTGGTCTGTGATTGTCATCATATTGGGAATCTGTCCGGTTTTTTGTTTTTTGATTTGGTCCCGTCATTATCTTGCACTTTTTAGGGAGAACAGCTTGAGTAAGATCCTTAGATGTGGTTGGGTCAATCACTTGGAACTTTTACGGGAAAATAGGCTTGGGTTAGATCTGTACCATGGTTGTCATTCATCTTGGGACTTTAAGAGTTGTACAGCTTTGTAGTTAGATCTGGGCCATTATGGTGGGTCCCCCATATTTGAACTTTTAAGAGTATTAGACTATACAGGTCGGAGTAGGATGGTAGGATGCTCTTCAGATTGCGATTCGGGGCGCCCTTCCAACGATGTTTTTCCCATGATTAATTAATTATTTATTAATTACCAATAGCATCTATCTTTATTTATGGATGTGTTTTGCGTTTTGTTTCCATTTTTTTCCCCCTCATATAGTCACCTGTATCGCTGTCTCACCTTCTTCATTATCCCCTGTTGTTTTTTGTTGTTTGTGTGGTTTTTTTTTTTTATGTGTTTGTTTTGCTGTAATGAGACTATTGTTCTCGTTTTGTTGTGTGTTTTTGATCTCGGGTGTTCCTTTTGTTTCATTGAGGAGTGTGTGGTAGTGTGTGTTGTGTGTGTGTGGGGTGTGTTGTGTGTTGTGTGTGTGTGGTGTGTGTGTGTGTGTGTGTGTGTGTGTGGGTGTATGTGTGTGTGTGTGTGTTTGTGTGTGTTGGTGTGTGTGTTGTGTGTGTTGTGTGTGTGGTGTGAGTGTGGTGTGTGTGAGTTTGTGTGTTGTGTGTGTTGTGTGTGTGTGTGTGTGTGTGTGTGTGTGTGTGGTGTGTGTGTGTATGTGTGTGTGTGTGTTTTTGTGTGTGTAATTGTGTGTTGTTTGTGTGCGTGTACGTGTGTGTGTGTGTGTGTGGTGTGTGTGTGTGTGTTTGTTGTGTTTGTGGTGCGATGTGTGTTGTTGTTGTGGTATGTGTTTGTGTGGTGTGTCTGTGTGTGTGTTGGATTTTGTGTGGGTGGGTGTGTGGTGTTTTTTAGTTGTGTTTTATAATTATATTTTGTTGAATTTGTGTTTTTGTGTTTCTCTGTCCTCATGGTCTTTTCCTCCTTCTTGTTTACCTTCTTCATTTTCCATGTATGCAGTTTCCTCCTGAATGATGTGTTCACCTTAATCTGATTATTTTCCCTTTATAATATATCTTTCTATATCACGTTTGCATCTTTTGTATACGTCGTCTTTTATATATATTTTTTAATCTTTATTTCTTGTAGATGTTTCCTTAATTTGATTTCTTCCACCCTTCATTATTTCTTTGGTCAACACTCTTATAGACTACCTTCTTCAATTCTTATTCAGGAATTTCCTTCTCATGTCCCATCCAGTTAACCGTGGGCTGTGCAAGCCTTCTGTAGGCTCTGCTGACTACTGCGAACCGAAACCGCAGTTTTCAATTTGTCAATACAAACCTAGGCCGACATTTCGTAAAAGTCCTACTTATTGTTTCACATATACGCCTTGAGTCATCTCTCGATAACACAACACCACCATCTACCTCAATTACGATGTACGCAGATATTTACAATCCTTGGTTATTGCCAAAGATCTTGAGATGTAGGTCGTGGCGTTGGGATTTTTGTGGTCTATCTTGGGACTTTTGAAGGATATTCAGTAATTTATACAGTGGTTTTATCAAGGTACGGTACAACGGAACCTATGCTTACCTTCAGTAAACGACTGCATAAATACATGAATAATCCCGTCTAATCTGGGACAGAATCCCAAATGTGTGGCACCCTTGAATTTCACCTCACCGTCTCACGCAAGCGACTTGCTGCCTCTTCGCCAGCTATTTCACTCCCCACCACAACCATACCTCAACCCAATACTTTTGGGTAAAATTAGATATATGCCGGATCCAGATTTCCTACAACATTGATGTTTGCTGTGATTTGGCATCCAGTCTGTAATAATCATCGTTTTTTCCTCACATTCCCGCACTGGTGGCACTAAATTGATTTGCTCCCGCAGTTTCAGGGATAAAATTATTATCCCTCCAGTATAAAACAAATATGTGGGATTGGATCTGGTCATTGTTAGGGCTCATATTGGAACTGGTCCATATTTTGGTCCCTTCATATCTTGCAACTTTTAATGGTAAAGCAGCTTGGAGTAAGATCCTCAGATGTGGTTGGTCCATCATCTTGGAACTTTTACGGGTAATAGAGCTTGGAGTTAGATCTGGACCATGGTTGGTCATTCATCTTGGAACTTTTAAGAGTTGTACAGCTTGGAGTTAGATCTGGGCCATTATTGGTCCCCCCATATTTGAACTTTTAAGAGTAGTAGACTATAAAGGTCGGAGTAGGATGGTAGGATGCTCTTCAGGATTGGCGATAGGGGGCTCCCTCCAACGATTGTTCCCCATGATTAATTAATTATTTATTAATTAACCATTAGCTATCTATCTTTATTTCTGGATGTGTTTTAGTTTTGTTTCCATTTTGTTCTCCCCTCATATATTCACCTGTATCGCTGTCTCACCTTTCTCATATATCCCTGTTGTTTTTGTTGTGTTGTGGTCTTTTTTTTATGGTGTTTGTTTTGCTGTAATGAGACTTTTGTTCTCGTTTTTTGTGTGTTTTTGATCATCGGGTGTTCCTTTGTTTCATGAGGGTGTGTGTTAGTGTGGGGTGTGTGTGTGTGTGTGAGTGTGTGTGTGTTGTGTGTGTGTGTGTGTGTGTGTGTGTGTGTGTGTGTGTGTGTGTGTGTGTGTGTGTGTGTGTGTGTGTGTGTGTGTGTGTGTGTGTGTGTGTGTGTGTGTGTGTGTGTGGTGTGTGTGTGTGTGTGTGTGTGTGTGTGTGTGTGGTGTGTGTGTGTGGGTGTGTTGTGTGTGTGTGTGGTGTGTGTGTGTGTGTGTGTGTGTTTGTGTGTGTGTGTGTGTGTGTGTGTGTGTGTGTGTGTGTGTGTGTGTGTGTGTTGTGTGTGTGTGTGTGTGGTGTGTGTGTGTTGTGTGTGTGTTGTGTGTGTGTCTGTGTGTGTGTGTTGTGTGTGGTGGGTGTGTGTGTTTAGTTGTGTTTTATAATATATTTTTATTTGTGTTTGTGTTTTGTGTGTTCTCCTCTTGTTATATTTTGTTGGTTTTGTGTGTGTGTTTGTTGTCGNTCCTGAATGATGTGTATTTAATACTGATATTTTCTATTATAATATATCTTTCTATATCACGTTTCCATCTTGTATACGTCGTCTTTTTATATATTTAAATCTTATTTCTGTAGATTCCTTAAATTTGATTTCATTCCACGCCCTTCATTAATTTCTTGGTCAACACTCTTTATAGACTACCTTCCTAAATTCTTATTCAGGAATTCCTTGTCATAGTCCATCCAGTTAACCCGTGGGCTGTGGCAAGCCTTCCTGAAGGCTCTGCTGAGCTACTGCGAAACCGAAACCGCAGTTTTCAATTGCATACAAAAACCATGCCGACATTCGTAAAAGTCTACTTATTGTGTCACATATACGCCTTGATGTCAGCTCTCGATAACACACACCACCATCTGCCTCATTACGATGTACCAGATATTTACCAATCCTTGGTTATTTGCCAAAAGATCTTGGGATGTAGGTCTTGGCGTTGGGATATTTTGTGTCTATCTTGGGACTTTTGAAGGGATTATTCAAGTATTTATTCAGTGGTTTATATCAAGGTACGGTACAACGGAACCTATGCTTACCTTCAGATAAACGACTGCATAAATACATGAATAATCCCGTCTAAATCTTGGGACAAAATCCCAATGTGTGGCACCCTTGTATTCACCTCAACCGTCTCTCGCAAGCGACTTGCTACCCTTCGCCCCAGCTATTTCAACTCCCAACCACAACCATACCTCAACCCAATACGTTTGGGTTAATATTAGATATAATGCCGGATGCAAATTTCTACAACCTTGATGTTGATGTGATTTGCATCCAATTCTGTAATGATCATCGTTTTTCTCACATTCCCGCACTGGTGGCACTAAAAATTGATTTGCTCCCGCAGTTTCAGGGATAAGAATTATTATCCTCCAGTATAAAACAAATATGTGGGAGTTGGATCTGGTCATTGATAGGTGCATCATATTGGAATCTGGTCCATATTTGGTCCGTCATTATCTTGCAACTTTTAAGGGTAGAGCAGCTTGGAGTAAGATCCTTAGATGTGGTTGGTCAATCATCTTGGAACTTTTACGGGTAATAGAGCTTGGAGTTAGATCTGGACCATGGTTGGTCATTCATCTTGGAACTTTTAAGAGTTGTACAGCTTGGAGTTAGATCTGGGCCATTATTGGTCCCCCATATTTGAACTTTTAAGAGTAGTAGACTATACAGGTCGGAGTAGGATGGTAGGATGCTCTTCAGGATTGGCGATTCGGCGCTCCTTCCAACGAGTGTTCCCCATGATTAATTAATTATTTATTAATTAACCAATAGCTATCTATCTTTATTTCTGGATGTGTTTTAGTTTTGTTTCCATTTTTTTCTCCCCTCATATATTCACCTGTATCGCTGTCTCACCTTTCTCATATATCCCTGTTGTTTTGTTGTTGTTGTGGTCTTTTTTTTATGGTGTTTGTTTTGCTGTAATGAGACTTTTGTTCTCGTTTTTGTGTGTTTTTGATCATCGGGTGTTCCTTTGTTTCATGAGGGTGTGTGTTAGTGTGTGTGTGTGTGGTGTGTGTATGTGTGTGTGTGTGTTTGTGTGTGTAAGTGTGTGTGTGTGTGTGTTGTGTGTGTGTGTGTGTGTGTGTGTGTGTGTGTGTGTGTGGTGTGTGTGTGTGTGTGTGTGTGTGTGTGTGTGTGTGTGTGTGTGTGTGTGGTGTGTGTGTGTGTGTGTGTGTGTGTGTGTGTGTGTGTGTATGTGTGTGGTGTGTGTGGTGTGTGTATGTGTGTGTGTTGTGTTTGTGTGTGTAAGTGGGTGTGTGTGTGTGTGCGTGTACGTGTGGGCCTTTGTTGTGTGTGTATGTGTGTGTGTGTGTGTGTATCGTGTGTTGTGTGCGATGTGTGGTTGTGTATGTGTTTGTGTGTGTGTATTGTGTGTGTGTGTTTGTGTGTGGTTGGGTGTGTGGTGTTTTAGTTGTGTTTTATAATGATATTTTGTTGATTTGTGTTTTGTGTTTCTCTGTCACTCAAGGTCTTTTACTCTTCTTGCTTAACCTGAGTCATTTCAGTATGCAGTTTCCTCCGAATGATGTGTATCTTAATACAGATTATTTGTTATTATAATATGTCTGTCTATGACCACGTTTGACCATCATTTGTATAACGTCGTCTTTGGATATATGATAAATCTTTATTTCTGTAGATGTTCCTTAAATTTGATTTTCATTCCACGCACTTCATTAATTTCTTGGTCAAACTCTTTATAGACTACCTTCTTCAATTCTTATTCCAGGAATCTGTCATAGTTCATACCAGTTAACCCGTGGGCTGTGCACAAGTTTTCCTGAGGACTCTGCGAGCTACTGCGAAACCGAAACCGCAGTTTTTAACTGCATACCAAAAAAACCAGTCCGACATTCGTAAAAGTCTACTTAATTGTGTCACATATACGCCTTGATGTAAGCTCTCGAAACACACACCACCATCGCCTCATTACGATGTACGCAGATATTACCAATCCTGGTACTTTGCCAAAGATCTTGGGAATGTAGTCCTTGGCGTTGGATATTTTGTGTCTATCTTGGGACTTGAAGGATTATTCAAGTATTTATTCAGTGGTTATTATCAAGGACGGCTACAACGGAACCCTATGCTTACCTTCAGATAAAGACTGCATAAAAACATGAATAATCCCGTCTAATTCTGTGGACAAAATCCCAAGTGTGGCCACCCTTGTATTCACCTCAACCGTCTCTCGCAAGCGATTGCTACCCTTCGCCCAAGCTGTTTCAATCCCACCACAACATACTCAACCTCAATCGTTGGGTTAATATTAGATATAATGCCGGAGCAAAATTTCTAACCTTGATGTGATGTGATTTGCATCCAATTCTGTAATGATCATCGTTTTCTCCATTCCCGCACTGGTGAGCACTAAAAATTATTTGCTCCCGCAGTTTCAGGGATAAGAATATTATCCTCCAGTATAAACAAATATGTTGGAGTGGATCTGTTCTGGTCATTGTAGGTGCATCATATTGACATCTGGTCCATATTTGGTTCCGTCATTTGTCTTGCAACTTTTAAGGGTAGAGCAGCTTGGAGTAAGATCCTTAGAATGTGTTGGTCAATCATCTTTGAACTTTTAGGGTAATAGAGCTTGGAGTTAGATCTGGACCATGGTTGTAGTCATTCATCTTGGAACTTTTAAGAGTTGTACAGATGGAGTTAGATCTGGGCCATTATGGGTCCCACCATATTGAACTTTAAGAGTAGTAGACTATAAAGGTCGGAGTAGGATGTAGGATGATCTTCAGGATGGCGAATAGGGGGGCCCCTCCAAAGAGTGGTTCCCCATGATTAATAATTATGATAATTAACCATAGCTATCATCTTATTCGGATGTGTTTTAGTTTTGTTTCCCTTTTGTTCTCCCCCATATATTCACCGATCGCTGTCTCCACCTTTCTTCATATATCCTGTTGTTGTGTTGTTGTTGTGGTCTTTTTTAGGGTTTGTTTTGCTGTTAATGAGAACTTTTGTTCTCGTTTTTGTGTGTTTTGATCATCGGGTTGTTCCTTTGTTTCATGAGGGTGTGTGTTAGTGTGTGTGGTGTGGTGTGATTGATGTAGTTGTGTGTGTGTGTGTGTGTATGTGTGTGTGTGGGTGTGTGTGTGTGTGTTGTGTGTGTGTGTGTCGTGTGTGTGTCGTGTGTTGTGTGTTGTGGGTGTGTGTGTGTATTGGTGTGTGTGTCGTGTGTGTGTGTGTGTGAGTGTGTGTTTGTAGTTGTGTGTGTGTGTGTGTGTGTTGTGTGTGTGGTGTGTGTGTGTGTGTGTGTGTGTGTGTGTGTGGTGTTTGTATGTGGGTGTGTGTGTTTGTGTGTGTAAGTGTGGGTGTGTGGGTGTGTGGGGTGGAGTGTGGTGTGTGTGGTGTGTGTGTGTGTGTGTTTGTGGGTGTGTGTGTGTGTTGTGTGCGATGTGTCTGTTTGTGTATGTTGTTTGGTGTTGTGTCTGTGTGTGTGTGTTTGTGTGTGGTGGGTGTGTGTGTTTTAGTTGTGTTTTATAATTATATTTTGTTGATTTGTGTTTTTGTGTTTCTCTGTCACTCATGGTTCTTTTCCTCCTTCTTGTTTACCTTATTCATTTCCATGTATGCAGTTTCCTCCTGAATGATGTGTATCTTAATACTGATTATTTTCTATTATAATATATCTTTCTATATCACGTTTGCATCTTTTGTATACGTCGTCTTTTATATATATTTATAAATCTTTATTTCTTGTAGATGTTCCTTAAATTTGATTTCATTCCACGCCCTTCATTAATTTCTTGGTCAACACTCTTTATAGACTACCTTCTTCAATTCTTATTCAGGAATTCCTTGTCATAGTCCATCCAGTTAACCCGTGGGCTGTGGCAAGCCTTCCTGTAGGCTCTGCTGAGCTACTGCGAAACCGAAACCGCAGTTTTCAATTGCATACAAAAACCAGGCCGACATTCGTAAAAGTCTACTTATTGTGTCACATATACGCCTTGATGTCAGCTCTCGATAACACACACCACCATCATCCTCATTACGATGTACGCAGATATTTACCAATCCTTGGTTATTTGCCAAAAGATCTTGAGATGTAGGTCTTGGCGTTGGGATATTTTGTGTCTATCTTGGGACTTTTGAAGGGATTATTCAAGTATTTATACAGTGGTTTATATCAAGGTACGGTACAACGGAACCTATGCTTACCTTCAGATAAACGACTGCATAAATACATGAATAATCCCGTCTAAATCTTGGGACAAAATCCCAATGTGTGGCACCATTGAATTCACCTCAACCGTCTCTCGCAAGCGACTTGCTACCCTTCGCCCCAGCTATTTCAACTCCCAACCACAACCATACCTCAACCCAATACGTTTGGGTTAAAATTAGATATAATGCCGGATGCAAATTTCTACAACCTTGATGTTGATGTGATTTGCATCCAATTCTGTAATGATCACTGTTTTTCTCACATTCCCGCACTGGTGGCACTAAAAATTGATTTGCTCCCGCAGTTTCAGGGATAAAAATTATTATCCTCCAGTATAAAACAAATATGTGGGAGTTGGATCTGGTCATTGATTGGTGCATCATATTGGAATCTGGTCCATATTTGGTCCGTCATTATCTTGCAACTTTTAAGGGTAGAACAGCTTGGAGTAAGATCCTTAGATGTGGTTGGTCAATCATCTTGGAACTTTTACGGGTAATAGAGCTTGGAGTTAGATCTGGACCATGGTTGGTCATTCATCTTGGAACTTTTAAGAGTTGTACAGCTTGGAGTTAGATCTGGGCCATTATTGGTCCCCCATATTAAACTTTTAAGAGTAGTAGACTATACAGGTCGGAGTAGGATGGTAGGATGCTCTTCAGGATTGGCGATTCGGCGTCCTCCAACGAGTGTTCCCATGTTTAATTAATTATTTATAATTAACCAATAGCTATCTATCTTTATTTCTGGATGTGTTTTAGTTTTGTTTCCATTTTTTTCTCCCCTCATATATTCACCTGTATCGCTGTCTCACCTTTCTCATATATCCCTGTTGTTTTGTGTTGTTGTGGTCTTTTTTTATGGTGTTTGTTTTGCTGTAATGAGACTTTTGTTCTCGTTTTTGTGTGTTTTGATCATCGGTGTTCCTTGTTCATGAGGTGTGTGTGTTGTGTGTGTGTGTGTGTGTGTGTGTGTGTGGTGTGTGTGTGTGTGTGTGGTGTGTGTGTGTGTGTGTGTGTGTGTGTGTGTGTGTGGTGTGTGTGTGTGTGTGTGTGTGTGTGGTGTGTGTGTTGTGTGTGTGTTGTGTGTGTGTGTGGTGTGTGTGTGGGTGTGTGTGTGTGTGTGTGTGTGTGTGTGTGTGGTGTGTGTGTGTTTGTGTGTGTAGTGTGTGTGGTGTGTGTGTGTGGTGTACGTGTGTGTGTGTGTGTGTGTGTGTGTGTGTGGTGTGTGTGTGTGTGTGTGTGTGTGCGATGTGTGTGTTTGTGTATGTGTTTGTGTGTGTGTCTGTGTGTGTGTGTTTGTGTGTGGGTGGGTGTGTGTGTGTTTAGTTGTGTTTTATAATTATATTTTGTTGATTTGTGTTTTTGTGTTTCTCTGTCACTCACGGTTCTTTTCCTCCTTCTTGCTTACCTTATTCATTTCCATGTATGCAGTTTCCTCCTGAATGATGTGTATCTTAATACAGATTATTTTCTATTATAATATATCTTTCTATATCACGTTTCCATCATTTGTATACGTCGTCTTTGATATATATTTATAAATCTTTATTTCTTGTAGATGTTCCTTAAATTTGATTTCATTCCACGCCCTTCATTAATTTCTTGGTCAACACTCTTTATAGACTACCTTCTTCAATTCTTATTCAGGAATTCCTTGTCATAGTCCATCCAGTTAACCCGTGGGCTGTGGCAAGTTCTGAAGGCTCTGCTGAGCTACTGCGAAACCGAAACCGCAGTTTTCAATTGCATACAAAAACCAGGCCGACATTCGTAAAAGTCTACTTATTGTGTCACATATACGCCTTGATGTCAGCTCTCGATAACACACACCACCATCTGCCTCATTACGATGTACGCAGATATTTACCAATCCTTGGTTATTTGCCAAAAGATCTTGGGATGTAGGTCTTGGCGTTGGGATATTTTGTGTCTATCTTGGGACTTTTGAAGGGATTATTCAAGTATTTATTCAGTGGTTTATATCAAGGTACGGTACAACGGAACCTATGCTTACCTTCAGATAAACGACTGCATAAATACATGAATAATCCCGTCTAAATCTTGGGACAAAATCCCAATGTGTGGCACCCTTGATTCACCTCAACCGTCTCTCGCAAGCGACTTGCTACCCTTCGCCCCAGCTATTTCAACTCCCAACCACAACCATACCTCAACCCAATACGTTTGGGTTAATATTAGATATAATGCCGGATGCAAATTTCTACAACCTTGATGTTGATGTGATTGCATCCAATCTGTAATGATCATCGTTTTTCTCACATTCCCGCACTGGTGGCACTAAAATTATTGCTCCCGCAGTTCAGGGATAAGAATTATTATCCTCCAGTATAAAACNAAAACGTGCAGAAAAACAGAACGATGGAGAACATTCCCCCACTCAACAGGCCTGCTGCAGCACACCAAGGTGCAGTGTACCAGGCTGGCATCGGACAACCTGTCACCAGGCCCAACAACAGACACCAACTGCTGAAGGCTGCGGTTGGACACTGGATGCAGAAACAAAGTCCTGGGTTCCTGTCTGGAGCTCGCAGCCTGCGGCAGCAAAGGCTGTAAGTGAACTTGTGAAGTGTGCCTGCAAAAGTGCTGCAGGTTGTGGCGGGAAATGTTCATGCAAGAAAGCCAGCTGGAAATGCACCGAACTGTGCAGCTGCAAATGTGAGAAGTAGACACATAATTACAATTATGAATCATACCTGCATTGTGATACTGGTGCTTAACAAAGACATGGCATTCCTGCAGCTGTACAGGAAGAACATGATTGTTGTATAATGAGCTTAATGAATACTTATTTTTCATAATGCACCGTCAGTAGATTAACCACTGTCATTTTTGAATTGCAAGGAGTATGTTTTAATTCGTGTTCTGCTAATAAACTACATGGCATTTCGCGATGTCCGCAGGGGAGTTTAAAGTCGAATAAATATTGAATTTATGTTTTTTTGACAGCCATATTGGAATATTTTGTTCTGGAGTTATTAAATAATAATAATAAGATAACTTGCATCCAATAAACATTATCCTTATGACTATTCTTTTAAAAAACCCATTTACCCTAATTTCCACATGCGGAAATGTCAAAATAATAAAGAAGCGTTCCTTATAGCCATCTGAGTGATGGGATCATTTGTCTCCCCTCTCAAAATCATAGCTAGGAGCCTGTAGAGTGCCTGAAAAAATTTTGGTGCTTTTATCCGGCATGTCCCCATCATTTCACTAAGCTGCCGGACTATGATGCAGTAGAAGCCTTACGGCTTGTAGACGCTGCAGTATTTGAAAGCCCAACATCTTTTTTGTGTTTTGTAGAAGATGGTAAACTACTTTTCATTACTTTTTTCAGATGTTGATTGGCGGTTGTGTACATCCGGTGGTGAAATTGGGGTTCCCATACGAGGACCCGCTGCAGTAGTAGAGACCGTATGTCCCACCAAAGATGCCGATTTACTGACAGAAGATTTACCACTTCTAGGTTTACTGATAGCTCCCGACGAGGGTCTTGGAAGATTGCGTATCAGCATGGCTATCAACTACTTGTGTGTCCATAGATTGTGAGACACCTTCGCCATCAGCGTGTTGTTGAACTGTGTCGCTAGCCGCTTCAGTGGTGGTAACAGGGGCAGTGATATTAGGAGTCACGTCAGTACTCCCACACCTATCAGTAGGTGTATCTGTACGCAAGTCCATCCTCTCCTGCTCAGCAATTGATATTTTAGCCGGAGGGACGCCATGAGTCTAAGGACTCATTGGAACGGCGAGTTCGCTTCTGAGACTCTTTATTAGGAATCACTATTGTCATTTTTCCCGTGTGCGGCATGCACTACACGAAAGGTGGTTGGAGGCTCATTATGAGAGGAGTCAGCAGACTCCACAGAATCGCAGGTCAATAGCGAGAACTTATTATTCACTCGGATGGATTGATTAGGTTTAAGAGAATGTGGTGGTGGAACTGCAGCAGGCTGATTAGGAGTCTTAAGTGAAGAAGCAGCAGCCATCGCGGATGCGTAGGTCCTGCTTCCACCCCTGCCTGCTTGTCTGTGAGAAAGTTCTCTTCTGGCGCTCCCAAGACTGATAAATTGGGAGTTGGCCAAATAAAGGATGTCTTCTTCTAACTTGAAAAGCCCCACACTGCCCGAAAACCTCGGTGGTTGATCAGCCACGGCATTGGAAGCAGTAGGGAGTTGACGGACAGTCAGCTGTGGCATGGGCACCCAACGCCGAGCATCGACCACAGCGAGGAGGGTTTTAAAAAAAATTTTTTTTGCCTTTGCCCAAAGCTGTAGCACTCATACACTGCATAGGGCGGTCGATAAAAGGCTTTTATTTTAGAGATGGGGACCGATCCTGATGGAATCGGGGAGATTTGAACCGTAACAAGGTGATTAATGATCATGTTTTTGCTTCCTCTGACCTTATAGACCTGTTGAACTCTTTCCGGGCACATGTTTAGTATTTCTGCCTCCGAAAAACTCAAAGAGGTCGTAGTTGTAGATTACGCCTTTGCTGGAAATTAAACTTTGGATGAGGTTTGATGGTATCAAAAATGCTGTCTTCGGTGATGGGCTGTGGAAGAGCATCCGAGCCTGAGTAAGGTCCTTGGCTCGGATTAGAACCTCCTCTGCCATACCTTTTCAGGTGGCCTTCCGGGATCATTCCAATTTCTTTTTCCAAGTACCGCGCCGCAAGGAAAAAGTTGCCACCATTTCCTTTAATACGCCACGTACCAAGTAGGGGTAGGGCTATGCGGACAGGGGGAGTAGATGTAGTTAGTTTTCTCAAAAGTGTTGGGGATGTAGTCATCAGGCCGTCTCCAACATTACAGAGCGAATGAGTTCGGCTCTGAAATGTCTCGCTCCAATTTCCATCTTTATGGCTTCCTCATAAGCAGAGGATGCAGCATCTGCTGCAGCAAAATTTATGTAGCACCTATTTGTTTCTACATTGTCATCATAGATAAGACGGATGCGGCGAACCACCCCAAAATAAGCCTTGAAAATTCATATATTGCTCTGTAAGACTAGGCCTGGGGACACGTTGGACAAAAGGGCAAGGTGTCCATCGCAGAAGTGCCTAGGGCCAGGCTCGTCTCTCAATCCATGTCTGCGTCCCTTGAAGCGGAGACCGCCAGACCGGGGAGCTGAGGAGGAAGGGGCGGCTGCCCGCTTCGTGCCACGTCGGGCCTGGAAAGGCGCCAGAGTGGCAATGTGAGAGGATCCAATGGGAGATGTCGAGGACAAGCGGACGTCAGGGAGAGAGGCAGACCGGAGTAAATTAATTGATTGACTCATAAACAAAATTACTTCACTTCCCCACGCCCCCACCCACCACGGAGCCCAACGAGGGGAAGCTGTCTGTTGGGGAAGGACCTCACCCAACAGCTCCAAGAGTAGCAGGGAAGTATACGCTTCGGTTGCCTAGTGTGTGGTGGCAGCCGCGGGTCCGATGCGGTGCCCACCAGGCAAGGTTCACTTGAGGACTGTGAGGTTTGGGTCCTCGCCCGTGGTGGCGCCAGACAGGACTTTTATAGTGACGCCTTTTGATTAGAGGCTCATGCCCGCCAACCCTGTGTCCCTCGATGCACCCCGCAATCGAAGGTAGAGTTGATGGGCAGGCATGTGGGTGTTCTTAGGCCACTCGACGGTGCAGAAAGGTTTTGGTTTTCTTCAGTTGGATTACTATAGGGCAAAATAAACTACGCATCATCCGCCAAAGAAATCGAGGGACTGGAGCTACTGCGGTCTCTCCCGGAGTGGGAGACTGCCTTGGCACGATTGTGAATTGGTCACACTCTATATACACATGGGTTCCTCATGGAGGGGGCCACCCTCCTTACTGTGATGATTGTTTGGTCCCCTTAACTGTGCGGCACTTGCTGGTCGAGTGTCCCAGTCTTGGTGACCTACGTGAGCAATTTTTGTCCCAGTGTCGGGGGGCGGACGGTGCCTACCGTCTCTCCCTGGGGTTGGGAGAGAGGTGTTTTTCTCCGGACATGAAGGGCCATACCTTTATTGAGAGGGCTGGCCTTCTCAAAAGTTATGATGTTTTTATATTCACTTTTAATGTACTATTGTTCTTTGATGTATTTTGTTTTTTTAAAATATTTTTATTCTATCTTAAAATTTGTTTTTTAATTACTTTTATTGTTCTATGTAAGCAGGCGTCAATACCCCGCAGTTGCGGCGCCTTAAAACTATAATATCTATCTATCTATCTATCTTCAGGGATCGAACTCGGGTAACCAAGAACGCCAGTCGGAGACCCCCAACCACTCCGCGACCACCTCCCCCATCCGCCTCCCTCAAAGATGTTGTTATCGCCTCCAACGCCTCCCTGACTCAATAGTTTGCCGAGCTGTGTCTTGTGATTCAGGATCGCAAATTTACCTTGAGCGAAGAGGCTTACCAAAAGACCCTTGGTTTCCGATTAAAAGCCATTATTGAGACGCTATCCTTCCCTGCCTTACCGATCTGCCAGCATAGACTTACGAGAGTCGGTCCATGGCTTCTCCCAGAAGTGTCCTGCAAAAGCCTTCCGCTCTCAAAAGACTCTTTGCCTCGTCAGGCTGAGCGTGCCCAGTTTTTAGACCACTATTGCACACATCAGGGTTCTGTCCCTGTCTTTACTGATGGTTCCAAATCAGACGAAGGAGTTGGATACGGTGTCGTATTCCCATCGTTTAACAGAGGCATCAGCCTTCCAAGTGTTTCATCTGTTTTTACGGCTGAAATAAGTGCTATTTTATATGCTCTCACGGTTATGTTTACCCTTCCGAATGTCTCTTTTACAATTTTTAGTGATTCTTGTAGTGCTCTTCAATCACCACGTAATATGAACTCTTCCCATCCGCTGGTCAATACCATTCTGGAATGGCTTTATCTGTTCAAGAGGCGAGGCCGGACGGTCAGCTTTTGTTGGGTACCGGCACATGTAGGTGTTGCCGGTAATGAGGAAGCTGATGCCTTGGCAAAAGCTGCAGCTACAAGACCAACTCTATCACATTTCGCAGTGCCGGCTGCAGACCTACTCTCGGCAATCCATATATCAGTTAATACCAGTTGGCAGGAACAATGGAATAAAATTGGGCAAAATAAACTACACACCATCCGCCAAAGTATCGAGGACTGGAGCTACTGCGGTCTCTCCCGGAGATGGGAGACTGCCTTGTCACGATTGCGTATTGGTCACACTTTATATACACATGGATTCCTCATGGAGGTGGGCCACCTTCCTTACTGTGATGATTGCTTGGTCCCCTTAACTATGCGGCACTTGTTGGTCGAGTGTCCTAATCTTGGGGACCTACGTTGGCAATTCTTATAAGGGGAGGAAAGGACTAGAATTTTACCAAACAGACCATCCCCAGTGGAATTGTGGCATCATATGGTGTATGCGTATGATGTTTTGTGTGAAATGAATTTGTTAAATCTAGGTACATACATGAGGTTTTTTTTATATAGTTTTATTCTCTTTTTCTTAATTTATTCAATTTCTTTTGCTTAGGTTAGTTTAGGTTAGTTTGTTCACCTAGTTCTACTTTACTTCACAGCCCTCCCCACTACCGTGGGTTTTAGATTGTCATGATCATATTATGGTTATTATTTATTTGCCCTACTAATGAGGTATATAATTACTCGAAGAAATTTATAAACACAAGAAAAAACTATCACCTTTTGGTAAAGCATCAAATAGAAAGAAAAAAAAAACGTCTGAAAATCAAGCCTCAGTCATACTGTAAATATTTACCCAATTTATAAAAGGAGTACCCACTTGCCACTGATACTAGTGTTCAAGAGTAATTTATTGATGTGCTTTGTTTCATGTGACTCTTGTTATTACCGAGATGACCGCACTTCCAGACAGCAGCACGACAAAGTGGAGGGCTATGAAGAACTGCTCCACGAGAAGGATGACTACGAGTTTTTCCGACATACAAGGGTCACCAAAACAACGCATGCCTTCATCCTGAACATCGTGAGACGGCACTACACTCCGGTATACAGAGGGGGCAACTACCCGGTAGATGCAAGGTTAGCCCTGGATGTGACCCTCATCTACCTGGGCAGCAAGGCAACGTACCGGGAAATTGCAGAACTTTTTGGATTGCCTCAAAATGGTGCACATGCGTGTGTGCAGAAAATAATCCAAATCTTATGTGATGTAGGTGTAGATTTCATAAAATGGCCCAGTGCACAGGAGGCTGTTGAGTTAGAGAAAGATTTCCGAGAGGTGGCAGGCTTCATGGGGGTGATCGGAGCACTTGATGGGAGCCACATTCCCATAAAGGCTCCAAATGACATGCAAGCAGACTACATTAACAGAAAGATGACACACAGTGTAAATTTAATGGCCGCATGTAACAGTAAAAAGCAGTTTACTTACATTGACGTAGGATTTCCAGGGTCCGCCCATGATAACAGTGTGTTCACTTCATCTAGCTTATATACGGGCATTAGTCAGAATGCACATGCATACTTTCCTTCTCCATCTTACCACATCTTAGGTGATACAGCATTTACTCCCCATCAGTATGTTGTAGTTCCTTTCACAGATAGAAACGGGTTAACGCCAGATCAATTAAGGTACAATAAGATACTGTCTAAAACTAGGGTTATTATTGAAGATACGTTTGGACTTTTGAAGGGAAGGTTCAGGAGACTTCAGTATGTTGATGCTGAAATCGATAGAATATCTAGCATTATAACAGCTGCTTGTGTTTTACATAACATTACTCTCAACTTCCCTGAGGAGGAAGTCACTCCTCTTAGGGAAGGGCTTATTCCCATTGAAGAAAACATTCAACCCATTGCTGAAATAGAACTTCCTCATGACACAACTGCATCTGACAAAATAAACTTTATTCTATTAGCTTTGTAAAGCAACTCCCCTCTCTCTCCCTAGATAACCCTTTTTCCATCCTTAGTCCACATACTCCGTGTAATGGCTAGACATTTTATATGCATTCAGTGCCCATATTTGCGCTTGGCGCCAGGCTGTTGTCCCCGCTGGCGGATGCCAGTTAATGTTTTTCTGGTGGCGGGAAAGGATTCCAGTCTGTGGGAGGGGTTTTAGGCTCATAGTTGCCTCCCCACGAGTAGCAGGGTGCGCTAGCAAAGACACCCGAAGTAAATTGCATGTGGTGGCTGATAGGAATTCAGGCATGCATAATAAGAAACAGGGTATAGAAAATATGTTTAGAGGAACCGAAGTGGCAACGCGCCACCAGCCGCCATCTTGGACGATCCAGGTCGGCCTGGGTCGCTCACTCTGTTACAGGTCACGGCCACGACTACACCTCCCCCAGCCGAGGACGTCTTCTGGACCTCTCGCCACCTCCTTCCAGTTCCTCGCTTGTCTGGAGCTTGTCCTTGCTGTCGTACGCAGAGGGCGAGTCATACCGCGAGGAGAAGGAGGGATTGGTTGGGGCAGACGTGAGTTGGGAAGAGGAGTGCGTGGAGACTGGCGACCACGTGTGTACACCGCGACGAGGACAAGGCCACAGGTTCCTCGGTAAAAGCGTGAGATAATCCATAACCCCTTATATCTATTCCCCAGCCAGATACCAGACAGTAGGTTATCGTAGACGTATGTAGGGAAGATATTTAGGGCGTGATTGAGTGGATGAATCTTGTGTTGGGGGGTGCTATTTGTGTTATGTGTAGATCTTGTAAATAAACTAGATAAGGTGTTTACCAAGTGTTTATTGTTTACCCTGTATGTAGTCCTGGACTGATAGCTTCATAGTGAGTCAAACAAACAACCCGAAGGTGATTTAACTATTGAGAGGTAAGTGAAGTCTAAGTACTTAAAACCCCCAGTAATAAAGCACCGAAACCTTTACAAGTGGAGCCCACACAGGGACTCATTCTTGCTAGTCCAGGAGTACACAGGGTAATTTATTCTAGACAGCAAGTAGCACCGCCATCATGAGTATTCAGAGATATATGGAAGAGGCGGAGTCGATAGGCTACGTGGAGCCAAAAGAAATACAAGAGTATGTTCTCAGTAGGCAACGAGATGAAAGAGAGGAGAGGCAGCAATTGCGAGAGTACGAGAAGGAATTGAAGCTCATGGAGACACAGAGAGTGGAGCAAGTACAACAAATAGAGGAGAGGGAGAAAGACCGCGAGCATGAGAAAGAGTTGAAGGAAAGAGAGGAGGAGAGAGAAAGAGAGAGAGAAGATAGGGAGAGAGAGTGGGAGAAGGAGAGAGAAGATAGGGAAATTGAGAGACAAGATAGGCAGCAAGAGAGGGAACATGAGTTGGAAGTGTTACGAGAAGTAAAAAACGGGGGAAGAGCGCCGACAGTTATGAAACCGGCCTAAATTAAAACTTCCGATGTTCAAAGAAGGCGATAGGATGGAACACTTCATAGGAAGGTTCGATGATGTGGCAGACCTTTTGGAATATGACGAGATCACGCGTAGACTTCAGTTTACGACCTTGTTTGAGGGCAAGGCACTCGAGGTTCTCTATAGACTGGATAAACATAGCCGTGACTATGGTCAGAGAAACATGCCTCTTAAAGGCATATGGGCTGAGCACTGAGTGCCTTAAGCAGCAGTATTTTGAAGCTCAGCTGCAGGAGAACGAAAACTGCCTCACAGTTTCGCCGTGAGAATCGCCGGGAATTTGCGAGACTGGCGCGAAAGTGATGGAGCTGAGGAGACTGTCGAGGGCATCAAAGATTTAATTCTGCGCGCTCAATTCTTAAAGTCATGCCCGGAAGCGCTAATCGCGATGCTGAAAATTGATCGGGTCAATCAGTTGCCTGAAATGGGTAGAGTCGCCGATGCGTACTTTGAGGCATATGCGGAAAAGGCTGAGCCACCGAACGTAGTTTTGGTCGAGGCTGCAGATACGCCAAGGGAAGACGATAGCTCGCCACGACGGGATACGGCGACGCCAGCCCGTAAGACTGAGCCCACATATAGTGCCCCAGTTGTAAACCCTCGTCGCTTTCAGGCAAGCTATAGGCCAGCACAAAGGGAGGCCGTGGAGTAAATCTCGAAGCGAGTAATACCCGACGGCACAAAAATGCTGCGGCCGTTCACAAGGAGCCCCACTGCCCACTCCACAAGCAGTATACTGCACCGAAACCGGTATATCGCAATTCGCCGAGCCACAAAAGGCCGCGGGACGATATTCCACGGAGAAAGGTAGTTCGTCAGGTAATGGCAACGGCCGTCATGCACGAAGCAAAGTTCGGGGATGAGGTAAACATGGATTCTCCCGCTGACTTTGAGAACAGCGAGGCCGTCAGGAGGGAGGTAGAGACAGATCCTTCACTCGAGAACGTGCGACGGCATTACTGCGAAGGAACGGTCAGAACAGTGCGTGGTAATTATACGAGCTTTGTAGAGCGAGATGGTAATTTATACCGCGAGTTCATAACTCCCCGGGGCCACGAGAGATTTCAATTCGTCGTGCCTGAAAAATATCGCTATGCCGTATTCGAGTTAGACCACTGCGATGCCACAGGTGCCCACTCGAGCAGGAAGAAAACGTGGAAACGTATCGCCGAGAAATTTTATTGGCCAGGCATGGGCCATGATTTGAGCAGATGGGTGCATTCCTGCGAAGTGTGTCAAAACACGAACGACAGCGACATAGAGCTGTATGAACCTCACGAGTACAATGAGGAACAGATGGGGTGTTTGTAGGGTATAAGAGCCCACTCCCCTCAGAGTTAGGGAAAGGACTTCAGGGCTGCGCCTTGATAGGCCACTTTAGGGGATCCTCCACGGCGGCATGTTAGCCTGGATTAAGAAAGTTAGGAGGAGGACTCCAGGGCTGCGCCTTGATAGGCTTCCTTTAGGGGATCCTCCACGGCGGCATGTTAGCCTGGATTAAGAATTGCATGATCCACTAACATTTCCCTAGCATGGCACGGCGCATGTATTTAGGAATCATAGGCAGGTAGACAGGATTGAATTTTTGTAACACTATTGTATACGTACCATGTACATTCACCTGTACCACCTACACTATGTATATACATACCCTACGCCACATAACATTTGTTGTAATTAAATGTGACGCGTCTTGACGTCCAGATTGGGTCCGATACAGGGTTTGCTAGAAACTTTGGCGTTTTATCCCCTAGACTTTGAACTTAACGTAAATGCGGGGTTTTTCCACTCATTGGTTACAAGCAAAACCCCTGTAAACGGTTTAAAGTACACCACACCACAGGTGTGTGGATGTGTGACTGACTTATTTAGGTCGGATCTAATGAATTAGATAATTTACATTTAACCTGCATGATGCTATAACATGTTCAGGTAGTCGGGAAATTCTTTCTGCGGAAAGAATTTTATCTAGGTGGGGCGAATGTAATGGCTAGACATTTTATATGCATTCAGTGCCCATATTTGCGCTTGGCGCCAGGCTGTTGTCCCCGCTGGCGGATGCCAGTTAATGTTTTTCTGGTGGCGGGAAAGGATTCCAGTCTGTGGGAGGGGTTTTAGGCTCATAGTTGCCTCCCCACGAGTAGCAGGGTGCGCTAGCAAAGACACCCGAAGTAAATTGCATGTGGTGGCTGATAGGAATTCAGGCATGCATAATAAGAAACAGGGTATAGAAAATATGTTTAGAGGAACCGAAGTGGCAACGCGCCACCAGCCGCCATCTTGGACGATCCAGGTCGGCCTGGGTCGCTCACTCTGTTACAGGTCACGGCCACGACTACACCTCCCCCAGCCGAGGACGTCTTCTGGACCTCTCGCCACCTCCTTCCAGTTCCTCGCTTGTCTGGAGCTTGTCCTTGCTGTCGTACGCAGAGGGCGAGTCATACCGCGAGGAGAAGGAGGGATTGGTTGGGGCAGACGTGAGTTGGGAAGAGGAGTGCGTGGAGACTGGCGAACACGTGTGTACACCGCGACGAGGACAAGGCCACAGGTTCCTCGGTAAAAGCGTGAGATAATCCATAACCCCTTATATCTATTCCCCAGCCAGATACCAGACAGTAGGTTATCGTAGACGTATGTAGGGAAGATATTTAGGGCGTGATTGAGTGGATGAATCTTGTGTTGGGGGGTGCTATTTGTGTTATGTGTAGATCTTGTAAATAAACTAGATAAGGTGTTTACCAAGTGTTTATTGTTTACCCTGTATGTAGTCCTGGACTGATAGCTTCATAGTGAGTCAAACAAACAACCCGAAGGTGATTTAACTATTGAGAGGTAAGTGAAGTCTAAGTACTTAAAACCCCCAGTAATAAAGCACCGAAACCTTTACACTCCGACGTCTACTCCTTCCTCAACTCATCCATCGGCCTCCTCTTGTCAGACGACTTATAAACGTTCTTCCCCTTCTCCCTCCCGAAACCTTCTACTATCTCTTCCTCCTCTTCAGTTCATCACACCCCACTTTCTACGTCTCCTCCTACTAAGCAGCTCGGTGCCTCCCAGGGGCCGGATTCAGCAAACTTACCAGCGATATCCTGTTAGGAGGTCGAAGTTACTAGACCGCTACGAGAGATGGCAAAACTGTATTCGGCAACGATATTGTAAGCATCTAGTAAGCTACGCGGTCCATTGCCGCTGGTAGCCACCAGAGGGGTCTCGTGTCGCGCAACAGCCAATCATCTCCACGCTTACATGATGCGTGTTGGGCTTACACGTGCTTATGTTTACAAACAAATTTCATTTAAAGTTCATGTATGATACCTCCATAATTGTAGTAAATGTTGTCTCAAGAGCTTATTTATCATTATTGTGCATCATAAAGGTTCGTTTTGCACGCCTGTCACCTGATACGAGGTAATCTATTAAAAAAAATCATGACTTTTGCTGAAAAACACAACAAAATAGGCCTGATATGATGTGTCCGTGTGTGATTCTACACATATGCAATGATTTTTTCGTCTTATCTGTCAAGGATCTGGCACACTCACCTTTTTAGGTGTTTAAAAATCAATCAATCAATTATCTTTTAAAGGAGAAAAAGTGGGGGAATTTGGCTAATATTTGTGTATGTATAACATAACCAGTGGGTTTTGTTTGTTTGTTTGTTTAGAGGATAATGCCTCAGATACATGTGATCTACCGCTGCAGCATTAGTGTTGGCCGAAGCCACCACCCCGGAGGGGGGCAACAAACCCCCGGCTAACCCGGTACCCATTAACTGCTGGGTGGACAGGGGCTGGGTTTTTAAGAAAGACCCCCCTGGATTAAAGTATTTTAAAAACCCTTTTTTTTTGTTATTTATAGGTCTGCAAAACGAGTGTGAAAAGGGTAGCATATTTGGTACCTGGAACTGTCCCCCGATAGGAATCTCGCCGACGTCGGCGGATTTCCAATTTTTCATGTCGGCGGTGTGTTCCAATTTCTGGCGACAGTTCTAGTTTTTGTCCCTTTAGTTAGGTTATGTGGTTAGGTTATGTTGGCTAGTTGACAATATCAAGGGTTAGGTTAGTGAAAACCAGTGGAACTGTCGCCGAAAATTTCCACTCGGCGAGTGTTCCCCCGGTCGGCGAGAGTTTTTGGTTGGCGTTTCGGCGAGTTTCTATCGGCGACAGTTCCATAAAACCGGCTATATGTGGTTTAAACCAATACACCGATCGGTGGTGGTTTTAAATGAACGTTTCGTTCTTATCAAAAGGAGTAATTTTAACACCTACAACAGCCGTCGGAAATTAAGGTATTATTCTAGTGTTTGCCCCCCTCTCAAAACAAATCAGGGTTGGGGACCTGGGGAATGCGGGTATTTGGCTGTGGTAAAAAATATGCATTGCAACCACATAGTTTTTGAGTTAGGGGGTGTCAAAAAAAATTTCCCCAGATCTAGGGAAAATGTTTTTGGATTTCTTCTGATCCAGAGACGGTGGAATTGACGAAACCTCACAGAATGATGACCGAAGTGTCGAGAAGCCCCTCCCAAACCCTCGCTAGGAGGTTAGGTTAGATTTGGGTTTGGCTTTGGATAAGTTAGATTTGGTTAGATTAGAAATTTTGGTTTGGTGTAGCTTTGGTTAGGTTAGCTTAGGTTAGGTTTATCGGTGGTCAAGCCCCCACTAGGTTAGGTTAAATTTTTGGCTACGTTAGGTTAATTTTGGTTATGCAAATTTTTCTAGATATAAAGGGAAATTACCCTAGATCTAGGGAATTTTTTAGCCCCCCTACACAACTCTTAAATTACGTGTTTCCGACGCATAATTTGTTCCCCTCCCGAAAAACCCGCATTCCCACAGGTCCCAAGCCTGTTTGGGGAAGTGGGAGAGTATGGACAAACACTAGAAAAATTTTCCGAAATTAAAAAGAACTCAAGGGGGATCTGCGAAGGGGCGAAAACTCCCACTGAGGTTAGGTTACGTGATCAATGCCCAGGTTAGGTTAGTTAACTAGCAGGAGATTTTGCGACCCCCCCCCCCCCCGCCCCCACAGTTGTCAGGAGAAATATTGGGTTATAATGGCGAGAACTGCGCTGGGGTTGCTACCGCCGTTACTACTTATGTGTTCTGTATATTTTTTGTTTAGTATGCTGCGCAGTTTTAATCAACTTCCGGATAACCTTCAAAACTTAGATACATATTGTAAAATTATATAGCCCCCTAACCCTTAGGGTTTGGTTAAGGTTCGGGTGAGTTTAATAATCCCGCCAGGGGCCGAGGGGGAGGTTTTGGTTTCAGTTCGGTTAAGGTAATAATGGTCCCGGCAGGGCGGTGCAGAGCTAGGGTCTCTGTATAATATATTCTAGGCAGAGCGGATCACTCGGCGGTGGCGAATGCGGGGCGGGAATCACTTGTTTCCGTACAATTCCGTTACTTCTCTGTTTACTGAGACACTGCTTATTTTTTCCGGGCCCAAGTTTTAGTGTTTTTTCTGAATGAGATCATTTTTATCAAGGGAAAAATAACCGAGTTTTTGTTTGGAAAACAAAATTTTCTGCCCTTTTTTTTTAAAATAGGGGCTACTTCCCCTTCCTCCATAAATCGCCATCCCTATGCAACCTTTCCCAAAAAATGTGCACTAACGAGTCACTAACCAGTGTTCTAAAACTGTGCGCCGCGGCGCACTTGTGCGCCGGGGGAATCCCCTGGGTCGCCGCGAATTTTTTCATAGATTTTGGGTATTTTGCGCTTTGAGGTTTTTTTGTTTTTATATTGAAGGGAAAATCTAAATAAGAGTTAATTGTAACTGGGCAGGTAATGAAAGGTCCTTTTTAATAATTTATAAGTCTTGGGTAAGGATAAAGTAAAAAATAGGAAAAAATATAAAAGTTTTCATGTTTTAAAAAAAATACTTCCCCTTCCACCACAATACGTTTTAAACAGTTTGACAGTCTGACCGCACCTGTGGTGTCTGAGTTACCAACTTACTTTTTATCACGCGTTCATGTGAATTGTTTTTTTAGCGACTAAAAAAGGAAAAGGAGATGAATAGAAATTGATGCATCGTATACAGTGGTTTTATGCAATTTTAACTGTTTGACGTGTTTCGTGAACCCCGTCGATAAATACATGTATAATTTGGGCAACACACTGGCAAAGCGTTGGGTGGGCACCCCCCGTGGTCAGTGTCCCCGACCTCATAAGTATCCTGTTGTGGTTTTAAAGGAGGTCCAACTTAAAAAAGGTAAGTCCCTCTTTTTAAAAAAGCAAAAGTGTACTTAAGGCAATAGGGGTAAAAGTCGCGTCGCAGTTGTCATGATAAAAAACGAAAATGTGTCGAAGGCAAAGTAACGAAAACGGTTTGAAAGTGAGTCCTCTCGTCCAGACCCTAGTGGGGAAAGTGAAGAAAGTGAATGACAGTTGAAATGACATAGGTACGGGTCCGTGCGGCAAAGTAAAGTAAACAGTTGAAAGTCCCGTAGTCGTGCGGGCCCGAGCGGGAAAAGAGAAGTGACAGTTAAATGAGTTTTTGTCTCCAGGTTATGTGGTCAAACGACGACACGTGCCAGAAAAAGAAACCGCATAGTCATTTCGCCTGTTAACAAACAGTTATCTTGGACTTGGGTTCATTGCTGTGATATAAAAAATGGTCAAAAGCCAAAATTATGTTTGCGGCATTGACCTATAAAAGAATCTTGATTCTTATAAAATGAAGAGACATTTAACACAAAACATAGTCCCTCTTCAGATCCCATCGAATCTTTAAAAACTCTTTAAAGTAAAAAAACCCCAAAGGTTTGGGGGTTTTAGAAAAAGGGAAGGGGAGAAACGGCACAGAAAGCAAGCTATTTTGTGGCAGAGATACAGCAAAAAAATGAAACCCATTCAATTGCAGAGTCATACTTCCTTCCACTTGCGTGCTGTGGTGAAAAAATTGTTTGGGGGGTGAGGCTGAAAAGGGAAATGAAAAAATTCCCTCCGACGACACGATTGGTAAGACGAACAAGGACTTCGTTGTATTTAAAAAAGTGGGGGTGTGAACTCTGAAAGGTAAAATGTATTCTTTACAAGGATGAAACAAAAGCATTGGGGTGTTGTGAAAAATGGTAAATTTTCTTAAAAACCCCAAAACTCAAGATATTTTCCCATGCTATGTGAAAAAATGGGATCTCCTCACGAAGGTCTTCTCCTCCCACACAGAAATCCGGTGGTTTCAGAGGCAAAGGTTTTTCCGGGTGAAGAAAGAGAGAGGGGAAAAGCTCCTTTTCTTTTCCCTTGAGGGAAAAATGAAATTTTTGCGAATTACTTCCGATGAAATTTGGAGTGCAAAATTATGCTACTTGGCAGACATATTTAAACATTGAAAAGGTTTAAAGGGAAAATATGCAAGGAAGAAAAAAAAATATGGAACATCATCTGACAAAATGAAAGCCTTGGTAAAAATTAGGCTCTGGAATGAAAGGGGGGTGAAGGCAAGATTGACAGTTTCAAAAAGACTGTGAAGCTAAATATACGACATTGTTCCAAATCACAGCGCACCTTGAAAGCCTAGGAAGGAAAATAGAAAATATTTTCCCAAAAATATCTGTGAAAGTTTTGAGGGTGAGAACCATTCGTTCACAAACCTTGACAAGCCACAATTGCATCCTTTGGAAAGGGAAAAATAAACAAAATCCTATGACCGCACACTAAAACTGCAATATCTGGGTATGACCTTAGAAAGCTTCTGGATTTTCAAATGGAAAACGAAAACACCCACATATATCCAAAAGGGCCAGAAAATGCTCTTGCAATTTCAAACCTATATCTGTGTGAACTGGATTCTAAGCCCTCCACAAATATAAAAAACTAAGAAAAGGAATAAAATGCTGGCTGTTGAAGAGGAAATGAGAGTGTGTCTGTCAATGTCATCCTAACATAGAGGCGGATAGCAACTCCAGGCAGGCAACGTTGTCCCAATGATCAGAGTTTATTACACTTATCTCCTGATGTCCATTCCTGTATCTCTATATATATATATAATACTAATATATTATATAGATATATATATATATTATATTATAATATATTATATACACTATATATATATATATATATATATATATATTATATATTATATATCTATAGATATTATATATAGATATATATAGATATATATATATATCTATATATATATAGCTGCTGTCGCCGCCGAAGTCCAAGATATAATCTAGTGCGCCGCGTCCAGTGAAGTTGAGAACCTCTGAAAGAGTAGCGGACCAATACGCAATTCGTGCCAAGGCAGTCTCATCTCCGGGAGAGGACAGCAGTAGCTCCAGCCCGATACTTGGGCGGATGGTGCGCAGTTTATTTTGCACTATAGTAATCCAACTTCCTGCCCAAATGTGTGTGAACTGATCTAGGGATTGCCGAGCGCAGATCCGTAGCCGGCACTGCAAAATGTGATAGAGTTGGGTCTTCTCAGCTGCAGCTTTGCCAAGGCATCAGCTTCCTCATTACGGCAACACCACATGTGCCGGTACAGACGTCGGCCTCCGCCTCTTGAGCAGATAAGCCATCAGGATGGCATGACCAGCGGATGGGGAGAGTTAAAATACACACAGTGAGAAGAGCACTACAAGAATCACAAAACATTGTAAAAGAGACATCCGGAAGAGTAAGAATAATCCAGAGAGCATATAAATAGCACTTATTTCAGCCTGTAAAAACAGATGAAAACACTGGGAAGGCTGACGCTTTGTTAAACGATGGGAATACGGCACGTATCCAACTCCTTAGTCTGATTTGGAATCATCAGTAAAGACAGGGACCGAACTCTGATGTGTGCAAAAGTGGATCTAAAAAAAACTGGGCACGCTCAGCCCAGGAGGTAAGGACCCTTTTGAGAGCGGAAGGCTTTTGCAGAAGACACTTCTGGGAGGAAAGCCATGGACCGACTGTCGTAAGCCTATGCAGGGAGATCCGTAAAGCCAGGGAAGGATAGCGTCTCCATTAATAGCTGTCAATCGGAAACCAAGGGGCTTGGTAAGCTTCTTCGCCCATGGTAAAGTTGCGGATCCTGAATCACAAGACACCAGCACGCAAAGCTATTGAGTCAGGGAGCGTTGGAGGCGGATACCAAAATCTTACAGGAGGGACTGGCGTTGAAGATATAATGGGAGGACACAGCATCCACCAATAGGACTGGGATGGGAGACGAACTGAAACGCCCCGGTTGCAGGACGGACCCCAGTATGATTGTTACCGACTCCAGCATCCGCAGTCAGAGTGGGTGTGGCAGAGGAGTACACTTTACATCCATATTCAAGCTTCGAAAGGATAAGTGAGCGGTGAAGATAGAGGGACTGTAGCGCGATCAGCCACCAGGGCTGGTGTTGCGAGAGGACTTTCAGTAGATCCATGGTCCGGAGACAGTCAGTCTGAGACCCGAAGGTGTGATGTAACCAAGTCAGTCTACTTGTCAAAAATGAGTCCTAAAAACCGGGTCTCTTCCCTACATGGTTATTCTCTTATGTAAAGATACAGGTGCTGGGTCGGGATGATCCACGGGTTCTGCAAAAATGAACAGCTACAGTCTCGTTGGAGAAAAACCGGAAGCCCACGATTCGTCGTCCCATTTTCACAAACTTTATCAATAGCAAGTGAAGGTCTTCTCTCGCAACCGACATCTGAAGCAGCAAAAAAGAGATTCATCCACGTATCAGTTACTAACCATTACCCTCTGCAGTACATCAACATACCATGATGGCCACAGCGAACAAGAGCTACACTCAAGACGCTACCTTGGGGGATGCCACCTGGAAGCGGGGTTCAGAAGACAGTTGATGCAAACTCGAACTATAGAAACCCGGGTGGCTAGGAAACGCTGGAGGAACACAGGCAAACGACCTCTGAGCCTAAAACTCAATTACGAGATGAATAATACAGTGTCTCCAAGCCGTGTCGTAGTAAGCTTTTCAGGTCGAAAAAATATGGTCACATGGTGTGGTCGAGAGAGGCGAATCCCCGATATGGATGAATCTAAGGAAAGAAGCACTTCCGTTATTAGAGTGATGCATTACGGAATTTTTTGTTTTGTTTTTTCACACTGAGAACGGGAGAAAAGTTTTCCCGTTCCAAAAAAAAAACCATACAAGTCGACTAGTGTTTTTACACGCTGTTTTTTGTTTTACGAATATACTTACACACACATGAAGGTAGGGATATGGCCGGAAATTCTTCGGTGGAGTGGTCCTTCCCAGGCTTAGGGTATCGTATCACCACCGCCACGCCAGCTACTTGGAAGTTCCATTCAATTCCAGATCCTATTATAGATGCACAACAAAAAATCTAGAGCCTCATCTCTTAGATGACAGGAGCATCGCTATGGTACATCATCTTTGCCTGGGGAAGTGTCAGCGCCAAACCTCCATGGCTTTGACATAGCTCACGAGGTGTAAAAAGAACATTGTAAGATTCCCCGCCTTCTGGTTGAAAACAGCGATGCTCTCTGTTCCTGTCGCAGTCTGTCCCTAGCACTTTGGAGACGCAAGGTCTGTCTGCGCCACTGATACAAAATGGGAAGCAAATTCCTCTGCTACAGTCAAGGGATCTGCCACAGGGTCCTCCCATTAATCGATAGTAGTAGAAAACTGGAGGGCAGGATGGGATAAACTTCCCCTTCATTTTCCCTCCTCCTTGCAAACCTTTGGACACCGGGGTAGGATGCACAGATCGTACTTAATAAGCCCTCCAAGAGAATGACGAGGCCTCTTTCATAACCCGTCGGTATCTAGCTCTTGAACATGTGAAGTATTTTTAGGTCTACTGAAGTTGGCCGCGACCGCGAGATTTGTATTGAGTCTCAGCACGGCGGGAGTGACTCTCGTGGCCGTTACAGTCCTGAGTCACCACGGAACAGGTCGGCGAGAGAAAGATCCAGCTGGCGGGGGATGTCAGCCGAGCTGCAAAAATGGATTCGAGACACAAAAGTAATCTACGACTTCATTATTGTTGGAAAGTCATCTATATGATGTTAAAAAACACAAGCCTTTTGAAAGCCCTCCAGGGTCTGCACGAGAGTGCACCATTTGAGGAGACATCGAGGAAGGCGGTCAGAGGTACACTGCTTTAAGTAGTATGGATAATGGTCACTTCCGAAGAGAATCTGAAACCTCCCATGAGAAGTCGAGGGCCGACCTGTTCGGAATGCAGAGTGATAAGGTCAATAAACAGTTCAATGTCCCGTCTTGCGAATGCGAAAGTGTGGTTTCCTCGGTTTAATATTATTTAGGTGTTGCCATTTATAAGAGAATACCGCCCCCTCGACGATTCTGGGTGAGCCAGACATGAAACAAAAGTAAGAAGAAATAATACAAGATAAGGTCATAAAAATTACACATACAAAGCGACAGAATGTTTTAAAGCCATACAAATATGGTTCAAAACTAGACATTTCATGGATATTCAGTAGACACGATAGAAAAAGAGGCAGGCGACAAAAAAAAACTTGTTCACTCAGGAACTGGTGCATGTCTACGTTACGCTTAATTCCCATGCAAGAAGCTAAGGGGGGGAAAAAAGGGGGGGGGTGACACGTTCTGTAGCTTCCTTGTTCCCGTGTTTGATGTAGTGTCGGAGGGAGTTAGGGTGTGTGGATGCGTGGGAGGGAGGGTGTGTGTGTGGTTGGGTGGGAAAGAGGAAGAGGGTGTGTTTATAGTAGTGACAGCTGTGGTGTTGGTGGTGAGATGCGTGTGAGACATGAAGAGGAGGAGGGAAAACCGGCGAAAGGAAACTTTTTTTTTACCCTTCTATTATTCATGTCTCACACCATTCATTCTCTCACCACTAGTTGGTGGAAACAGAGTAGAACCAACCTCGGAAAAACGTTCTTAAAGAAGACAAAGCAAGCAAGTCTTTGACATTTTCCGATGTCGTTCTAACCTCTTTTCCACCAAACTAGTTACCCAATCATCATTTAGAGCCTGCATGCACAGATTTAGACCAGATTTTGAGTGTTCCCGTCTCCATGCTATTTGGCTCATGGACTTGCCACCACTGTACAAAGGACTATAGTGTCTTCTTAACAATGGATGATTTGTCAGGCAAAAGGCATCTGTAGACCTGGGGAGGGGGGTAGAGGAAGGTGGGTGGAGGGGGAAATTTAGGCGCCAGGAGCAAAGATGGCAACCTTCCCCTTCATACATATCTAGTGCAGCCTGAGCGATGGGAGCACTGTGAGGACTAACATCCAGCCCAGTGAGATGTCAGATATACGACAACCCGAGAAATTTTTACACATCACTGAGAAGGGTGTGCAAATAAATCGGAGATGTCTTGTCCTAAGTTTTTTTTGGCAGCACTATATATATTATATATATATATATATATATATATATATATATATATATTATATATATATATATATATAGATATATGTAATATATATATATATATATATATATATATTTATATATATATATATATATATATATATATATATATATATATATAATATATATATATATATATTATATATATCTATTTATTTATTTATTATTTATTTATTTATTACAGTGGAGTCGACCCTAGCGCATATGAACTTATGTTAAAAGGAAAAAGGGATGGATATTATAGAGACAGGATGGGATGGACAGCAGAGTGGTATATGAAGGTGGATGGATAGGTAAAGGAAGGAAATCTGCTAATTTGAGTGTTTGAAAAGGTTGGACCAAAAATATCTGGTGGATTTTATAGTCATTAAAATTTGTTGTTTGTAGGGCCGAAAATGATTTAAATGGTTGAAATGGATCGCGATTACAAAATAGTCAATCTTCATCATCTCGTTCTGCATGGCGTTCCACATGAAAAATCCAATGCGGAATATTGTGTTAATAAAAATAACGAAGCTCCAAAGTGATTTGTTGGTTCTCTTCATCATATTAAATGGATAACGACAAATATTTCGTGGCTTGTATCTTAGAGCATATTGCATATTTAGTAATGTTTTATGGGTGTTGCAGTCCATGGCCCGAAACGAAGTCATTATGAAGGTTGAGCGACGACCTTCGTTGACAGGAAGGGTACCAAAAAAGAGATTTTTTTCGGAACGAAGAGCAGCGACGTAGGTCGGCACAAAGACACGGTCACTTCGTGTCTTTGACGACCGTCGTCGCTGCTCTTCGTTCCGAAAATATCCTTTTTATGGTCCCCTTTCTTTAGTCAACGAAGGTTGTCGCTCGCCCTTCAGCATGACTCCGGTAGGGGGCCCATGTCTTTAGCGGCTAATGGTCTGCAACACCTCTAAAAAACATTACTGTATCTGAAATATGCCTAGAAAGTGTAACCGTAAATATTCCTCAATCAGTTAATATAACGCGGCAAATGGTCATATGCCCTACGGGGGGCCCGCTGGGAGGGGCCCGACCCCGCCGGTGAGCCTCTGAGCAATTCCCAGCGGCCAAACGTCGTACACTTCCGTCGGGCCGCCGGTAAGACATACGGAGGGCCTCCGGGAAACCCCTCCGTCTTTGTGTTTTGCTGGGCAAGCTGTTGGCTATAAGAAGAAGATAGGAGGTTGAGCCTTTATTCTAAAGATGACAAACTCTACAGACCTAACTAGCACCCCTCTTCGAGCCTCTCGTGCTGTACACTAACCTAACCTGCCTAACCTAACCTACCCTAACCTACTCTAACCAAGGGGGGGGCTCCGGCCCCCTCGACCACCCCCTGGGTTTTATACTTACTACTTAGATTCGCACTACTTTCTCAAACTCGTCGTACATTGCGCATCTCGCTGGACTTAGTTTTTTCAGGAACCTGAAATTTATTATCGGCATGTAGGAAAAAGTAAGGATCGGAAACTCATTAAAATATAAACAGATGTGTTAAGGACAGTAAGTATAATACGTAGAGCAACATTTGGGTCAAGCTTAGCGTGGAGCCCTTGTTCTTAGATTTTTCCCCCAGTTATTTCAGAAGAGTATTGGTCAATGGGGAGTTTTGGGGTTGAAAATGCTATTTACATTTCTTTTGCTGTGATTTCAATTATTTATACCTTTTCATTATACAGAAATACTGTATACCCCTTAATCTTAAATACCCCTTTTCACCCACCATTTGGGGGTTTAGGTTAGGTTATTAGGTAAGCATGGAATTTTTTTGGGTTATATTTTACTAGTTAGGATGCATATAAGGGCCCCGGGCGGGGGTGGCGGAGGAGGTATTTCAGCCCCAAATGTGTAATATGGGCAGCAATGATATGTGATAATACGATTGATAATTTTAATAGACAGCTACTAAACAATCCAGATTTCATTAGTTAGAAAAACTAGGTTATCTAAACAATTGATTTAGTTTAGGTAAATTGAATTAGTTAAGTTGAAAAAAATAATGTTTGACAAAAACAAAATATAAAACAATGGGGAGTTCTGTTTCAGAATGTCCTGTGTTTTAAAAATATGCCTTCAGATTATCTCTATAAGTGGCAGGTTAGCTATATAAATGTGTACATAACTCTGAGTTAGAGGGGAAAATAACCTGCAGATACATAACAGCATTATTTATCACAGTAATCTGACATTATAAGCGAACATGAAGCATTAGTCAAATCAATTAGCACTGTCATATTTTTATTTCATTTCATCTGCCTATTTTCGTCGACAGTTCCAGTTTTGATCTTTCATGATATTACAGTACACCCAAAATATACATTTAATAAGCTTTAACAGTATTCCTGCATTCAGAGATTACATACCAGGTGGTATGGTGGTATCCAACAATGAAATACAAAATTTTTCTTCATTTTAGTATCCAAGTGGATCTGTTACCAAAATGTCTGCGTCGCGAGTGTACCAAGTCGGCGACAGGTCTCAGTTGTTTGTTTTTGCGAGAATTCCTTTGGCGACAGTTCATAAAACCTATTCACGTATCCCTACACCCTACCCCCAATACACTATAGTCGCCACTGCACATATATGTTCAGGCGCCATATATTAACAATTTTATCATCACTACAGATACATAATTGTATGTGCCCCTAAAGAGGCATGCACAGTAGTTTATATTAAGTACCTGTTTCAGTGGCACATACAAGTCTACAGTGATGCTATAATTAGTAATATTTAGCGCCTGGCGACAAAAGGGCAGTGGCGACTATAGTGTTATTGACGGTAGTTGGTTTGACGGGGCCCCAGATTCCTAGCATTCACCCTATCAGCGACAAATTTCCATTACAACATAATCAAAATAGTCGTCAGGTAGCTACAAAGGTACGCCAGTACACTTCCGTACTGTGCGTGGGCAGAGAGGGCAGTAGAGGAAAATTGTGAGGTCAAAAGCCACAGTCTGAGCTGTGGCGTCGTCGTTTCCATGGGGAACGGCGGGGATTTGTTTACATACCACCGTGAGGCCCCAAAAGCATTTGATAGAGGGGAAAAGAAACCCGAAAAGGCGCAAGCCGCTCAAATTCTTCTTCTCAAACAAAGCCCTGGAGTCCAACGGTTCATCATTAAGTCATACTACAATATCTTGTAAAATGTATTAGTTACCGTCATATGTCGTTTTCTTATTTTACCGTTTCGTACAGAGTTCTATACTCATGTGGTACGTGTTCATGTGTCTGTTGGCTCAGCACTGGCTACTGGCCACTGCCCCCAAAAATAGCAGCAGTCCAAGTCCCCAATCTCGGCCCGCTGTCGCGTGGGCAAGTGTCTGTTTACGAAAAGCAGTCCGTTTACTAACAAAGGCAAAGAAAACGGGTGTTGAGGGGAATCTAATATATAAAGGGCAATGTCCATATGTTTGTTACCGTACTCCTCCCACAGTTTTTGTCGGAGAAGGCTGTAAGTGGTCTCATTAGAACCGGAAGGCTCTAACTTAGGTTTTTACGGTTTTATTTTTTCAATTCGGAGACTTTTCGGAGACTTTTTAGGAGACTTCATTTTTCGGATATTATTGGTTAGGAGGGGAGAGGACGGGAAGGGGACGGACGGGACGGGACGGGACGGGACGGACGGACGGACGGACGGGACGGGACGGGACGGGGACGGGACGGGGACGGGGAGGGAGGACGGGATGGATGGGAAGGAAACGGTGGGGCGGAGCGGACGGGACGGGATGGGACGGAAACGGGATATTATTATGCATATTATTATGCAAAAAAAATAAACACGGGCAACCGCCGGGTATCCTGCTAGTACTTACTGTGAGGGCTGAGAACGTGGAGAATGAGGAGTAGGAAAGAAGAGAAGGAGAAAGAGAATGAAGGAAGAGAAGAGAGAGCTTTGAAGACGGAGGTGGATAGGGAGAGAGGCAATGGTGTTTATGCTTACGCCACATCTTCCTTATCAGCCCGCTAAAGGGTGGGCAGCAGCCACCTGCAAAGTCGCTGACGATAGGCATTCTGCAGATGAACGTCCGCGAGGGTGAGAGAGGGTGAGAGAGAGTGAGGGAATGAGAAGGCGAGGAGAAGGAAGATTAACGCTGAACCAAGACTCCTCTCTCCTCGCCGTCACCTTGCACCTCACTTCGTGGGTGTCAGCACTGAGATACCCTTTGACCTGTAACCACGAGCCCACGCCTCGCCTGCCTGCTTGGAGGAGAGGAGACAGGAGAATCTTTCTAGACTTGGTGGTGTGCAGTCCTGCGTCGCGGTGACGTCTAGCGAGACTAGTGTATTAGTGTCTGGCCCGCATGCCTAAGGTTGCCGACCTGGTTGGTAAGGAAACTATACGGAATACGATACCACTTTTCCAGCCTGCAGTCTGAGAATACGACATAGACCCTAGTTACCAGCCCGC
>JACEEZ010026439.1:0-10611 GCA_016584305.1 Chionoecetes opilio
ATTCCCCCCCAAAACTCTTCCCCCCCCCCCCCACCCCCCCCCTCCCTCACTCCTCCCTCCTCACTCCCCCCCTCCCTCCCTCCCCTCCCTCCCCCTCCCTCCCTCCTCCTCCTCCCTCCCTCCTCCCTCCTCCCCCTCTCCTCTCCCTCCCTCCCTCCCTCCTCTCCCCCTCCCTCCCCTCCTCTCCCCCCCTCTCTCTCTCTCTCTCTCTCTCTCTCTCTCTCTTCTCTCTCTCCTCTCTCTCTCCTCCCCCTCTCCTCTCTCCTTCCCCCCTTCTCTCTCCCCCCCTCCCTCCCTCCTCCCTCCCTCCCTCCCCCCCTCTCCCCCCCTCCTCTCTCTCTCTCTCTCTCTCCTCTCCCCTCTCTCTCTCTCTCTCTCTCTCTCTCTCTTCTCTCTCTCTCTCTCTCTCTCTCTCTCTCCTCCCTCCCTCCCTCCCTCCCTCCCTCCCTCCCCCCTCCTCCTCCCTCCCTCACTCCCTCCCACCCCCCGCAGGACACCTTGGCGGCATGGGAGGCGCTCTACGAGTATTCCAACACGAGGGTGACGCACGGGACACCAAAGCTCACCGGGGACCGTGGAGCCGCTACACGACCACTCCCAGGCACACACCTTCTTCATCACCAAGGACAACTTCCTACACCTGCAGACACAACAGGTCAGCCTTGCGTGCCCTCCGTCTTCATATAAAAGCATAAAAAGGAACGTTAGCACAACAAGACAAGATAATATAACAAAGAGAAGAAATAAGCAGGTAGATGAGAATAAAGAGAAGAAAAAAACTAAGGCAAAAAAAACCAATAGCAAAACAAGACGACTTAACAAAACAGGAAAAAATCTGGATAAATCGTACAGCCAAATTCCCAACATCCGACCTCCAAACATCCGACTTGTCCAAACAACCAACTTTTTTCACCACCACATTGTGTCTTGTTTTGGCCATTTATTTATTTATTTATTTATTTATTTATTTATTATTATTATTATTTTTTTTTTTTTTTAATATATTTTTTTAGAAAACATTGATTTGCGGCTTTATTTATGCATGAATTTTACTTTCGCATCTACCACTGGATCGGCCTTCAAGAGCTGCATCTTTTATGTTCTATACCATTTTGTCCTTACGTTTATGGTTACTGTGATATCCGAACATCCGACTATTCCAATTATCCGACCTACCTTCGGTCCCCCCAAGGTCGGATAATTAATACTTAGCTGTATATACAATTTAGGTCATGGTCCATATAAAAGCTATAAAAAGGCAACATTAGCAAAACAAGGCAAGATGATACACAGGCACACAGTTTCATCACCAGGGACAACTTCCTCCTCCTACAGACACAACAGGTCACCCATACGTGACATTCACATATGTTTTTTGTCCTTGTTTTGTTATGCTGAGTCATCTTGTTTTGCAAATGGTTTTTTTTGGCTTTAAGTAGTTATACATGTACAGTAAATCTAGTAATATATGTACAGTAAATTTGTCTCACTATAACGAGCCAATTGGGGGAAGGGGGTGACGTTATATCCGAGTGATCCGAACTTTTAGCATATGACAAGCTGTGTTCGTTATATGAGGTGAAAGTTCCCTATTTCTGACCATTCTGTGTATAATGAACTTTTTTTGTTACACTACATAGGTGAAAGTTTATATAGTTAGGTACAGGCAGCCATCACAAATACTACAGCTAAGTATTAATTATCCGACCTTGGGGGGACCGAAAGTAGGTCGGATAATTGGAATAGTCGGATGTTCGGATGTACTTAAAATGTCCACCACAGTCGTCTTGCCGATGTTAAATTCCCGACCTATATCTTGTCTAGGAACACCTCGTTCTACTGTCCTTATAATATTCACTTTCTGTTCAATGTTCAACACAACACACCAACGTTTAGCACTTGTAGACGACATTAGTCACTGTAGAAAGTACAATAAATGGCCAAAACAAGACACAATGTGGTGGTGAAAAAAGTCGGTTGTTTGGACAAGTCGGATGTTTGGAGGTCGGATGTTGGGAATTTGGCTGTACATGCATACAGGGAAATTAAAACATTAGAGAGTCCAAACATATAGAGATCAGAAGAAGCGAGGGTTTACTATACATGAACCATAACTTATATTGTATGCATCGCTTATTTGTATTTTTGTGGTCAATGAATATCTATCTATATCTGTATGTCTATCTGAATATCTATCTATATCTGTATGTCTATCTGAATATCTATCTATATCTGTATGTCTATCTGAATATCTATCTATATCTGCATGTCTATCTGAATATCTATCTATATCTGTATGTCTATCTGAATATCTGTATGTCTGATATCTTATCTTATATCTTACTCTACAAACACACCAAATCACCTCACAACCTCTCTTGACCTAACACACACAGGTGGACGGCAAATGGGGCAGCGTGCGGGTCCAGGGCAAAGGTCGTGGGTCAGCCGTCCTCCAGCTGACCTCTAAATACCACATAGCGGACGCCAAACACCTGACCGCACCCCCCACGCCCGCCTTCCGTCTCATGACCCGAGCGACCTGGCACGGACACAACGGCTCGGCTCTGACCTTCGCGACCTGTGTGCGCTGGCTGTTCCGGGAGGCTGGGGACAACTCAGGGGTGGCGGTGCTGGAGGTCACGGTGCCCACGGGATATGGCACCTCGGAGGACACTCTCGAAAGGATCGTGACGGAAGGGAAAGTGCCGAACCTACGGAGGGCGGAGTTTAAGGACCGAAAGATTATGTTCTTCTTTAAAAAAGGGCGTTTTGTTTTTGTTATATTATTATTTTTTTTGTTGTTGTATTATAGTAAGTATTTATATTTAGTATTTTTTTTTAGTAGCAGTAGTAGAGTAGTTAGTAGTTTTTTTGGGTTTTTTATTGCAGTAGAGTGAAAGTAGTATTTATTTTTGTGTTGTAGAAAGTGTAGTAGTAGTTTTTTTGGGTGTAGTCCCAAGAGTAGTAGAAAGAGTAGTAGTTTTTTTGTTTTTTAAGTAGCAGTAGTAGTAGTAGTAGTAGTTTTTTTGGGTTATGGGCAGTAGATTTGGGGTGGGGTTTTAGTAGTATTTTTTTTGTTAGTAGCATTTAGTAGTAGTAGATTTTTGTTTTTAAAGTGGGCATTTAGTAGTAGTCAGAGAAAGTAGTATTTTTGTTGTTGGGAGCAGGGTAAAAAAGTAGTAGTAGTAGATTTTGTTTAGTAGCAGAAAGTAGTGTAGTAGTAGTAGTATTTTTTTTTTAAGTAGAGTAGTAGTAGTAGTAGTACCCCGGCCTCCCTATTTAACGCTTTTGAGTTACTTTGGGGGGAAAAATCGGCTTTTAAGTAAAAAAATGGGGTTAAAAAACGAATTCCTTTTTCCCTTTGACCCCAAAATTATATAAGTCGAGATGGTTCTTACAAAAAAAAAACCCAAAAACCAACCCTCTCATAAAATGCAGTCATACATTAATTTGTGAGCATAGAAATAGAAATAAATTTAATTTTAAAATTTTAAAGGATAAAATAGAAGTTGTATCAATATTTTAAAAAGAAACTTGAGGCTTGAGGGACAAAAATGGGGGGCTGGGGGGGGTGGGCGGCAGAGTTACTTTGGGGGGAGGTGGGGGCATCACGTCGGAAGGGCGAGAAGTAGACTGGCTTGGGATGTTTTTCAGAAGGGTTTTTTGAAAAAAATGATTTTATAGTTGTCTTTTTGTGTTTGGGGGACTTTTTTTTGATGAAGCATCTTTTTAGGCAGTGAGAGCAATTCTGACGGTTTTCAAAAATTTGGGGACTGCGTTTCACGGTTTGGGAGGGTTAAATTTTTCAATGCCCTGAAGCCACTTTCAAATTTGGAGATAACATCAGCTAAGAAACTTTAGTTAAGTGAAGCGCGGCTCGGGTTTACTTCCTCTGCAGTTTCCTCCTCTTTGGCTCTGATTGTTTATGGCCATTAAGTCTTCGTTGGAGTTCCCCATATGAGATGCCCAAAAAAGCTCAAAAAAATCTTCTTCTCCCTTTGTCCATACCAGCGATGTGCAAAGGTTTTAAAAATTCTGCCCCGACAGGAGTTGGTTAAAGGGAAAAACCTTTTAAAATTGTGGACACAAATTTTGGCCAAAAATTTTCCAAACAAAACATATATGGATGGTGTGACCCCCCAACCCAGTTTCAGCAATTTGTTTAATAGATTCTTTATGTTGAATTCCTTCCAAAATGACGAATGGGGAGATTTTTTGCAGCGGGGCCACAGCCTTAAACATTTTTTTGAAGGGGTTTTCGAAAGGAGATAATAAGCTTAAAAAAAGCAATTGCCCCTTGGTCCATTGGTTTTGGGTTGTGTGTGGTGTTTTTTTGGTTTAAAAAAAATTTCCCCTCGAATGTTTCGACAAGTCAGAAATTTTTTAGGGGGGTGGGGGGGGTTGTCAAAGGGGCAGCATTTCATTTTTGAAACAAAATTTTCCCCACAGTAGCGCTTCCCCGCAGGGGGAAAAATAATTTTGGTTTAACCAATCCGGAATATGTTTGTTTGGGCCAAGCCTTTTTTTCTAGACGGGAAAAAGACTGGCAGACATCCTTAGCATGACCCTTTAAAGGCCCCAGGGTTTTTTTAATAGCCCAAAGAGGAGCTCTTTGCTGAAATCACCCTTGCATTGCCACCAAAACCCGCCCCAGTGACACTCATCCTTGGGGGCTTTTTTGACCTGGGCTTTCTTCCCTCCCGGGGTATCACTGCCTCTTTGGCATTCTTTCCAGTAGAGTTTCCCGTTTCACAAAGTGAACACTTTGGGCTGCTGTGTACCCCCCGTCCTCGATTTAAATTTTGAGCAGGAGGGAAGCCTAAACAGTTCTTTTTCAGCCCACGCTGCCTCCCCAAAAACGGTTTTTCCCAGTGCAGATGATTTCCCGTTCTTGAACCTTTCCAAAACCCGGCCCTTTTTGCCAAATTTAATGGGGGAGGAGAGCAGCTCCACTAGGCCCGCACTTTCCCCCATTTCCCTTTGCCAATTTAAATTTATCAAAAAAGTGGGGGAGCTTTTTCCCGCATCAAAAATGTTCGTCATTGGGGAGTCATTTTCCCGGTGCACATGTCGTCCCCCCATAATGCCAAAAAGTTTTTACCCCTCTTCCAGATAGGGGGGGACCCCCCCCATGCCTGTAGCAACTTCGGGTGTCAAAAAAGGAAATAGAAATTTTTCCCCTTGATTTTAAATTTTTTCTTTTCCTTTTTAATTGCACCACGTCGGGAAAGGCAAAAATTGGGAAAAAAATTCGCGATGTCTTTTAATCCCCATCCCTTCATCACTTTTTTTTCAAACCCCTTTAATTTAGTTTCTAAATTTTTAGATTTTTTTACCCCTTTTAGGCTTTGGAGAAATAGCACTACCCCCCCTAGCAAACCGCTTGTAGAAATTTTGCAGCGTTTCACCGATAATGGACGATAAAAGAAGCACTGGAAAAACCACGTTTATCTTTACCCCGCAAAACGTAAACAAACCATACGGGGGGGGGAAACTGAGCTTTTTGCCTTTCGTTGGGTCTTTATGGGTAGTATATTTATAAAATAATTTTTTTTGTGGGTTTGGTAATTTCTCTTTTTTTCATTTTTTTCATATTTTTTGTCGGGGAAATTTTTGCGTAACTTCGAATTTTTTATTTTTAAAACGATTTTTTGGGGGAAAAAAAGTTTTTTTCGAACTCTGAAAAGCCTTAAACGAACCTGCGTTATACGAGGGAGATTTTAGTTTGTATTTTTTTGTTAGTAGCAGTGTAGTAGTAGTGAAAGTATTTGTTTGTTAGTAGCAGTAGTAGTAGTAGTATTTTTTTTGGTTAGTTTTGTATTTGTAGTACATTTTTTTTGTATTTTTTCTTTTGTGTGTGTGTGTGTGTGTGTATGAAATATTTCTGGTGTTTTATGTTTTAATCGTTTGTTTATTTGGTTACTGTTCGCTAATTCTTTTTTCTCTCCTTCTGCCTCTATTTTCATCTTCCATCCTTCCTCCTCTCTTCATCTTCCATCCTCCTCCTCACTTCATTTTTTATCTCTCCCTTCTCTCTCCACCTCCCCACCACCACCACCTCCTCCACACAGCTGACAGGCAGCAAGACGTGTGTGGAGTTCTGGGTTTGGAGCGATGGTTCCCGGCCCCCAAACCTGACCGCGTCCTGCCCGTCAAAGTCTATGAATATTACCCCCCGGGTACTTCTATGTTTTTTGGGGGATGGTTAATAATAGGGGATTTTAGTTAGTGTTTTTTGGGAGTGTAGGGGAGAGCGGGGCAGGTTGCATCGAGGGTAGGTTGCATCATTGCCTCTAACTCGCATTAATTTTTTTTATTATTATTATTGTGTAGTAGTAGTAGTAGTAGTAGTAGTAGTAAGACGATGTACGGTGATAACATGCGAGTTAGAGGCAATGTTTGAAACCCTACCCGCGATGCAACCTGCCCCTCTCCCTACTAGTGTATTGATGTGTTTTGGTCAATTTTGTTTGACACCGAATTCACTTTGGGGGACGAAACTATTTTTCCGTAGATAACAGTCAAGGTCGCCACCTGCAATCATGTCGCCAGGTGCCATATATTACGAATTATAGCATTACTACTGCTGTGTATGTGCCACTGAAGATACACAGTAGTTTATATCATGACTGTATAAGCTACCCTGTTTCAGCGTTGTTTTATGCTTTGTATCTGCAAGTAGGCTATAGACGGTTTCAAATTTCACTACTCGTTTTTTTTCTTCGGGCGACGACGGCTGCGGTACGACACTCAGTAAATAAACACTAGATGGCGACTTTATTGTTGGTAGCCACTTTGTAGATATTTTTGTCATTTGTTCATTTATAGCCCTAATATGACACAGATGAAGACACAAAATGACACAGACTCTCCAGATAGCCCCTTCTAACTGTCCTGAAATCATGGATGTAGAAATGTAACAATTAACGCCACCACACATCTGTACATCGCAAAAAAAGGTTGTCCTGGCGACTTTAGTGTTATCTACGGTAGTGAGTTTTGATTTGTTTTGAATTAATCTGCTAACCGTTTCTGTCGCAAATCACTTTTTTTTTTTTCTTCTTTTTTTGTGTGTGTTGTGATTTCCCCAACAAAATCAAAAAATTTCCCTTTGGGCCGGGGTGCGTCGTGTGCGAGTCGTCAGGAGCGTTTTGGAAGCTCGGGGAATTTACAGATTTTGATTGCGTATTATTTAAAAACGTGTGACTGGATGCAAAAAGTGACAACATATTGTTGATATACACTCGTTAATGGCTATATTTTGACTGCATTCAATCAGGACTAATGAAATGGTCTGCACGATTACTTTAAGTCTCTCTCACACTGTTTGAACATTTAACTCCTCCTCCTCCTCCTCCTCCTCCTCCTAATCATCTCCTCCTCTTCCTAATTATCTCCTCCATATCCTCCTCCATCTCCTCCTACATATCCTCCTCCTCTTCCTCCTCCACCTCCTCCTACATCTCCTCCTCTTCCTCCTCCATCCATCTCCCCAACATCTCCTCCTCCTCCTCCTCCTCCCTCCTCCCCCTCCTCCCCCCAACATCTCCTCCTCCTCTTCCTCCTCCATCCTCTCCCCCACATCTGCTCCTCCTCCTCCTCCTCCCCTCCTCCCCCCCTCCCCCAAAACATCTCCTCCTCCTTTTCCCTCCTCCATCCATCTCCCCCAACATCTCTCCTCCTCCTCCTCCCCTACATCTCCTTCCCCTCCTCCTCCTCCATCCATCTCCCCAACATCTGCTCCTCCTCCTCCTCCTCCTACATCTCCTTCTCCTCCTCCTCCTCCATCCATCTCCCCCAAACATCTCCTCCTCCTCCCCCTCCTCCTCCTCCTCCACCCCTCCTCCTCCTCCTCCGCCCCCTCCTCCTCCTCCTCCCCCTTTCTGGTACTAACACATCCCCCCTCCACAGAGCTATTCGAGGTGGAGCTCCTAGAGATGTCCTCCGTCGCGCTGGACATCTGCCAAGTGTTGGGTCCTACCAATGTCCAAACTGCCCCATTCTCTCCCACTACAGCAGCCACCCCCCCCCTGGCCCGCCCCCCCAAACCCTAGGCCTCTTTCTCCTCACCCTCCTCTGGGCCTCCTTATGGCTACCTAAAAGTTGAGGTTTTGTTGCAGTAGTGTTTACGATGTCACAAGAAAACGTAAAAAATAAGGGAAACTACGAGAGGCCGCGAGAACCTACACGAGGTAGTTCCTGTCAATTGTAGTGTTTACGATGCCACAACTATTACAACAACTATTGATACAGCTACCACACCCGTAAAGCCAAATGCCCGCAAGAGTTGTAGTTTGAGGCTGAGTTGGGGTGTTGTTACTCAAGATATCACTGTTACTACAACCATCACACAGAGCAGCCAATTGCCCGTAAGTGTTATATTTTGAGGTTGTGTTGTAACGTTACCGATGATGCCACAACTATTACTACAACTACTACAACTACAACTGTCACACACAGAAGCCAATTGCCCATAAGTGTTGTAGTTTGAGGCTTTTGTTGTAGTGTTACCGAAGATGCCACAACTACTACAACAAGCCATTGCCCATAAGTGTTGTAGTTTGAGGCTGAGTTGTAGTGTTACCGAAGATGCCACAACTACTACACACAAGCCCAATTGCCCATAAGTGTTTTTAGTTTCGGCTGAGTTGTAGTGTTACCCATGATGCCACAACTACTACACACAAGCCAATGCCCTAAGTTTGTAGTTTGAGGCTGAGTTGTAGTAGAGTTTATGAAGATACCACAACTATTACAACAACCATTGATACAACTACCACACACAGAAGCGAATTAACCCCAAGTGAGGTTTTTGTTGTTTGTGTTACCCAGGATGCCACAACCATTACTACAGCCCTGTGTGCTCCCTGTGGCAGCGTTGTGGTGCCGCGCCTAGTCATCCAGCCTGTCCCGTTTCCTTCTATTTTACACTGTCCCTGATTTCTGACTTCGCTGTTCTGTTAGTTATAGATACCTCTTCCAGTTTTGCTAATACAGTAAAACCTCTCGTATCCGGACACTCCTTATTCGGACCTCCTTTTTTTTTTTTTTTTTTTTTTTTTTTTTTTTTTTTTTTTTAAGGGGTCGAAATTTCCTAGCTATAATATATACACCTAGTTTTTTTTTTTTTTTTTTTTAGTTTTTTTTTTTTTTTTTTTTTTTTTTAGGGGGCCCAAATTTCCTAGCTATAATATATACTCGTAGATTTTTTTTTTTTTTTTTTTTTTTTTTTTTTTTTTTTTTTTTTTTTTTACAATCCCTCCATATAATCCCCCCCCCATTATTCGGATCCTTGCATTACTCGGACCACTCCTTGGCCCAATTAGTCCGAATACGAGAGGTTTTACTGTATTTCCATTATCTTTCCTTTTTTTTTATGTCTCCTACTCGTCCACCTATTCTCCACTTTGCTATTTTTCTAACTTCTAACACGTAGAAACTGTAGGTGGTAGAAAGTAGTCACACAGGCAGCCTCGTTGGTCTGAGTAGGGCTGTTGCTGTTTGTTCTTCCTTTGCATTCTTTTGTATTCCTGCACACTAACGTCACAGAGGATCACTTACTTTATGTGTTAATAGACAGTTTGCAGGGTACCTAACATTCTGAACCACCTCATTGAAGAAAGTAGTCAGTCAGTCAGTCAGTCAGTCAGTCAGTCAGTCAGTCAGTCAGTCAGTCAGTCAGCCAGCCAGTCAGTCAGTCAGCCAGTCAGTCAGTCAGTCAGTCAGTCAGTCAGTCAGTCAGTCATAATATCCTCACTTGTCATAATCATTGTACATAAATTTAAAGGAAAGTGATTTATAATGAGAATATGCCAAATACTACAATACACTATTACAATGATACAGTTATAATACCCAAATAATATGCAGTTACAATACAAGGACTGATTTATGATTAGCAAGAAAGTCATCGCGTCGTAAAATCAAACCCAGTTTCCCCACGTACGCAATAAACAAATTAGCAAGAAAGTCATCGCGTCGTAAAATCAAGCCACAGTTTCCTCACTCGTACGCAATAAACAATGAGATGTAGCCTGTATATAAACAGAAGGCCTACGTACTATACATATATACGGTAAAACACAGCAAGTGATTAGGACAACCCGGAATCGACATTTACGACGTAGAATGCAAACACAGTAAAATACAGAAAACGGCGACTATTACAACCCAAAACTTTACGACACATCAACCAAGACACAAACTTAAGAATACGTAAATAAATGGCAAATACGATAACTGATGACAATAATAACATAGGAATCGACATTTACGACACACCAAAAAAAGACAAACTTAATACGTAAACAGAAACTTACTCATTAAGACGACATAATAAGAACATAAGAAAAATACGAACATAAGAAAATAAGGAAGCTACAAGAGGCAAAAGATAATGAGACATAGAGGGTCGTATCTGTGCCCCTCGTAATAGGACTTTTCACCCTTAACGCATAGTAGGTCAAACCCGGGCCTTTGTGGTTCCTGCCATGGGGTTAGAGGCTTGTATAGGGGGGGGGGTGGGTGGTGGTGGTTTAGGGTGGTTAGGTTTAGGGGGGTTTGGTTAAGGGTTTTGGTGGTTTTTGGGGGGTTTTGGTGGTGGTTTAG
>JACEEZ010026440.1:0-10864 GCA_016584305.1 Chionoecetes opilio
CGAACATCCCACAGCGTCAGGAGGGCTAAACTGGCCGCCGTCTAAACGGCGTCGTACCAGCCCTGACGCTGCCCCTCTCGGGACTAAACCGGACCTATCCGAGTCACTGCGTCCCCTCTCCACATACCTTTCCAGAACTCCTCTAAGGGGCCCCCTCATGTAATGGGCCTACGTGCCCAACCTTCAGGGTTCGCCTTGGGGTCTGTGAAGCGACTCTAACAAGGGCAGAGGTGCTGGCAGAAACTCGTGAAACACCAGCAGCAAAACTTTCTACGGGTGGGAATGTCTACTGCATAGCGGGGTGAACACCGAGCGAGCGTGCTCTCCCACCGACGGGTCGGGGAAGACTGAACTTCACTGAAGGTTTGGTAGCGCGGCGCGCACAGTGTTGCCTACTCATTTACACTCATATTTGGTCCAAATATATCTACAGAAACCATGAAAAGTCCCTAACGTGTCCCTACGTACAATGCCAATATCCCCACGCCTGTCCCTACATGAAATAAAAAAATGTTAAAACAAGAAATGCACATAACACGTTTTTTTTTTTAATTCAATTTTTGACCAGATTAATGATATCAGAAAATGTATATTATATAACGAGTTAAACATTGACCTTGCCTAATATTCTTCACTTGCAAGTACCATGTGAATATAAAATACAGTGAAGGAAATGGTAATAGTGGTGTACCCACTGTTCATCATTGTACAATATTGTATTATAATTGCACGGAGACAATTAAGGTGGTTCCGTGAACCTGAAGTTGCTACATGAACACGCTAATTTACTTACCTTCAGCCATTTAGATCTGAAGCGTTGTTTTCTTGGCGGAGACTTGTCTTCTTTCGAGAGTTCGCCTCTTTTTTTTCTAGATTTTTTAGGTTTCCTTGCACCAGTCTTTTCCATTGTCTAATATTCTCTGAAGTCAAACTACGGAGGTAGAGTGACTGATCCCCACAGACGATTAAAACAGCTGATGTTATGATGTGTAAGGCCGTGTCTCACGAGCGATATTTTCTGGCTTCTATTCCGGTATTTTGCTACCAAAAGATGCCCGTAGTAGTGGTGTGGTATAGCGAGGCGTCCAGTAGGATAATGCGTCTACCTTCCAATCTGCGCATGCGCCAGAGGACTGTGCTCTCGTGTCGAGCAATGCCATAGCAGCGCGCTAGATGTACGATGTTTCCTTTTCATTTCATCCATCCTGCCTGGGAGGTAAGAGCAAAGACGGTATACTAAAGAAAGACTGGAAAGCTTCAAAATAAGGTGTAGTAAAGGCTAACTGGTTACTCTTTAGTTCTTTCGTCCACTAGATGAGGCGTTAGCGTCAATTGAGCTATGACTATTCTAAAGACACGAAGTGTGAATTGTACAATGCAGATATGTAGATTAAGGAACATGTTTTACTACATTGCCTGGAAATCAACATATACGGATGAAGTCGTTGATGTTACAACACCATGTAAAGGAAACCAAAACAATCATTTGGAATTTCTTAATATACGTAAAACAAATAGGAACAACAAAATCAATGGATCTTTTTCAGATATGTCAAAATAGACACCAAGGAACTATATTGTGGGCAGAAATTAAATAAATTCCGTAATTAAACACTTTAGGTGGTGCCGTTGCAAAATCAGCAGTCAGTACCTCCTGTGCAATCATCATCTCGCGTGGTTGTTTACAATTTTACATCTTTGAATCAACTCGGACGTCCAGTCGTCGACTCGTCCACTCTTTAAGCTACCGTGGTGGTGACAAGACGTGTATGCTCCTGCTCCTCCACCGAAATATTACCGCTACTACCGCTTCCCTGACCACGACACTACACTACGTTGTACTGTGTGCATACATATATGACACCAATTTCACTTAATATATCTAATATTATCCCTGAAATATTAGAAAATAAAAGGCTAGCAATATCTGGAACCACTGAGGTAGTTTTTCGTCCACTCAATAGATGGCGCTCTAAACACAAGAATCGGGTACTATCTGGCATCTTTCTGGCTACACTTATTTGTTATGTTGGATAGGAATATTTCCCGTCTTTCTTTAGTATACAGTCTTTGGTAAGAGCTTCCCAGGCAGAGTTGCCAGATTTGGGGATTTGTCCCTAAATTTGGGGATTTCGGGGCCCTGAAGGGGACATGGGGACATTCACTCTCGATTTGGGGACTTTTGAGGCTTCTGAAAAAAATATGTATTTTATCGCTTAAAATAAGGAAAGGCAAGGAAGAAGTAAGGACACGGGCTGAACGCGAATGAGCCAGAGCTAAAAAAAAATAGACGGTAAATTAAGTTGCCGACTTCGGGTTTTTTCGACGTTCAAAGGTTCAAGATATCAATGATTACCATGAGTTTTTGGACGATTGTAGAACCTGCATGTATGATATGATGTTATTCGTGCCCTATAATCATTACTGAAGATAAGAATTACTGATGAAACCCCCATGTTTCCAAATTTGTCAAGTTTTGTTTCTGGGCTATTGTCTTTCTCATTCTAGTGCCACAGCAGAAAGGATATTTTCCTCTGTAAACAATTTAAAAATAAAACAAAGAAACAAACTCTCAACCAGAGAACTCTAGTTGGACTTCAGCATACAAAGCGGTATTTGAAAGGCCGGGAATGTTTCAATTTTGCTGTAAATGATAAACTAGTCAACATGATGACTTCAGATATCTACACATGCCATGAAAATGATGATTCGAGTGATGATATTATTTGGTATGCAAATGTGTTATTCTATTCTTTCTTTCTGGCTTAGTACAGTATGTCCAGAATATTAGTTGGATTATTTAAGTTCCCCAAGAAGCTAGGAGCATTAATATTTTCAATTATTTCTGTATCATATTTCTAAGCAATTTAAGGAAATATATCATCCCCATCAGCCTAAAGTAGAAAATTTTATTAAATGTATTTTTTATTAAATGCTCATGAGGCTGTATCCTATTACTGCCTTTTTTTGTTTTTGCAGTCCTTGTGATGATGATAATAAAAAAGTGAATTATGCTACTTCATGTGTAATGTAATATATTTTGTAAAACAAAGTATGAATTATTTTATTTGTACGTACATTAAAATCAACATGGCAATTTTAATTTACATGTGAAGTAGCTATGTAGCATATATTTCACCATTTTTATAACAAGTATGGAAAAACATGAAATGGGGATTTTTGGGGATTTTCCCCCGAATATTTAGGGATTTTGAGACCAGACGGTCTGGCAACACTGTTCCCAGGTCGTGCCTCACTCCATGGCCGGAGGCATATTCTCCAGGCTCTCTCCCTTTTCGGCAGACCGCTAGGTTAGGTAAGGTTAGAAAAACTTTAAGTTAGGTTAGGTTAGGTTAGGTTAGGCGCGCTGCTATGGCATCGCTCGACACGAGAGCACAGTCCTCTGGCGCATACACAGATTGGAAGGTAGACGCATTATCCTACTGGACGCCTCGTTATACCACAGTGGCAAAAAGTGCGCGTGTTGTCACACGGCGGTTCGGTTACGAGCATCCTCCTACCAGAGTAGCTAAGATCTTTATTCTTATACGTATCTTAGCTACTCTGCTTCTACTGGCAGTTATAAAATGTCCTTCCCTCTTCGCATTTCCCTTGATAACCATAAATAAACCACTCAAAACCTTACTTGTATTCCTAAATCAAGTAAAAATAGCACACATCACATTATCCCCGTTTCTATAGTAAAACACACGCAGCCTATTAAATATCTGTTTTTATCAACATTTTCCGTCATAACTTCTCATCAACAACTCAAAACTTAACTATATATCTAAATCATACGTAAAAAAATCTAAATAACACGCATGTACCAATCATGCACGTGTCTTGTATATATAGTTAAAAAACCTATTTATTTATCCTACCCTACTCTACCAAACACTATATTTTCCTCCACTCATCTTTATGTTTCTCCTCTCATCTACACTATATTACTATTATTATACAAAATCATACAGCTATATTCCCTATATACAGCACTTATTTTCCCATATGACATATCAGAGATGCTACAACATCTCTTGACCAACCAAGATTGGTCATTTCTCTTTATTTCACTTAAATTTGTAAAATACATCCGTGTAACATGGACTTAAGCTGATCTATCCCTAAATACGGCTAAATAAATATCAATCAATCAATCATTAGGGGCATACGCCGGGGGGCGCGTCGCCTCGCCCACCCTACGACGCCACTCACGGGGGTCACCACGTGCGAGTCCCCATGCAGGCTCCTTTCCCATACCAAGCAGCTCTCGACAAGAAACAACTTGAGGCGAATTTTGGTGAGGAAGCCGTAAGAAGCCGGCTTCTTGCAGCTTGCGTTTTCTGTTAACTCGAGGCACTTTTAAGAAGCCGGCTTCTTACGGCTTGCCCAGCTGGGCCAAGCCGTAAGAAGCCGGAGGAGGCGAGCCCTGGGCCCCACTTCTCACGACTTCTCTCGGCTTCCTACGTCATGATACGTGACGTCAGAGAAAAACAACACGTGGCGGTGTTGCGCGAAATCTTATCAGTGCAAAATCCTGTAGACCCCTCCATTCATCTATCGTATTTCACTAATTTTAAAGCTTAACTGCTGCCCCGATACACGTTACAGGCAACATCGAGTCACTAGCTTCCCATGAGAACACTTACAAGTAATAATAGTTGATAAAATAATACATGATAAAAACCATACTCCTGACTGTTTTTGACGTGGATAATTTAAGCTTTTGAGTAACTATTATTACTTGTAAGTGTTCTCATGGGAAGCTAGTGACTCGATGTTGCCTGTAACATGTATCAGGGCAGCAGTTAACCAGTAAAACCAGTGAAATAAGAGCGATGAATGGAGGTTTACAGGATTTCGCGCCTTGACAATATTTCGCAAAACAGCGGGACAGGCGGAACTAGTAATAGTGAATTACCCCTCTTTTTAATTTTATTCTCTTACTGTCTTCTTTCTAGGGACTTGCAACTAAGCGGGCTTTGTGTTACCCATTTTTGTTGTGCCCTTGGCCAGTTCTTTGTGATGTAAAAAAAAAAAAAAAAAAAAGAATATCGTCGTAGAAATAATGTAATTACAGATAACAGGACACAAGTAAACACACAGATGTACATTCAAAAGCATGGACTTACCTTAAGACCACGTATAAGAATATACAAGGTACCGTAGATATAACGCTATAGTCGCCAGTCAATTGCCACTGCACTAATGTCGCCAGGCACAATATATTACGAATTTTAGCATCCCTACAGACTTTTATGTGCCACTGAAGACATGTAGTGTGATGTACATAATATAAACTACTGTGGATGCGTCTTCAGTGGCACATACAAATCAGTAGTGATGCTAAAATTCGTAATATATTGTGCCTGGCGACATTAGTGCAGTGGCAATTGACTGGCGACTGTAGTGTTATCTACGGTAGAGCAGCTGATAGGTATATATTGTGGAAATGACTAGCATTGCGTTTAATTCAGTATGTCTATGAGAAGATGTGGTTGGCTAGGAGTTGAAGATGACAATTCGTCATTGTGTGCACATTCACCTTTTTTTTTGGCATTAAATCAATCAATCAATCGTCATTGTGAGGTTGTTTTGTTTACAGCTATCAGCTGTGATCGCCGAGCGGGCGAGCCCCGACAAGAAGCTGGCAACTGTCAGCCGTTCTGGCAAGGCACGCAAGCGAGAGAGAAGCCGGCAAGAAGCCGGCTTCTTACGGCTTCCTCACCAAAATTCGCCTTTGCCACAGCCACGAGCCTTGTGGACGCCCCCTTGGCCTCCTCCACGCCGGATTGTCTCTTACAGATACAACCCGATGGGAAGAATCGGTTTCAGGGTAGCGTGCCACATGCCCATATAGTCCCCATTCAGATTAATTAAGAACCATTAAATGTAACCCTTTGTTGCCGATCACTTAGCCAAGCTTTGATTCAACGAAGAACTTTCCCATCTATTTGATGAGCCTAAACCTTATTTAAGAGTCGCTCGTGTGGTACTTTGTCGAATGCCTTACTAAAGTCCAGGTATATTATATCATAATCCTTATCATTATCTGCCGTCTCATAAACTTTTCTATAAAAGCTCAATAAATTGGTGAGACATGACCTACCCTTGGTGAATCCATGTTGTGAATCATTAATCAAACTATGTTTTTCTAATTGCTCTCATGTGTTTTGCAATAATAGATTCCAATAATTTACCTACCACTGACGTTAGACTAACGGGTCGATAATTTGATTTTAGTTTTCTGTCTCTTCTTAAATATGGGGACTACATTTCCCTTCCTCCACAATATCGGCACATCGCCTATCTCAACCGATTTCATAAAAATGTGCACTAACAACCTCTTTGCATTCTGTTATCACTCTGGGATACTTTTCATCTGGTCCTGGCGACTTAAAATTCTTCAATTAATCTATACCCTCTTCCAACATTTCTCTAGTTATCACAATATCTTTGAGTTTCTCCTCATTGCTTCCTTTAAACATTCGTTCAATGTCAGGTATTGACTGTGTATCCTCCTGAGTAAAAACACTTAAGAAATAATCATTTAAATGTTTACACATATCCTCATCCGTATTTAAGACCTCACCCTGCTCTAATCTTAACGGCCCCGAAAATAAAATTTCCTTGTCTTCGTTTTATATATATATATATATATATATATATATATATATATATATATATATATATAATATATATAATATATATATATATATATTTATATATATATATATATATATATATGATAGAACCCCTTAGGGTCACGTTTTGCCTGTCCAGCGATTTTTATTTCATAATTGTTCTTAGCTACTCTTGTTAATCTCTTCACTGTCCTCGCCATCACGTTATACTGTTCTTTGCTCACCTGTCCAGCCATGAACCTTAAGTACATGTTTCTTTTTACTCCAATGTTGTGTTTTAAACTCGTTGTCATCCATTTCGGGTCACTCTTCCTTGATTTTATCGCCTTATAAGGAATATTATTTTTGTCCTGCAATTAAATTCCTTACAAATAATGTATAATCCTCATCCGGACCGACCTCACTTCCAGCTGTCTCCGCGCTGACCTTGGAACACTCCTTCCCCTCTATCCCACAACCACAGTTACTCCCCTTCAGGTGTCTTCTTAGTCCTGCGTAATTGGCCTTTCCAGCTGTCACCGCGCTGACCTTGGAACACTCATTACCCTCTATCTTACACCCCCAGTTAATCCCCTCCAGGTGTCTTCTTAAACATGCATAATTGGCCTTTCTGAAGTTAGGTACTCTTTGCTTATTAACACTTATATTGCTTACTTCCCATTTTAAGCAAAATCTGATTTCATAATGGTCGCTGTTAGCCAACTGTCCTCCAACCTCCACCTCAGTAACTAAATCTTCCCTGTTTGTCAGTAATAAATCTAGAATATTATCTCCTCTAGTAGGCTCCTTGATTGCTTGGCTTAGAAAGTTATTCTGAATTATATTTAACAATTCTTCTGCGTCGTTGTCTCCTGTAATTAAATCCCAGTCTATATTCCTAAGATTAAAATATCTTACCACGCATAGTCGATTATATCTACACAATCCTTGTTTATTTCTTGCCATATAGGAGCTAAATCCTCTTTACATAAGTTTGGAGGCCTATATACTACACCCAAAACCATTTTCTCAGTTCCCTCCGTAACCTCTACCCATATAGACTATTCTGTCATGTCATATTGTCAAATAGAAAACAGTAAAACACGAAAGAAATGCCATTATGAGACTGAATAAAAATGCATGAACTTAAACTCGCCGCCATATAAAGTGTTGCGAGACAACTTTTAACATAGGGCATATGAATAGAAGCGGAATTTATTAGCATTCCATTGATATATTTCGCTTGCTGATCAATGCATTAGCATCATTCATAAATTAGCGTTAACTAAATAAATAACATCATCAACCGGCAGGGTTGTTTAATTTAAATCAAGTTGATTTTAATCACTGATTTAAATCATTGATTTAAATCATGATTTAAATCAAATGATAAAAAAAAAATTCACATATTTAAATCATAACCTTATCATTATTTGAAAACGAGAGGGGAAAGAAGGAAAATTAAGCAAATGGGCTTTATGAACACCAATTTTATCGTTGTAGTATAATTACATCATAATGAGACATAACGAGTGGTGCGGGGGAATCCACTGTGGCACTTTTAGATAGCAAATTGCCATGTGACAGCAGAAATATTTTTTTCTCAATTATATATATATAATATATTTTTTTTTTTGTACTGTACACAAAGCCACACTACTTGTATAACCAAAAATTGATTTTTTTTTTTTTTTTTTTTACATCACAAAGTTGTGTTGTGCCAAGGGCACAACAAAAATGGGTAACACAAAGCCCGCTTAGTTGCCAGTCCCTATATAGAAGACAGTAAGAGAATAAAATACAAAAGAGGGTGGGTGAGCCAATTTAGTTCGGGAGGTGTCTTGTATGCCTCCGAAAATTTAGAATGTGCATGATACTTTTGTTTATAAAAAGCCAAAGTGATATTAACCAAAGATATTGTGATAACTCTGTTGCTTTGAATCTGTCGAGCTCATCCAGTGACCTAGGTTTCCGATTAAATTTTGCTGGCATATATTTTACCGTATTAATATGTTTAGCAGATATACACTTTTTCATCCGAGACCCTATCCTTACGTTTAATGGTTCTGTAAGCCCTAAATTTAGCAACTTTCTCCTTATGCCTAGATAAACTAGATGCATAGGATCCAACACAAATGTTGTGACTAAACTGTTTGTAATATTGATCATTGTTAGAGAAATCCCTCGGTGATGATCACTGTCGCTGTGATCACAGTTTAATTCTGGAAATGCCACAGTTCCAAATTCATATTCACCAACCTGCTGACACCTTTCACATCCTGAGTAACCATTATAAGAAATAATTACTTTTAGAAACTGTCGTGCAGGTGCATCACAAACAAAACAAGCCACTTTAACAGGAATTAGATGTTTACCAAAAGTATACCCTTTGGATAAGTTTTCCAATTCATCAATAAATTAATTTAGGTACTCATCAACATCCTTAGGTTTTTGATGACCCATAGAATATCCCAACAATTACTGGTGAATCCTTAGATTTGAGACCTTCGCACAAAAAACCAGTATATATGATATACTGTCATCTTCGTAAATGTTTGTTCTAAAATATTATCAAATAAAAAACAGTAAAACACGGTAAAGAAATGCCATTACGAGACTGAAAAAATATGCATGAACTTAATATTCACTTCAACTCTTCGCCATTTAAAATTTTGCGAGTCGACTTTTATCATGAAGGGTATCAATAGAAGAGCAATTTTATTAGCTTTCCATTGCTATATTTCGTTATCTGATAAATTAATTAGAACCATGCATAAATTATCGTTAAATAAATAAATAAAATCATCAATCGGGTAATTTTCCCGATTGATGAGGTTATTTATTTAGTTAACGCTAATTTATACATGGTGCTAATTCATTTATCAGAAAACGAAATATATAAGTAAATAAATAACATCATCAATCGGGAAAATTACCCGATTGATTATATAATTATTTTATTTATTTATTTAACGTTGATTTATGCATGGTTCTAATTAATTTATCAGATAACGAAATATAGTAATGGAAAGCTAATATAATTGCGCTTCTATTGATGATACCCTTCATGATAAAAGTTGACTCGCAAAGTTTTAAATGGCGAAGAGTTGAAGTGAATATCAAGTTCATTTATATTTCTTCATAGTGTCGTAATGGCATTTCTTTAGCGTGTTTTACTGTTTTTTATTTGATAATATTATAGTACAAACATTTACGAAGATTACAGTATATCATATATACTGATAAACCAGTCTATATGATAGTCCATAGACCACTATATCTCTTTGTCGGGCGCCCCGCAGGCCCCTATGCAGCCCCGCAATTCAACCTATGCAGCCCCGCAATTCAAAACATTGTCGCGTGTGCAGTCCAGGTATACAGTGGTCTATGATCTATCTTATCTTTCATCCGTTAAACATATTGTTATGTCTTGATGGAGAGTTTCTGCAGGAATCGTATTCCACTTTGAAAAATGTACATTTCTTATTCGCAAGAGTTTTTACGCATGTATGCAATTTTCCCTTGATTTCTGGAATTTTTTTCGGGTAATATGACCTAAAGACAAACTTAATTCGGTCATTTATCAATGGAATTTAAATCTGCTTATACCACAGGGCAGCCTGTTGAAATCTGGATTTGTTTGCACTGCACAACGTTTTATCGTAGGTAATATGGTTCTTGAGATATTATGGAAACATTGCTTCCCCCCATTTTCCGCAGCCTCGTACTACATTCCACGGCTAACGTTTTTTTTTTTTTTACCAAACAATGGCGCTTCAGTCTCTCAGTTTCCGTCTCAGAGACTAACGTAAGCGGTCGAGCTCTCTCTCTAGAGGCGAATTTTGGTGAGGAAGCCGCAAGAAGCCGGAAAAAATGTACATTTCTTATTCGCAAGAGTTTTACGCATGTGTGCAATTTTCTTGCGTTTTCTGTTAACTCGAGGCACTTTTAAGTCTCCCTGCAAACCGTTTATATCAGACTGATCTAATAATGCTACCTATCTTAGTGTCATCAGCAAACATGGTGATGTCACTGCTAAGCCCACTATCTAAGGCGTGGATGTAAACAACAAATAATAAGTCTGTAGTCTTTTCTTAATCTGATTTATTTGGCCGTAGATACTCGCGGTGGATTTAACTTTTCACTATTTGGGTCTTTTTCTCACCTTCACTGTTTTTTATTTAGATACATCCGTTTCTTTGGGTTAAACTCACAGGTTAATACTATCCGACGTGATT